>OX377614.1:47888380-48282792 GCA_947397855.1 Thelaira solivaga
TCCTTTTTTTTAAATTAAATATTTTTTTAAAGCATCTGGTTGCATTATTTTAACTACAGATGTTTAAACTAATAAAAATCAACTGGTTTATCTTGATACAACTAAATATTTATTGAAAGCTTTTAAGTACTTGAAGGTGAAAATTTTGCAAAGAATTTTTAAAGTGGCTTAAGTGGAAAAGTTGTTATTTAATTTAGAAATAAGTGATGAAGAACTAAGAATAATGATGCAGAAATAAATGGCTTATTTTTGTCTAAATGAAAGTTTTTTTACATGAGTAAAATTGCACTTTTTCAATTCAATTATCGATTGTTTCACGCGCTGTTTGGCAGATGGTGCCATCTCACTGCCGTTCAGTTTAGGTCACAAGAGTATGTTTCTGTAACGAATGCCGCATTTAAAAAAAAATGACAATTTTTCGAAAAAGTCCTCTTCTGCTACGAATTTCATTTCCATCTGAATGGATTCGTAAATACACAATTGTCGAAATTCTCATGCGGATTTTGTTCAGGCCTTACTGAGATAAAATTTGCGATGGCTGTGAACGGCATTCGTTACAGGATAACGGAACTTTTGTGGCCTCAACTGGATGGCTTATGGTTCAGCAAGACAGTAACAACTGTGACACAGTTTTATTCCAGCATGAAATGAAAAAGTACAATTTAATGGGTCAGTCTTTATTTAAAAAATTACTTAATAATTTACTGAACCCAAAATCTATAAATTTTTGTATTCCCGAAGACGACTTTTAGCATTGACTTCACTTTGCTCCACTACCCATTGAACTTAATCGGAACATGCCTTCTTTATAATTCAATATAAAAAATCACAATTCTGTCAAAAACTACGTGTTTTTATTTTGCAAAAGTGCACTCTTACGGAGACACCTTTTATAATTCTCCATCATTCTTTCAGTGTACTGGCCTTGGTATCATCTCTCGAATTTTATTTTCCAGCAGATGTATTGAAGCGGATGTGGATAGACCAGGACAACTTGTTTTCTTTGGGTTTTTACTTATGTGGTGGTCACCGGTTCCTTCTTAATTACTCTTTTCTCACCTCAGTACCAACCTTCAATAAAAAGAAAATAAACTCACACTGGATAATGCATCTGCAAGATTTATAAGACACATTTTGTTTTCGTGATTTTTAATTGAAAAATTAAAATGATTTTAAAATTTTTTCTTAAATCAGGCGTTTTTCTCTTATTTTAATAACGCCCCAGCTTCTGGAAAACATTTTGTACAGGTTAATGACTGTAAGAAATACACGATGGGCCAAAAGTCTTAAAAGCGTGTTGCACCACCAAGCTAAATTCAACAACCGACTTATGAAAAAATTTTTCCATATTTTTGGAAATACATACAAGGTGTCAGTACATTTGATTAAGATGGAATGACTAAGATTAAAATGGAATGATTACCAAGATCTAAGAATGAGTAATTAATTCTACTGCCAGCATAGGAAGAGAAGAATTCTTGAGAAAATTTATTCACATTGACGTTCATTTGACTGTTTCTTATTTCGATGAGATTAACTTACTATTTTCATCGATATCAAGTGCAACTTTTGTGGAGAAAATAAATTTCTAAACAAAAATCAAGGCACTTGCTTGTTTTTGTGCAAAAGTCTGCAGTTACATCCATTCAAAATCTCTCTCATGCGAAACTGTTAGAAAAATATTTTATTACAAAAACTTTTTATTAAACTAAATTTTTTTTTTTTTTTTGGAAACGCCTTTAAACTTATCAAATCATCGCTCAATAGCAAGATCTATTTACGGCTGTAAAAGCAAACTTTTTCCAACGTTTCAGGAATTTCCTTCTCAATAATTTTCTTAGGAAAATCTAAAAATGTGTGAAAAATTTAAAAATCCCTTTTGCCATTACAAATTACACATTTTATACAACAACCACAGCCAACAAACATGTCATTAAGTTTAACATGCGAGATGGTTTTTGTATTTGTTTTTGTTTTTGTTTTTGAATTTCCAAGAAAGTGAATCTGACTGACTTGGCTGTTAATGTTCTGGTATAAAATTGTAATAAAATCTTGTTTTATTTTCATAATTTTCATTAATTATACAAAACAACAACAACAAATTGAAAAGAAAACGAGGAATAGCAAAGAGCACGTTGTCTGTTGTAAAATGTAATTAAAACAGTGTTTTTGTAGAAGACAGAGACCAGAAATTAGTGGCCTAGACTAAACTCACTCTACTCTTCACTTGCCACTTGCCATTATTTGCTGCCACTGTTAACCACACTAAAATAGGAGGTGGTACAAGTATGTGTGTATATAAATAAGGAAACATAAACATAAAAAAATGTAAATGAAATTCTTTTTGAAAAAAGAAAATTTTTTTTTTTTTTTTTTTTTTTATAATAAAATAAATAAATTAGAAAAATATCTACACACGAACAGAAATACATTTACCTACACACTCACTGGCCGTAAGTGCTAAAGTGTGTAATCAAATAAAAAAAATAAAGATATTTCCAAATCTTAAAGCAGACAGCGTTACAAAAATATTCATCTACCACAAATAACAACAACAAAAAAAAAAAAAAAAAAAAAAAAAAAAAAAAGCAAACGAAAAAAAGAAGAAACAATGAGGAGTGAGATTAAATTAATCAGAATTTACAAACTTGATTAAATAAAGTGACATTTAGAAAATGGATTCTAACCAACCAAATACAACTTCCGGCATAACTTAAGGATCACATTCCCAAATAGGGTTGATTGGCAGCAGAACAGTCCTAAACTCGGTGTCAGATCACGGTGGAAGATGTTTTAGCAAGGTTATTCAGTCAAAAATCCCAGGAAAAGTTTTTTTTTTCAGGCTGACATACATGCTATAAAATAGCCTTAAATAGCCCTTTATTAAAAAAATTAATATTTTATTTTATTTATTATAGACCAGCATTTAACTCGCTACTTCGTCAGCTAAGTATCAAACTGTCGCTATTATAATTTCGTATATCCTTGTTCTCAGTTCTAAATTTTTTAATACAAATAAAATTAAAAGGTATCATTAAAATATGGAAAAAGGGCCGTTTCGTCAATTTATTGATTTTTGTATTTACTGATAGGTCTAATAGTTATAAATTCGTTAATAATAAAAATACCATTATAGTATATGAATACATAGTACATTTTTCTTCTCTTAATTATTTTTTGTCCCGAACCGTTTAAGCTCAATCTAATAGTTTTAGGTTCGTTAATATTAAAAAATCAAAAAGTACCATTGAAATCAATGAAAAAAAGTACTGTTTGCCAGTTAATAATTTTTTACTTTGCTTAAGAGCTTTAGACCCCAATCTCATAGTTAGCATGAAAAACTAAAAAAGTACCAATAAAAACAATAAAAAGTACTATTTTTTCCACCTTACTTTAAAGCATTTGAGCCAAATCCCCTTAATTTTACATTCCTTAATAATACAATACCAAAAAGTACTAAAAAATATATAAAAAGTACCATTTATCCTCTTAATGATTTTTCACTTTGCTTGGGACCATTTGAGCCCAATATTGTACTGCCAGGTTTGTTTACATTAAAAAAATCAAAAAGTACCATCAAAATGTGTAAGAAGTACCATTTTGCCCCTTAATGATTTTTCAATTTAATCTGAACCGCTTGAGCCTAGTCTCGTAGTTCTAGGGCTGTTAATACTAAAATATTAAAAAGTACCGTTAAAATCAATAAAAAGCACCATTTTGTCCACTTAATGATTTTTTATTTTGTTAAAGACCGTTTAATTCTATTGTGAAAACTCTAGGTTTGCACATAACATTAAAAATAACATTAAACTTGTTTATATTTATATGAAGTAGAAATCTTTCTTTTAGTACTTTTTTTCTCCCTTGAAAACATTTTTTTACCATTGATTTTTATTGGGTACTACAAATTAGAAATAAAATCTTTATATGCTGCATCAATTAACATTGTGGTTCATATTAGGAATAGTATTAAAAAGGGGCACATATTTTACCCCTTATTTGCCGAATTTTAAAAAAGTGCCAATATACATTGGAGACCTTTTTAAGAAGAGAAGAATACAGTTTAGTTTTTAGTGCTGTGATTGTTACTTTGAAAAATAAATGGGGTTAAAAAAAACGTACCATCAATAGTGTTTTACCCTTTTTATACCGCAACTGTACAAAAATCAAAAAAATACTTATTTTTTTTAGTAGAATATTTTTTAGTTTGAACTTTTGCTCTATCTGTAGTAATTTCGAAGATATAAGAAGTTCGATTTTACCCGTTTTTACCCTTTTTTACCCCTTAATATTCGAATTTCTGAAAATCCCTTCTTATTCGTCCTATACATTGGAACATGCACCTGCTTACTGAATTTCAAGTCCGCCGTTTGGGCTGGGCGATGATGATAAGTCAGTCAGTCAGTAACGTTACTCCTTTATATGTATAGATTGGTCGAACGAAATTAATTTGATAAGAAAAGAAAAGTATTTGGCTTCTAACTTGTAAAATAAAAATGCACTTTATTCCCAATTGATTAATTAATTTTTTTTAATTTAATGCTGAGGTTGCTCACTTTTGAAGAATCGCATTAAAAATCAAAAAAATAAATTATTGCTAAAAGGAATTTTATATATTATTTCTTAACATGGAAATTGAAAAATAATTGAATTCGCCATGTGGAAAACGACCTTATTTTCTTTAGTTTTTGATATTTTATAGTTTTTGGGTTTTTTTTATATTTTACGTTTTAAAATCGCTTATAATTAAAAAAAAAAAACCTGACTTTTTTGAAATTTTATGATATCCTCCAAAAAAGTGTTTTACGCTATATTTTTGCGATTTATTGGCATTGGGCAACTAAAGACAGATATCTGGCCACTTTTCAATTTCTGCTCCTTATGTCAGTAGCAGACATACCCGGGTATATATAGCTGAACGGACTCAAATATATTGACATAAAGAAGCCAAAACATAATATTTTCTCCCAGTTTTACACAGCAATTATAATTTAACAAAAAAAATTTATGATACTCAAAGTTATTATTATACAATAAGCTAAAAGTAAATGCGTACACTTATTACATTGCGGCAAATCAGTAGAATGTGCTTCAGACTTCTTGTTGGTCGACATTTTGTGCAATCATATTCATTCAGGCAGTATATCAAGGGGCTTCCCGCCTTCTGCCATAACATACACTACATTCAAAGGGCCACCGCAGAAAGGATACAATTGTTCATCAACAGTAACCTTGGCCATTGCCATCTAGGTATATGCCCTCTGAAAATTTAGGTATAGCTTCAAAAATATATCCGTTTTTGCTGTAGATTCATCAGTTTATATACGACGCTACCGTGTGTTTACGTTATCGAAACGTATGAAGTGATTCTATACTCAGTAAGTAAATTTTACAGGTTTTGCTGTTGTTTTAAACAAAAATTTAATATGAACGTACTACAGCACAGTGGACAGCCCGTCAGTGCTCCGTAGCTATCCGAAACTGTTAACAGTTGACAACTATTTTATTTACTACAGTTGTCTAGAAGCAATCTAAAACTTTTTTGGTAGTCTAATGGACAAAATTTCTTCATTTTTACTCGAAAAATATGTGTGCATAGCCGGGTGTGTCTGCCACTGATGTTAATGTCATAAAGAATTTAGAAAATTTTTAATTTTAAGCTGTAGCTTTTTAACTTTTTTCTAGTTTATTTTCTTCGGCGTGGTTTAGCCTTTTCTAACTCTTTTTTGGGGAAATATAGTTTTTTTTTCTAGCTCCTGGCAACGTTAAATATCTGAGCTACAGCTCCTACAATTATGTGTGAATTACAGGTATAAAAAATTGGAAGTTTTTTTTTCTATGTTTGAACATTAGAAATGAAGTTGGAAATTCTTTTTTTAAGAAACATGAGCTTCTCAATAACCAAATTGTTAAACATAAAAAGCCAAAAAAAGAAAAAAAAAATTATTAAACACGTTCCAAGACAATTTTTTAAAACAGGACACTAATTGTCGCATTCTATATCAAAGGAAAACAATTTTATATTTCGGTTGCAGTTGTTCGATCATGAGTACAATTTTCTGTGTATCGACAAACATGTTTTTTCTTAATTAATTTAATTTAATTTTTAAATTGGGTGTTTTGCGATCTTACTCCTTGGACGTATTAAGGCTTATAAAAGCAATTCTAAAGAACATTTAATGGGATTGGATGCTGATATTTCTCTTCTCTTTTTTCCGTTTTTTTTTCTTTTTTGTAAATGAATTTAGAATTGGGTCTACAGTAAAATACTTGTCACAGATTCTAAGAAACTTTATGACTTTTGCAGATTTGTTTTTCACTTAAATTTATATTTTATTTTATTTTTTTTTTTTTTTTTTTTTTACTTAAAGCAATAAGAAAAGAACTTGGATAAAATACAGTCTTATATAAGCAAATATTTTCTTGATAAATTTAATGAATCATAAACAATTTCTAAAAGTCACAAATAGAAAAAGAAAATTTAAGCAAAAATATTTTGCGGACTTTAACCCGAAATCCATCCATTAAAGGGAAAGAAGTGAAGTGATGTGAAGTGCTTTCTTTGGTGTCATAGTCAGTCAAAATGTTCTGTAGTCTATAAAACAAAACAGACGGACAGACAGACAGACAGACATGCAGATTTTAGGGAAAAGAAATGAAATCCATTAAACTAAACAGTCAGTCAACCGTTTGAAAATTAGATGCAGACACAAATCTCAAAGTGCCACACTAGACAACAAACAAAACATAAAATAAATTTGTAAGTTTTTAAATTATTTTATACTTCGTCATCAGAATATAAAAATACCAGCCTCATGCTCATACTCACTCATTCTTGTTGCAATAAAAAAGATGAACATGCATATTGTCATTTTCTTTAAAATTAAGAAAGAAAAAAATATATAAAAAAACAATAAATAGTTTTATTTTTATTACTTTTGTTTTGTTGTTGTTGTTTTTTTTTTGTTCAGTCTAGATGTCTGTGATCTTTTTTAGGCATTTGATTTTTAAATTAAAAGAAAAAGAAATGTGTTTCAAGCACTGCAGGGGAATTTTTCATTAGAGTCGATACATCAATGATTTTGATCATTTACATTTCAAAAATCAATTAAGAAACTGTAATGAAAAGGAAACGAAAAAATAGCTCTTCATGTATTAATTTATTACGAGAATAAAACCAGGACCGCACTCAGCAATTTTAGTTGGGCAATTCTTGATTTTGTAGGAGAGAGAGAGAGAGAGAGAGAGGACAGAAGAATGGAAAGGGGTACAAACTTGCTCGCTCTTCGTATCTTTTATAAAGATGTAAAAAAAAAGACTGGTAGCTTGAAGGCGGAATGAATGACTGAATAAGAATGCGATTTTAAAAGAGAATTCAGAAAGAGTTGCCCAACTAAAGAGCTAACCGTAATGACGAACCTTTTTTTTTTTTTATTAGGACCAGCACTCAAGGGATGACCCCTACGCATGCAATGCATTTGTGTTGGAACTAGGAAAATAGGTTATGGGAAGGAGGAAATAGGGAGTAGTGTCCGTGAACGTTCAATTTGAACCCTCCTACATCGAAAGTGGCAGTGAAAACGTATTCAGGAAGATTATTCCACAGGCGAACGGCATGGCTGAAGTACGAATTCTCTCGGTAATGTGCTGTGCGATTCATTGGCCATTCCACTACAAATGGATGGGCTCTCCTCGAAAAACGCGTAGTGAAGGAAGTAAGGAACATGTTCCTTAATTTCGTTGGAACACATTCCATTGTTACGACGATGCTCCAGTGAATCAATAGAATTGGCTACCCTACTATCACCGATAAGTTTCTTCGCCCTCTCGTGTACTCAGTCGAGCAGCTTCCAAATAGACTTTGAAGCTCCGCTCCATACATGAGAGTTGTACTCCATTTAGATCTAACAACTTAAGAAAATGATTTTTTTGTCAATGATCAAATCGGTAAAGCTTTTGACAAAGTTAACCACAATCTATTATTGATACAACTGAATAGTATGGCCTTCAGCAATATTTGTTTGAGTTGGTTAAGATCGCAACTTTTAAAAAAATTTTTGGTCAAATCTGGTATACCGGTAGCCATCTTAGGCCTTTATAATCTTTCAGTTTATCAATGATCAATGGGGCTAAAATTATGAAACATTCCAACCCACTGATGCTCGCAGGGGATGTAAAAATACAAGGTGGGCAAAAAGAAGTCATCCGCTGTTGTTTGCCTCTCATTATTTTTTCCTAAATGAAAAACTTCGATTCTGTGCTTTGATTATGTTGTGGCTCGCGCAGTGTGTACCGTTGCTTCGTCCTGTTGGAATCAAATGTCCTCCAGTTCTAATTCTTTCAATTGCGGCAGACAAAGCTCGGTTAACATGCCCCTATAGCGTGCACCGTCCAATGTTGTCGTTTGACCAGCAGCGTCTTCGAAAAAAAAATGGGCCGATGACCCCTCCAGCGTGAACAGCGCACCATACAATCACTTTGAGCAGGTGTATTGGCTCCTCGTGCATCACTCGTAGATTTTCGGTGCCCCAGAAGCGATAGATTTGCTTGTTCAAGTACTCGCTGAGGTGGAAATGAGCCTCATCGCTCATTATGATAGATGCTGCGATATTCTCGGTAGAACGGGCGCTCCGGGGCCGGCTAGTTTTGGCAACATCTCGTGTGGTCCCATACTCTTCAAGGTTTTTGGCCAAACGCCGCAGTGTTGGCGCAGTCGGTGTTGGACGACCGGGGAATTGGCGACGGAATTCGTGCTACGCCAACATCACAGATGAATTGTTACGCAAAAAAATTGACACGATTATTCTGCATCGCTCCATGGCTTTTTCACTTGTGTTCTACATCTGTCTAGTTCACAAATGTCAAAACAGATTTGACATTGGCCGCTATTTGCAAAAATAGGGCGATTTCTTTTCGCCCACCTTGTATTCTCAACCTTTAAGAATTCTTCAGATTGTATATTTTTACAACAAGCTTTGGATAACTTTTTTGATTAAATATAAACTCATGTACTTGTCAATGAAACATGATATCCCCATCAGTTAGACATTTAATGATTTTGGGCTGTTGTTGGATCCAAAACTTGACTTCACTCAGCATATAACAGTTACAGTAAACAAATCATGTGGGGTTTTAGTATTAAATAAAAAATGGACTAAACAATTCTGGAAATCTTAAATTACCAAACAATTATATTCTCCTCTCGTAAGGCCAATTCCAGTTTGTCTGGTCTATATTGAACAAATTGAATCAATTGTCAATCTGCTAAATGGAGATACTTGCTCTGATTACCGGCTAAGTAACTACAGTTAAACCTCGATTATCTGGCTCTCGTGGGACCAGTACCAGCACGCATAATCGAAATACACGGTTAATAGAGGTTATATTAAAATATACAGAAATTTATTTCTTCTGACGAAATATTTGTTTATTTAAAATATTCTTTTATATTACTTTGCCTCTTTGCTTCTAATTTTTCTCTCAATATTTGGTTTTGAATAGGATGCATCTGGATTTTATCTGGTTCTGATATAATTTTGTACAAACTTTAACAGAACATTACAGGCCTCTATCGCTTGTGCCAACGTTGGACTTTCTATTTCAGTCTTTTAGTGCAAAATCTACTTTCCGATTTTCGGAATTTTTGAGTGTATATCTATTTTTTAAAACCGTCGATTGAATCACTTTTAGAACCATATACTCGTAGCAAAATTTGTTCTTTGTTTTTCATCAAATCGCGTACAGTTTGCTTACCAACTCCATATTTTGCAGACAGCAGCTCAACGGATATGTTTTTGTCATAGTCATGACTCAAAGTAATTTTGTCTTTAATTGAAAGACCTTTCCTTATATTTTTGGTAATTTACTATTTGAAGGAGCCATCATTCCAAAACAGGTGTTAGCAGATCAAATTTCACTCACTTACTGAATAAATAAAAACGCAAATATGCTCTTATGTGTGGATACATGAACTTGAAAAGAGGAATCACCAGATTTAAATTTACATAATAAAAAACATATGAATGCTGCACGGAGAATAGTTGTAAATCACGGTTAATAGAGGGAAAAAATAAAAAGAACCACATGCCGGTTAATCGAGGTTTAACTGTAGTCTTTAAATATTCCACGACAAACAGTGAGCTCTTAACAATTACACTTCAAGCGATTTATGCAATGTCGGACCCATCAAGAAGGCTTTATTGTTTTATCAACGAAATGTACGATTTTACTCATTCAATGCAAATGTGATTAAACGCAATTTATGGGCTGTCCTGTTTTTATAACACAAGCGATCAACTCGTCTGCAAATTCTATATGAAAAGTAATCAAAATATTGTGTGCTTTTCATAAAAATTTTTTAAGTGCGTTAATCGCAGTGTTAATTTTTAGTCTGTAGACTTTTAAATAAATAAAATTGCTGGCGAAAGAAATCAGCATTATTTTCCCATTTTTTCAAGTTTTACAACAACAACTTTTACACTCCGATTTGTTTTCCTTTCCCCTATTTTTATTTACAAAAGGAGAAAAAGGAAAAGCGAAAAACATTTCTTAGAGATTTTTATTCTAAAAAACGTTTTACTTTTGAAAAATCACCCTTTAATTACAATTGACAAACCCAAAATAAATGTGTAAGTCTAAAAACAAGCCATATGGAAAAATTTTCTTGGCTTCTAAAAAAAGCGAATGGTTTCGCTATCATTTATGTATTTGACCATCGAAATAATTTTGAAAAGTTTTTTTTTTTGTCGTTTGACTACACGAGAAAAATAAAATTAATGTCTACATGGCTGTTCCTATACACACACACATGTAAATATGTGTGCGTGCGTGTGTGAATGTATATTTTAAAATAAAATTTGTCAAATTTTAGTTTATTTTTGTCTAGAATTGATATGGACCCAAAAAAATGTATGTAAAAAGTCAAAATCCGCATGCTGCGCAGCACAAATGTGAAATCCCAAAAAGTTTCATTACACGCGTAAAATATTTAACGCCTCCACTTTTAAATGAAAAATGAACCTTGCAGAAATATGAAATAAATAATTAAAATTAATTTAAACAAAAAAAAAAACGATTAAAAAAATGAAGAATTTAAAAGACAAAAAAATATTTTTTAGATTTTTGGGATAAGCTCGACATCGGCCTAAGTGTTAATTACTTCTATGAGTAGAAGCAAAAATAATAAATAGAACTTTCGAACATAATTTCGAATTTTCCAACAATTTTCTTTTATAATTTTTAATTAAAATTTCTGATATTAAAAACAGACTTTTCTTAATAATAATTTTTATAATTAAAAATTTTTTAATTATTTTTATAATAAATTTATTAAAATTTGACATAATTTTCAAGGTTTCTTAATTGCAAAAACTCGAACTTTAGCAAAACATTTAATTTTTCACTCAAACTTGGCGGAAGTATTTAAAAAAAAAACACACAAAAAGATTAAGGTTCGAATTAAAGAATTGAAATTGCAAAACGAAATTGTTAAGTGACACGAGTTTAATAGGTGAGGCAAAAGTCCCGATACCAGGCTTATGTGACGCTTAGCCTCAGTTTCTCTTTAACCATTGTGTTGTGTAGACGACCAAATTTTATTATAGATAAATTTACGCCAGAAGAATAAGCAGGAAGAGTGACAATATTTATTGAAAATAATCGTTCCATTATTGCCTCACAAAACCACAATTTATCGTTACGGTACAATCGTTCTGGAACACAACAGACATCTCGTGTTGCAGAATCTCCAGAAATATCACATTTCTACAAGCAGTTTAAGGCGAATTTTGAAAACTGATTTGAATATGTTTCTGTGCAAAATTATTAGTTCAAAAATTGCTACCAAAAGATCCTGATCAATGAGTTGAGTACAGTAATGCGATCTGCGGAAATTGAAGATTTTTTCATCTAAATTGATAATGAGCGATGAAGCCCATTTTCTTTTCAGTGGCCACGTCAATAAACAGAACAGTCGGTTTTTGGAAAACACAGAATCCTCAATTCATGCTGGAAATATGAAAAATGCTTTAATAAGAGCCGAAAGTTGCATAGCGAATCGCGGTCACTATTTATTAAAAGACCAAATGAAACCCAAACTTATCTGTTCTTTGAGCTAAAGTAACGGGCAATCAAAATGGTAGCGGGACTTTTGCCCCACCCATTACAAAAACAAATAATAAAGCAATTTCAGCCGTCTCAGAATTTTCGAATTTAAATTTTAAGTTAAATTTTGAAATATTCGATTTTTCGCCAATTTAACAAAAAAAAAAAAAAATATACGAAAATTTTTAGCTGGCAACTGAACTTTTCTTTAAAGAAATTTTAAATTAGGCTAATTTCCCAATAAAGATATGCTTTTCTGGGCAAGCACGATTTTGAAATTAATAAAAAACACTAATCAATGTGTGATGATCTTCAAAAATCATCATAAAAATTCTTAATTTTCTTTTCCACAACACACAAGCGAATCTAGAAATTTTTATAGAAAAAGTAAAGAAAAAAAATTTTGGGTTTTTTCATACAAAATTTCTAGATTGAATGAGTTGATTGCTTGTATTATGGAAACAGCACATAAAATTTTAGTAAATTTAAAATTTTCCAAATTTTCTTTTTCGGTCATCTTTTAAAAATGTTTTTAAATTAAAAACTTTTGCTTGAAAAGTGTCCCTAGAAGGTTTTTTATATTTCATGTACATGTCCCTCTTCATATGCTGTGTAAAGGGTGTGATTCTGAAATAATCATTTTTAACGCTGGGAGGAGTATTGCTGCCTGCCTTCTCAACTTATACTGATCATCATCAACGACACCATTCGTGTCAATTTCTAAATTTCTATATAGACATTTTCAATTTATTTCCGGAGCCAGTCAGAGAGGTGGAATTGCAAGGGCACCTGCTTAAATTATGGTACTTTTTAAAAACTAATTTAATTTACAGCGGAATTTAGTACTTTTCTATTTATTAAAAATGTTGTGTTTATTTTTAACTAAATTATTAATGATTTTTACTGATAATTTAACCGAAAAAGCCTTCTAGTCAACTGCGACAAATTTTAATATTTTCACCACGTGTCTGGATTTTTTTCTGTCTGCCTAACGTGCCAAGTTCAAAAAAAATTTATGTGTTTTGTCGACTCGACTGTCTGCCAATCTTTCTCTTTCTCTTTTTGTTTTAGTTTTTATTTTGTAAATATATTTTTTGTCCAAATAAAAATAAACTTAAATATATTTTTATGTGCGAGTACGTGTTGACTAAAGAGTCTGTTCAAAGTGTTTGAAAAGCATAAACTATTTATGTAAAATTTTGTAGAAAATCTTAAACAAAAATGAAAATAAAATAAAATTTTCTATTTTAAATTGAACACAAGAAACTCTCGTAACAATTTTATCTTCCTTTTGGCAACATCTTTTGATTGATTTCAAATCATTTTCCCAAAGTTTAAGATTTTAATACTTTGAAGTCTTTACTTTTTTTTTGTACTAAAAGTAAAAAGAAAATAATTTAATTTGTATCAGTTCATTTTTACACACAAAATTAAATGCATAAAATTTTATATTTTATGAATCATTGATTCAATTAACTGCACAATTTATGAATGCATTGCATTTGTTAAACAATGAAAAACTCATAAACATAAGCGAATTATTTCGCTAATAAAGATACAACAAAGTATTTGTGTTTTCTACTTTTTCTTAGCTCTTCAAGAGCTGACAGTGTCAACAGCATTACGGCTGTGGAAATATAAATTAATTGCAGTTAAAATCAGCTTAAGAAGAAAATAAATATTTACAAGTCGTTCAGTTATTTCAATTAACTCAGTTGGAAAAATTCATTAAACTATAAAACAAAATGCGGGAGGCAAAGTAACAAGTTTTAGCTGGGATCTGGATGCGTCATGTAGCGATTTTGGTTAGCATTAAGCCCAGCGTCTCTGGAACTCAATGACCCACAATATGTGGTGAAGAATCATATCTCACTCGAGGTGGCTCTTAAACGGACGCTCGACAAAAGCCCGTAATCAAGGCCTTTATCTGTAGCATGCCCATGGGATGAATGGCACTACGATAACGTGTGTTTTCATGGTAGCGTTCAGACCAGAGCAAAGTCCATTTGTAATTGTGCCCATTTATGGCAAGGGGCATTGGTTTCTTCTCCAATAACTTATGTTTAGATGGCTACAACAAAAAAAAAAAAATCTAAACCGGTCGAAGAACCGTGAAATCGTGAGACTGCCAAAGTGTTGCAGGGAATACTGAGAGAAAAATTTCAACAGAATCCTAACTCGCAGATCTGCCAAAGCGTAAAAGGGCGCAGCCAAAAAAACGCTTTAAAATACTACTGCCAAAGGTGAGGTATGACTCATTTGCCTAAAGCTTATGAGAGAGATTCGAAAACACCTTGCGAATAGAACCGTTCAGTCCTGTTAAGAATAATCGTACTCTTCAGTATGGAATGCAATTGATGTAAATAAGAAAAATCTTCCAATATGAGTTGTTTGAGTTCGACTATTTGGATTAGTTGCCAATAGTTAGAAAGAGGGGTAAAAGGGCAAAGATCAACAGATGACTTGATTTTTGTTTCACATTTTGCTAGAATTCAAATTTCTGAAAACCGAAAGTAATTTCATTTAAGAAAATGTACTGTTTCTTCAGCACTATAAAGCTATTAGTTATCAGCGAGTAAAATAGGCTGTATAAGATAAGCACACGCCCTCTTTTACGTCTACACGCAAAGAAAAAAGATGGATGAATATGGTCACCTCAAACATAGTGTGTTCTTCACAAAAATATTACTATTAATTTGAAGCATCTAAACATTATTATGATCACGATAAACATATTTCTAGTTATTTTTAACCATATTATGTTTAGCCTCATAGATTATATTATGTTTAATAAAATTTTACTTGAAATCATAAATATGTTATAGCAAACATAATAATAATAAAAATATGGTTGAAATTTAATTATTTGCTATTTCATCTCTTCCTCAACCATATAAATAAAGTGAGTATAAAACAAAAACTTAATCGTTTAAACTCAACTTAGCTTTGTGGCTGAAGTGGTTGAGTGGCGAGTTAATACTTCTTAACTAAGTGTTGGCAAGTTCAAGCCCTGGTAGAGTCAACTAAATACAAATTGATAGAAAAGAAAAATCAATGGAATAAAAAAAACTTTATTTTTTTAAATGTCTTGCCCTGACCGGGGGTTGAACCGCAACATCTGCAGTTGAAAGCTATTTTTAATATCTTTGATTTAAAAATTTATATGGTTAGAAGCAATCATAAATCTAAACATACTATGTTTCCATCAGAATATGGTTGCCTCAACCATATTTTTTCTTTGCGTGTATTATTCAATGATTTAGCAATTCTATTTTACATCGGCCAAAAATGGTCACTATATGTTCCGCCGGTCAGTTGAAGTTCGCCAATTTGTACTGGCCACGTGAGACCGGTTAAAAACAGCTAACCAAAAACCAGATTTTTTATACAGTTTGCTTAATCTCACAATTCCTACACACTGGGGGACAGTGTAAGGCCGGGAGAAACCTGGCAAACACAGTTAGTAGGAGGGCGGATCAATAGCTCCGTGACTTTGTGAATGAAACAGTTTTTTTTACAAAACAAAAATTTATTTTTCAACACAATCTCCTCTTAACTCAATACACTTAGTCCAACGTTTCTCCAGTTTTTGTATCCCTTCCAAAAAATAGGATTTTTCGAGGTCCTTAAAATAAGTATTTGTTTGGTCAATAATTTCATCGTTGCAGCTCTTTCCCCCGAGCCATTTCTTTAGGTTTGGAAATAGGAAATAGTAACTAGGGGCTAAATCCGGAGAATATGGTGAATGAGGTACCCATTCGTAGCCCAATTCATAGAGTTTTGCCATTGAGACTGCACACGTTTACGTTTATGGTCAATTGAGAGTAAACGCGACACCCATCTTGCAGACAACTTTCTAAAGCCCAGCTGATCATTTAAAATCGAAACAACACTGCCATATGAAATGCCTATGCCATCAACAATCTCATGCACTTTTACTCTTCGATCGGCCAACACCACATCGAGGATTTTTTCGACATTTTCGGGTGTACTGACCTCATTTGGCCGTCCAGCGTCATTTGTACTTGTGCGACCACAACGGAAGGCAGTAAACCACCTTTTTACTATTGAAATCGATGGTGCAGGGTCCCCATAAATTTATCAAGCTTTTCCTTGGTTTGATTGATGGTTTTTTTTTTTCGCAAAAAATAATGTTTAATAAGCACTCGAAATTCACTTTTATCCATTTTTAGAAAAATACACGAGGTTTTCTGTTAAACGCAAAGTAAATAACGACAGTAGTCTATTAACAGGTGGTACTTGATATGAACAATTTTGCATTTCATATAACTACGAAGGACTTATTGATCCGGCTTCGTATTTCATAAAATTTATTTGTTTTCTTGGATCACACAAGCCTACAAAAATAAATTTTCTTTGTGGTGCCTGAGCTAGTTCTCGAGTTAATAAAATTTTATGGCACAACCTTGCCTTTTTTCTGTATAAAACGATATATCCCGAGAACTACACGTAAGACTAAAAACACTTTGAATCAGGGTATCAAGTATACTGGAAATCAATTTTACTTTTGGCGGCACCTGTAATCTTTTTCCATATAATAAAAATGAATGCTGAAATGCAACTTTAATTGAAATTTTTTGAATAATTCTCACATTCAAAAAAACCTAAATTAAGATCAATTCTATTCGATATCGAAAGTAACAGTTTCGTTTTAAGGTCTCTTACAGGAAAATCTTAGCTTGAAGAGCTTATGTTTTGCATATTATCTGAATGAATAAATAAAATAGATTTTCATAAATTAAAAAAAAAAAATAAATTTTAAAATGACAATTTAAAAAAAATCAATTTTAGAAATGGAAGGAAATTGGCTGACTTCCTAAACGTATAATTACACTGTATCAATTAATACCAAGTTGATACATTTTGTATTCACTTTTCTAATACTTTGCATACTGATATTTTGCAACCCTGACATCGTTTAGGAACATTTATATGCATTGTATCATGAATTATAAAGCGAACAATGGCAGAAAAGGACATTTTATTGAAAAATATTTTAGATTTGTGCGGTTAAGGAAGCTCCAGGTAGTTGCTGCTTCGCCCGACGTCTTAATTATATGTTACCATGAAGCTTAAAAATTTTCTGTATATGTCGTCCCTTGTAATTGGGAACGTGTCGTCTATGAATTAAATTTTTGTAAAACCTGTTTCTGTAGCACAATACGTTTTTTTTTCGCGAAATTGCTTTTCCATATCCAGTCTCACGATTATTAATAAATTTCTATAGTTACGTGTCTATTTTTTACAGTAATAAAAAAATTTTATATTAAATAAGTGAATAATTAAATATATTAAGTAGCAACAAAAACCGCTTACTTATTTTCTGGCGACGGCGTTGTACTGCGTGTTGCATTTATTTTACATCTAAATTTTTTTTTGGATAACTTGGGAATAAAATGCTTTGTAAAAATTTTCAGGGTTGCATTTAGAAATAATGTATTACTACAAAGCAACATGCGTGTAGGAAGTCAGCCATTGTTCTGGCTTGCTAACCAGAAAGTGGTCAACACTTGCAGAGAAATAGAAAATGTGTGCATTTAATTAGGGTCTAAAGAAGTTGCTTAGAGATTATGTTCTGGCATACTACATATTCGGCCCTGTTCTGAAAAGGGAATCTGAAAAAATTACCACATCAAACTTGAAGCAAAATTACTTGCCTTAAGTTAAAAAAATTTAATAAATAAATAACACAGAATGGTTCTGGTGTCGTCAAAGCGAAAACTGATTTCTAGTATACCCGATACGCTTATGTAAACTGTATACCTCATTTTGTAATCCTACTTGAGATATAAATACCTGGGGGCCTACTCTGTATTGCGATGCGAAAGCAGTTGCGATCCGAAAGCGCTTGCTGCTTGATTATCGCAAGATATTTGTTTGTATAAAACGAAGTGGACATTCGCTTACGCTTTACAGAGCGGGGTACTACCAGACAAATGTAAAAAGTAAACGATCAAATACATTAATGATTCTATTTCGTCGTACCGATTTTTTCGCATCGCAATACAGAGTAACCCCCTGTAGGTTACGCCATATAATTTGTCATAGCTCGAGAGCTAGCTCTTTGATTAAATTTACAAAACTACGTAAGGATCAGGAATAAAATATTCTTTGAATTATATTATAGTCAATAGACGATACTCACAAATCTTTCTCAAGAAAGCATATTTTTTCAAGAAAATTAAAAAAAAAAATTTTTTTTTAAAAATCAATAAAATCTTACAGTTTGTCTTCAAAAATGACCCATATTTCATACAAATCCATTCATAAGTTCTTAATTTATTCACAATTTAGTGGTAGCACCTAAGACCCCATTTTAAAATGACAAAAAAAAGAAAAAAATTGTATGGCGTAGGGCCTTAATTGCTACCACTAAATTGTAAATAAATTTGAAACCATTCATAGGATTTTGATAAAATATGACTCATATGCAGACATCAACGTTAAGAAAAAAATTTTAGATTTTCCTTATATTAAATTTTTAGCCGATTGCTTGTATAAACTAATGACGTTTTCTTTTCTAACAAAAATATTCCATTTATTTTACAATCCAAGAATATTTGCGTTGTATTTAAAAGAAATGTCTTAGCTAAGTGAGGGTGGGATAATACCCTTTTTACAACTGTGTCAACTACTTGTTTATACAATTAAGGCTTGTTTAGCTGAACGTAGTTGAAAAAGTCCAGCGACGTCCATTGACGTTAAAACGTTTGTGTAGTTATAGAACATTTAAAAATGTGTCATATGCTTTTCATATAAGAAGACAAATAAAAAAAATTTTTTTACAAAAAACTGTATCGCACTTTTTGTTCTAGTGTTTAATTATTAAATATTGTTGTTTTTAGTTGGTTTTTGTTATTTTTATTTTTTGATTTAAACTTTCGTTCATACGCGCTTCACTTTTTTTTCAATAAAAAAACTACTCTGTCTCAGCTGTGCATAAACGTCCCGTAAAAACGTTGCTGAATTCTATTTTATGCAAAACTTGCCGTACCGTCAACGTGACATTTGTTTTCGATAAGCACTTTCATTACTTTTCATATAACAAAATGGATCAGCTGGAACGAAATCTTACGGGACGTTCTGTTAATTCTAGCTTAAAGCAAAGTTTTTCTTTGTGTCAACTGCTTGTCAGTGGTGTTAACGTAATCAAAATTCGCAAATCGCCTTGAAAGCGTTAATCATGAAGGGTGTCCCAACAAGAACGCAAGATTTAAATTTTAAATAAATGACTGATGCAGCAATTGAATTGTTTCTCTGGCTGTATGACATGTGGCGCCGTCTTGTTGAAACCACAAGCCCTCCACATTCATTTCTTCAATTCTAGGCAAGAAAAAACTGGTTATCATTTCACGATACCGAACACCATTGACTGTTTGCGCTTCACCTGCCTCATTTTCATTAAAAAAAAAAGGTTCAATGATTCCTCCAGCCCAAAAACCACACCACACAGTGACACGTTGATGATGCATTTGCTTCTCGTGAATCAATCGAGGATTTTCCTCACCCCAAATGCGACAATTCTGCCTATTGACGAAGCCATCAAGATGGAAATGGGCCTCGTCACTGAAGATGATTTTATCGGCAAAATCAGCATTTTCATGTTGTCTCTCCAATACCCAATTAACGAACTCCCTTCGCTGTCCATGGTCATTTTTTACTAACCTCGTATCTACTACTAGCAAACAATAACAATTGTTCAAATGTCAAACAATGACACTTCGAATGGCGGCAAATTTAAATCTTGCGTCCCCTTTATAAAACGCTAAATGTTACATAAAAACTTTTTTTTATGCTATTGTGCAGTTTAGGCAACTTTTTTAAAATATTACAGAATGTTTGTTGAGAATAAAAACCGCCATAGTTTCATGTAAGAAATTGTCGTTTTATTTTTTACAGATTTCGTTTTTCGATTGGCCACTTTTATCAGAAAAAGCTTTCGTTACGCGTTTTCAGTCTTAGCATTCACACTTCTACACTTTTTATTAGGCGAGTGAGTATGTACGAGTACGTTGTACTAGTGTGAATGTTGGCAAAGGTTCATTTGTTGCTGTTGTTATTGTTGTTGTGTACATATTGCAAATTTCCTTTCATGCTTATTAATTACAATTTTCACATAAAATCAACAAGAATTTATGGCGCCACACGTTATACAACTTGTATTAAATGTTGTTGTACATTTAAATCAAACATCTGATTCTGTATGAATCAAGCAAACAGCAAAATCATGTGTATGTACATACATACATGCACATGCACATATATATATAATTACAGGCATACATAAATCCATACAGTTTTATTTTACTGTATTTTTTGAGTTTAATGCATGTAACACCCCATTCTGGATATCTCTTTTCTGTTTTTGCTTCTCTTGCATAGTACGCGACGCGTTTCATTATTTTTATTTATTTTTTTTAATAAAACTTGTAAACGACATAGTTTGCATAAGAATTTTTGCTTGATTTCATTTTAAAGGCTCTTCCAATAGGGACTTTCCCAATTTTTGCAGTTAAAAGCGGCCATATTGCCGGTAGAATTGGCTGCCTGTCATTAATTGCTTCTGTTTTGACGAAAACAACATGCCATTGTTTTATCAAAATGAGTGCGTGAGATGTTGGCCAACCCATCACTATCAACGCATTATAGATGAGTGACTGCCGACTTCGTTTGTTAAAAATTGTCAATGACAAGTGGGTTCAGTAGGATGCTGCCATGTGCTGCACAGCTTACCCCACATATGACATTTCTTGATTTTAGTAAGAATAGTCCCAGGTTTTACACTATAATACAAGCTTTAACGATTTTCATTTTATTTTGTCAGCGGTTTTTGGTATTTCTTTGTTCGCATGCGAAAATGAACCCTGATTCAATGTGAATTAAAAACGTTTGACCAATACGACTGTCAAATTTCCATCCGTATTTTTTGTTATATTGTTTTCTCACTATTCTACTTTTTTATTTAAATAAAATTTTTGACAAGTCGTTTTACTCAGTATTACAGTCTACTGAACATAGCATATATATTGCCAGCTTTGAGAGTAGAGTATAGACCCTATAGAACAGTGTCTAACGAAGCTGCCTTTGTCATACCAGATGTGCGGCCAGTAGACCTGTTGGCTAGTTGGATGAGGCACGGACAGAGATTATAAGGACTTGGCAAAATAGATGGTCAAACAGTATCAACGGCAGATGTACGAATAGGTTAATTAGTGACCCGAAGAGTTGAATGGGAAAGAAACATAGGATCTTAGTGTACTATATTGCTCATTTCCTTAGTCTATATGGATGGTGCCTATCAGCGTTGCCAGGAGCTTGAAAAAAATAAGCTATATTTTCATAAAAAACGGTAGAAAAGACTAAATCACACCGAAAAAATTAAGCTAGAAAATAGTTCAGAAGCTACAGCGTAAAATTAAACATTTTCTTAGTTCTTTATGACATTAAGAATCTTAATTATAATTTTTATAAAAAAAAGAACAAAAAAAATAGAAAAACATAAAATATCAAAAACTGAAGAAGATAAAGTCGTTTTCCACATGGCTTTAAATACTTCTAAGCGTATTCAATTACTTTTTAAGGATATTTTGAAAAACAAAAAAGGCTAGGAAAAAAAGCTAGAGACTAAATGATAAATTTTGAGGCTAAATGCGAGAAAAAAGCTTAATTTAGCCTTTAAAAGACTAAAATGGCAACGCTAGTGTCTATAGACAGTGCAACAATTAGGTCGATAAAGCCAAGCATGTGTCCTAGATTTGATGCTTCAAGGGCAAACTTGAAACGTCAAAAAATAGCGAGATTGGGGTGCCCAATGTGATCCAGTTGATGATAGAAAAGCAAGAGATATATTTCGGTGTACATACAAGTAGCTCTTTTAGAACTTCATAGAGCTCTAACCAGAGCATTTCAATGCGAACCGAACCATTTCAATTCGGCGAAGTAATACTTTCACGGCGTGCTGCGAAATCAAATAAATGTGTTGTTGTGCTGGTATGTTTTAGTGCTTGCATATGCAAAGGCCATCTGTAAAATTTAAGCTGATTTATGCTCCAGAATCATGAAAAATTAGCAGCCTTTTTTATAACGAAAAGATGGCAGCTCGCTAGCACAGAGTTTATTCACAATGCACATTCTAAACTCTTGCCAACCAGCTGCTGGATACCTTAAAGCGACTTTCTAGTGAGCTGTAAAGCAGGGCCAGCAAGTCGAAAAAAATATTACCCAAACTGATTAAATAAAAAAAGTTTTGTACAGCAAAACTGCATAAACAAGTAAAATAGAAAAGATTTCAAAAAATACATAAATAGGTCGGCACCGTTAGGAAGTTCAATGTTGCTGCTCACACGCACTTTCTTTTGTTTAAATTAAAATATTGGAGGCTCTTAACGAAACACCCGTTTACAGTTGCATACTCGTCCGTGCAACAAATATAAAACTTTTTTATTACAAAGTAAAAACACCCAATAAAATTTATGAAAAGTATTTACAGGCCATTGATTGAGTTTATAGAAAGAAATCATGAAAAAGTAGAAATAAAGTTTCAAATTAAACAAAACAAAATTATAAAAAATAAATAATGGGCCTGATTAAGAGTTTTGTGTTGTGACGAAAGCGTCGGCCATGTGTTTTATACTAGTGCGTTGCAAATGCGACTATGCCACCGAGAATCATTGTGAGGCTGGATAATTACTGAGAGCGAGTTTGGTTTTCTTTTCCAATATTTAAGCAAATTGAGCTCTACTGCTCTTAACCAAAAAAAAAATTGTCATAGACTTTAAAGTAAAATTTATGAAAAAAAATTACGTGAAAAATTCGATTACTTTCTACGTCAATGTTTTTGGATGGGGGGTTATTTCTTTAAGAAGTGTTCTTTAACAAGCGTTTTACTAAATGTGTCAGCTCAGATTTTTTTTTTTTTTTTTTACTTCTAAAAGTCATTTTTTTCTTAAATATTTCGTGTCTTAATTTGCACTGTAATACTGAATAAAACGACTTGTCAAAAAATCCAATCAAATGAAAAAGTATGACAGTATGGCTCTCAACGTTTTTAGAAAATTTTCTTAACGTTTAGATTTCTTAGGAGTTTTCGACAGTCGTAGCAGAAACCAGTTGATTTTGCTCTATCAAAGTCCTATGAAAATCTTAACCCCCCTCCCATTAATATAAATAAAAATAAGTTTGTGATTTCGATTGAAAATTTCTACAGCGTACATGTGCCACCATATAAAGTATGTATATTCTGTATCCTTATAAATAGCAGAGTCGACTGACTATCCTACACGATCATACGATTATGTCAAAATAATGTGTGTCACAATTCTGTCCTACTTGAAGAAATCGCTTTAAAATGGCGAACTTTATGCCACACTATTATACAAAAAAAGGTGCAAAAAGACATGTTTACTCAGCTTAATACTTTTAAAAGTATTCATTTTCTTCTTTGCCGCAAAATATTTTTTTTTTTTACAAATATGTACAATGAAAAATAACCTAAAAGTTTGTATAAACAAAACACAAGCTTGGTATTGTTGCTATTTTTCTGCCTTGAACCACCAAGCAACCAGAGGTGTCTCTTTGTCTTTTTTGCACAAACTCAAAATTGTTATTTTGTTTTGCTCAGGTATTTCTAAAAAATTTACACTTTCTTTATTTACATTTCGTAAACATGAATTCTAAAACATGAAAACTTGTGTTTGTTATCACTTTTACATTCAATTCCATACTTCATAACAAAAAACGTAAATATAAGTATTTTCGGCATGTGAATTTTCATTACTGAACTTTTTAATTAATGTTTTTTAAAACAAAAAATTTTTCATTTTGCTTATTTTCTCTTATTCGTAATATTAAAACACTATATCTGTCTCTTACATACAAACCTCAAATAAAACGCTGAGTTTTTCAAAATTCTAACCTCAAAAGTTTCATCTCTGGTTGCTTAGTGCTTGAACATAGAAAATTCAGCTCTGATCGCACAGATAAAATTTATTTTATGAAAATTTTCATAACATAAAAAAATCGGACAGACCTGTCAAAAAGTTTGTCACACGCATGGTTTTTCAATACACACTATCATACTTTTTTAGCACACATGCGTTTTTAGACTGATCGTACGACTAAGTAGGATAGTGAGTCCTAGGCTTTAGTGATATCCGTATTTATCTATCTGTCCGTCAAGTCGTTGAAATTAACTTTCTGAAGTCCTTAGGCAACATACAGAAAAGTTTAGCTTAACAATATGTCAGCTGTTGCTGTCTTCAAGTTGCTATTAAAATTCAGTCTGATCGGTCGAGAAATTGCGGAGCTATGAGTCAAAAACCACAACTATCTCTAGTTTTGATCATTATTCTGAATGGCATTTATGGGTATTTTATCTTAAATACATAACGAATAAAAAAACGCGGTACACAATTTTATTAGAAAAGACACTCATAATATCTGTGCAAAGAACGAAAGCAATCGCTCTACAAATGGCCAAGAAAAATACAACTGAAATTTTCTATTTTCATGAATTTCGGTTTTGTTGTTTTATGGAAATTTTTAATTTCATGTGCTCACAAACACGATCAGTCTTATACAATCGTGTGTATGTATGTGCACCTTTTAATAAAAGAACTAGAAATACACAAATCTTGCAGCAAGACAGATGCTAGAGAGGATTTTTCGGTATTTTAATTTCTTTATTTAAACATTTTAAATTAAATTATAATAAATGAAATTTATTTTGCATTCTTATTGGATATCTTTCTCAGAGTTTGTTTTTTTTTTAATTAAAAATGGATTTTTTAACTACAAGCATTTTATTGCTCTCAGATCTCGTTGATTTGAATTTCTTAGACAGAAATTAATTATTTCAGGATTAACAAAAAAATAAATATTTAAAGAAAATGGCCCATAATCATAGTCACTTTAAAAATGATTTTAAGTTCATTAAATTCTTTGTTATTTCATTAAAAGTCTTTTTTGTAAGAAGAATTTTCCAAATTAAAAGGCTACTGCAGTGAAGGGCCGAATTTAGCTTGTTTTATTTTATTTCCACGTTTTGATTTTTTTAATGTAAAAAAATGTGAATTGAAAAATTAATTTGTCTTGTGAACTTTTCTGATTAATCACTTTGTATTGCGATTAAATGGCTATAATTTGCTGTAATTTAGTTGAGAGCATTTATTTTATGTTTTGCTACAGGTGAAATGAGTTTATTAATTTTGTCTTTCCAGTTGTATTTACGTTTTGGTGAATTATGAAAAGTGAAAGTTGCAACAAAAATTAAAAAAAAATTTGGTAAAGAGCTAGACTGAGTCTTAAATTGGCGGCCTAATACTTGATTTGTTCTCAGATTAGCACCAAAGTTTATCTACTATTTGAGAGTGATAAATCTCTAATTTTTTTAATTGAAGTTTTCCATCCCTGCCATTAAGCCATTTTTATACACACAAGAAACGAAGTTTTTTTATTTAAATTTTATTACTTGAAATGCACTACTTTGGTGCTTAGCCACGTCATCAGTAGATTTTTCTTATCACATTCAAAAGTTTAATATCCTAAATTAATAAATTGTTGACAATTTTAATTTTATTTTAAGGTAGGGCATGTGCAGATCAATTACTACCGCATACATTTTCTGTTTTTTTTAATTTTCTATTCTTTCACTCTCTGTCTCTCTCTCTCTCTCTCTCTCACACACACAGCTTCAATTACTAATAAACTTTCATGTCAACTGACAACAAATATAAATTATAAAGCTAATATTTCTTGGCATAGTGATTTAGTAGGGATAAATTAAAATGCAATTAATATTTTAGAAAGGGAAATGTGTATACAAACGGGTGAAGCAAAAGTTGCATGGGGCTTAGTAGACGTTTTTTTTTTGTTTTGTTGGTTTTGGATTATTTTTACGAGCATCTGGGCATCAAAGGATCAGATTTAACACGGTAAAGCAAATAAAGCAGCTGAACATTTTTTGCTCTCCATCATTTTGTCTGCATCCGGATCTGCATTGAATTTCCTCTTTTTTATTTGAGACATATGAAAGGTTGCTTGTGTAGTGCAGTGTTTGCTGTACTAAATGCCCTCCCGTGTTGTTTCTGCCTTGCAAGGGCCATAAAAAACAAAATTGCTTTTAATAAATCAATAACAAATTTGTAATTTTAATTGATTAGAAGATGTTTGGCAGCAGTAAATTTGCATTGTAGTTGAGTGCAAAAGTTGATTTTCTCACAATCAAGATTCAGAATGCTCATTCTCCGTACTGTCTTGAACCTCTATTAGCTCAATTTTAGGGAGTGGCCGGAGGGAGGGAGAATCGCAACAATACTGGCTGGAAACAGAAAGTATCAGGGTAGAGAAAACAATCATGCCATTCCGAGCTCGGTAGAGAAAAAATGAATTATTTTGCCTGACCCGGACAATGCAGAGTATTCAAAACACTTGGCAAATTTAAGGATCAGGTTATGTAACGAAGATGAAAAGACAGCAGAGCACATATTGTGCTACTGTATAGTCTAATTTGGACCCGTTTTCATTCATCATAGCCAAATTGATGGGAACAGAACACCACACCGTTGCTTCCAATGTCCGGTGTGTTAGATATATATTAAGTTTATATAGTATATAGTTTAAATGTTATATAGTATGTAGCTGGCTGTTGACATTTGTAGTGTCTTTTTCAGAACGTAAGTAAGGTGGGAGGGGGGCAAAGTAATGTATGTTTGTTAGCTATCCCTAATCAACCCACATTAGTTTAATAGTTACATGTCATTATTGCTTTTAACTTGCCGTAAGCTCGATATCACAATCAGTTCATGGCGCTAGATGACTAACAACCCCCAATCCTTAATGGCATGGTTCCCTAGGATGTTAAAGGGGTTGCATCAATAGTGTCCATGACGTTTACAAAATGTAAACTTTTGTGATTCGTTGGCATCTGGTTATGCAATCTGACAAACTACCCCCTTACTTAAGAGCAGTGTCACAGTGGCCAGGATTTCTAACTCACATGCGTTTCATATCTCAATTAAGTAAAAATCTGTAAAGTTTTGGGAATTTCAGCTTGAAAAACCAATGCTTAGGCAGCTGACTGGCAGACTGATAAACAGCGTTCTATGAAGCTTCTTGAATTTTCAAGCAGGAAGACTGTTAACCTTCTAATTACTAGTACACTAGTCTCGATTTTTAAATACTTTTCGTATAAAATTTCTAGAGGCTTGTACTATGGAAACAGCATATTAATTATTAAAAAATTTAATAGAAAAAATTATTCACTCGTAATCACTTAAAATCGCTTTAGCGGTATAGATCTCGATGTAGTATTTGAAGTCATTAAATATTAAAAAAATTCCAAGTCTACTAGACTTTCACAGTTTGCTAACATTTAACTTTTGAACACAAAAATACTCTTGTTAGGGGCCTTGGCTTGTGGAAGTTAATTTTCAAAAATCTTTTTTTAAAACAAAAAACCCTTAATTCAATAAATTTTAGAAAAAAGGTTGTAAAGAAAAAAATATAAAAATTAAATAAAAATTTTCCCACATTCACAAAAATTAATGCAATTTAAACAGATTTTCTTTCCTGCTTTTTTTTCATTATTTTTTTATGAATTCTGCTCAAGTTAAACTGTAATTGAAGCTTGTAAATGTAGGAAAAAATAAAACTCAAAGAACGAAATGAATTCCTTTAATACAACATGTGAGAACCATAAGGTGCCAGCAGACAATGTGACACTTTGGCACACCAGGCAAAAAAATAATTAAAATTCATTCAATAACTAAAATCTAAAAAAAATTTTTTTGATGTAGAATTCTTCTTCCTTTTGATTTCCATTTTAAAATTTTTGATTTTTTTCTTTATTTCTTGTGCTTTTTTTTATGTGTTGCCAGCTTTAAAGTTGAAACAAAAGCACGAAAGTAATTCTTCTTCCAGTTTTAGTTCACAAAATTAACTGAATCTCGCATAAATAAGTTAAATACAAGTTTCTCGATACTCGTAGCGTAGGTTCTAATTGGGCTCTTGTCTTCAAAAAAGTTCACTCCAAAAATATTGAAAATCAATAGAGACACAAATGTAAAGTGTGAAACCGAACTAATCTTCTGTAGGTGCTCCATTTACAGTGCACTTTTCAAATTTAGTGTCTTTTTTGTTGCTAGTGGCTGTCACACGTCTTCATTCCGATTATTTAGAATCGTTATAATTGTAAAAACTTGTTAATATAAAAATCAATGTCAAGTTTTCCAAAAAGTCATCTTCACAATTCATGAGCAACCGTGTGGCATGAATTTTTATCAGGCCTTATTTTTTTTAAAGATGAGGCTGAAATTGCGGTGACTGTGAAGGGCATTCGTTACAGGAACATGATTACGCAGTTCTTGTAGCCTCAACTGGAGGCATGAATGTAGACAGCGCCACCTACCACATTCGATTTATAACATTACTGGAGCAGCAATTATTTTTATAAGACTCTTTCGTTTCCCCATGATTTTGCAGTTAAATTGAACCGCCTATATCCCCAAATAACCTCATGTATGTTAAGTCTCAAGGGATATTGTCAAATCAAACTTGAGAATTTTTTTTTCAAACAACACAAATCCGTGAAGCTTTTTGCCTTGTCTGCAGAAAACACCCAGAGTATAGGCAGAAATCGAAGTTGTGACCCTCAGATTGATAGGACAGTAGGCTACCTAGCCAGAAGAACTGGGCACTGACAGAGAATAAAAAAGTCTTTCTAGTCACTCTTACAGACTAAACAAAATTAGCGTCGAAAACTTAACGTTTTTTAGCAACCAGCACTTATGTTTAAATGGCGCCCTAAGCAAGAGTGCTGGTTGTTGATAAAACTCACCAAGAAAAAACAAGAATAGAGTTAAAAACGCTAGATTCATCAAAAATAACTAACGTGTAATTACTTTTCTAAACTGACAAAATAATATGCCAAAATCTAATTTTTCAATTGCTCAGCGTTACCAAAGTGTTATTGCGGCTTTCTTCATACATGTATGAACATGAGAATTTTTGACATAAAAAACGCTTGCCGCGCTAATTTAGGTCCGTCTATTAGAGTGTCCTGAAAAGCAGTCTTAGTCTGTCGGTGTAAGTGCCAATGGCTTAGTGGCCAAACTTCCTATTTCCGCTCAAGAACTAAGCGTAGCATTTACCATCATAGCAAGGTCAAATCAGCTGCGCAACCTTGCACATGTCGAGACCTTTCCATCTGGTACCAGTCTTTCCTTAGTGATATTCAAGTATACTAAGCAGCTCATCGGTCCCAGCTATTTTGTCTGCCAATGAAACAGATGTGTGCTTACTTTACTGCATTCTTTTTGAGTCAGACGCTACCTTTAACCTATAATCTCCTCTTCAGAGGCTTAGACCAGCAATTATCAATTACAAAATCATAGAAATTTAAATGTAAATGATTATCTGTGTGTTTGTTTGGCGGTTTTCACTTTTTGAAATGAAAAGAATGTTTGAAGTTTGGAGGTTTCATTTCATTTTATGTTCAAAAACAAAATAAAAATCATTAAAAAATTATTATTATTGAGAAAACCTAATTTACCGATTGTCGCTGGCTCTTCGCTTCCAACATGTAACTTAATTGACTAAATGAGAATTATTGGATGAAATGAAAATGAATATTGTTTATCCCATCTAAAGGCCAAGTTTAATGTTTTTTTCATTAATTTTCTGCTCTGATTTAAATACACCCCAGGCTGATTTGTATTTAATGATGATAATTATGACTGTAAAAAATATTTTTTTTTTTTTTTTCTTGTTACTTGTGTTCGTGTGTAAACTGAGTTAAAATGTGATAAATACAATTACTGAACGTAAATATTGAAATGAAAAACTTGCACTTTGTGACAGACATTCGAGTGCATATTTGCTTCCAATAGTTGCTTAGTGCTGTTTTAAATTTTGAAGAGTTTCAAAATTCATTTAATTTTTTTTCCGGAAGTGTGAGTAAAATTTCGCATAAACAAAATTAACAAACAGTTTTAATAAAAACAAAGAAATTGTTAAAGAATTTTTATAATATTTTTTTACTTTTGAGTGAAAACAAATCTGCGGCATATGCAATCCTCAGTTTCAGTTGTCTCTTAGCCTGTAATGGCTTCCATTTTAGACTTAAGGGAAAATATGTCTAAGTAAGAAAGCACTTTTTCATTTCCCATGAGGCCACAGATGGAAATGCGCTTGATTGGAGCAGATGTATTTATTCAATAAATTGGCATTGAATTCACTTTGCTCTTCATTAAGCACAATTTTAATATTAACAGATGAAAACAATACCGTCGAATATTTTTATAAGAAGAACTTTTGCAGCTTCTAAAGTTAAAGTCAGTCTTTTGAAATGACTTAATAAGACATGAGTGAGTTTTCCTTATTGCCCCCCGATTTTGCTTTCACACTATCAGACTTTTTTACTTGTCAAGTTGTTTTATTCAGCAGTTAGTTCATTGGGAACTGGGCTCGCGAGGGAAGAAATTGAAATACAATTTTAACACTTACCATTTTAGTTTGCTTGAGTGGTTTTATGCTTGTGTCTGTGTGTGTTGATTAACCCCTTAAGAACGCTGCAATTAAAAGAGAAAATTTAAAAAATTTTTTTAAATGTCTTAATTGAAAATAAAATTTAATTTTAATATTTGTCATAAAAAATGTATTTAATCAAGAAAAGAAAAGAAAAGAAGGAGAACTTAACACGTGTTTATTGTCACTGCTGGCATAAAACGCAATTATCTCTCTTACCCAACATGGTAAACAAGTGTAGAACTGTAGAGAATCTAATAAAAAAAAGATGGCAGAGCAATAAATAAAAGAAAAACAAAGCATAATATATGTCTATCTTTATTTAACTGTATTAAGGACAATCACAGTCTGTTAAATCCAGAAAGTAAAAAGCGCAAATAAAAGAAAAAATAAAAGTTTTCCTAATATTTTGTATCTCTCACAATTTAAGGTTTTATCGTCTTGCTGAAGCAAAACATGCATAGTTTGCCATGAGCTGTGAGTACCCACCCCCAATTGTTAATTTCGTATTCTTTTATATGTATTTTGTGTTTAACACCGTTGATTCTCACTAGATAAATAATAATCTTGATGATGTTAAATTAAACTATTATTATTGACATAATTTTTTTTTTTTTTTTTTTTAATTTTAAAGTAATAAATAATAACGCTAGTCTGCAAGATAAGTTGGCTACCTAAACGGTTATAGTGTGTGGGATCATAAAATAATTTTATTTTATTTTTTTGTTTTTTAATTTTTAACGACTAATTTTCACAACCCCAAATTGAGTGATAAGAAACACAAGTGTTATTTGATAAATAAAAATGCGTACAAGATTTCAAAGCAAACACAGTTTTAACAGCCTTTGACAAGAATTTTTTTTTTTTAAGATAAAAGCATGATAAACACACAAAAATTTGTTTTCAAGGTAAAAAAAAAATGTAAAAGTAAATTTTAGATTTTTAAAACTGACAAGCAAATTAATAAAAACTTAACGCAAATTTAAAAAAAAAATATTTTTTTTAAATTGAAATTGAGTGACTAAAAGCACATTAAAAAACGATTTCTCTCACGGAAATGACAAGATTAACTTTATTGGAATAAAATTCTAAGGTGATGACGTTGATTTCAATGAAGTATGGCTCGTTTTTTTTTTTGGAACTATAGAAAAAAAAATACATTTTTGTCACATTCTTATTTAAATATTTTTTTTGAAAATTAAAAATTTCTTAATTTGAGTAAGAAACGTGTGTTTTCTCAGAGCTTTTACGTTATTTTTGAAACTAATTAGCCAAAACCATGCAGATACGACTTGAAGGAAATTTTACTGCAGGTATTTCGATTTTTTTAAATCGAAGTCTACAGCAAATAACCGTATATTTTGTAAACGTAACGTGGTGGATTGTTTTTTAAATCAAAGAAAAAAGACAAGTCAAAATAAAAATTTGATTTTGTCGCTTAGTGTTTTAAAAAAATGTTTTGTATAGACTTTGTTTGGTAAAACTTTTATAGAACAGAAATCCTTTGTTAATGAATTTGGCTGTTGCAGTTTAATTGACTTCATAGTTGGAAATTCATTAATTTGATACGTCTTTTATTACCTTTTGCGAAATTTAAAAGTTTTTCCGTGGGTTTTATCAAAACAAAGTAGAAAAAAAAATCTAATTTACGGGAATTAATTTTAATCTTAATTTTTATAACAAATTCAATCAATATATTTTTCAACAGCCGAAATTGCCATGAATTGAAATGAAGATTTTTCTTTACAAAGGGTGGTTAAATTTTAAGGGCCGATGTTGATTTTGAATAAAACACAAATTATTTAGGAAATTATTGTCATTTCTTTTTATTATGATAATAGGATGTGGTTCAATTAAGCCGCAACCTCGGCAGCACACCTCCATCCGATGGTCCAAATTTTCGATGACGCTGGGACATAATTGAGGTTCTATGTCATTAATGTGCCGAATTATCTCATCCTTTAGCTCTTGAATTGTTGCTGGCTTATCGACGTAAACCTTTTCTTTCAAATAACCCCAAAGAAAGAGGTTCAACGGTGTTAAATCACATGATCTTGGCAGCCAATTGACATCGCCACCACGTGAGATAACCCGGCCATTGAATTTGTCGTGCAAAAGAGCCATTATTTCGTTAGCTGTGTGACAAGTGGCACCGTCCTGTTGAAAGCACATATCGTCCACATCCGTATCTTCCAATTCGGGCCATAAAAAGTTCGTTATCATCTCACGATAGCGAACACCATTCACAGTAACTATCTGACCGGCCTCATTTTGGAAAAAATGCGGCGCGATGATGCCGCCAGCCCATAAACCGCACCAAACAGTCACTCTTTGTAGGTGCATTGGTTTTTCGACAATCACTCTTGGATTATCATTCGCCCAAATGCGGCAATTCGGCTTATTGACGAACCTACTGAGGTGAAAATGTGCCTCATCACTGAAGATGATTTCCTTCGAAAATTGATTTTCATTTTCATAATAAGCCTGAATAACTTTAACGCGTTGCTCGATTGTGTATCTTTCCATGGTTCAAATTGAGTTAGTCTGAAATTAAGAAATGACGTTTAGGTGTGGTTCACATTCAACATCGGCCCTTAAAATCTACCCACCCTTTACGAAAATATTTTATATTGCACCAATTTTATTAATTATAATTATATCCTGAAGAAGCTACACAATTTGGAACGAAATATCGATATAAAAATAAATTTATAAAATAAGACCTCAAGCTTAATAAAATATTCATGTTAATTAAAAAGAAAAAGGTCAAATAAAACTAATACTTCTGAAATATTTAATGAGAGTTTTTTCACCAAAACACCCCGGGTGCATTTAATGAATTTAAAAATTCTATTGGATGAGCAACATATTGGTGTGGGTCATTAGATTTACATGTCGTGGAAGTTCCTTTCGCCTTTGAAGGCCATCTCGTGAGTCGCACCAAATAGACAGAAAAAACATTTTATACGTCCCACTAGTTAAAGCTGAGGATGCTTTTCTGCCACCACTGCTAGGACACATGATGGTAAAAAAAATGTATGTAAAGAGCGAAGCTTTTTGCCATCTTAAATCGCTGTTCCCAAAATTAAGTGAATCCAAAATAAAAGGAGGTATTTATGTGTTTCTTTCCAGCTCTAATCCAAATCTTAGGTATTTTTATTGGACCTCAAATAGGCAAAATTATGAGAGATGAGAACTTTATGGACAAGCTAAGTTCGGTTGAAAAACGCATATGGAGAACTCTTGTTGCACTATGTAATAATTTTCTTGCTAATCACAAAAACGACAACTATGTCCCGCTTGTTAATGAATTTTTCAGTGTGTATGGTGAAATGGGCTGTCCATTAAATTCATTTCCTACATCCACATTTGGACTTCTTCTCAAACAACCTGGACCAGTTAAGCGATGAACAAAGCAAACATTTTCACCAAGATTTCAGAATATTTTTGGTCACTTCTACGGGATACTGATGATGCTGAGTTAAAAAAAAGGCCAAGCAAACTTTTTGGAGTGGAAAAGCCATATTTCTTGAAAAATTTCGTTTTAATAAAAAGTTTAATAACTCAATGAATTTTGGAAATAAATTCAAAAATTGTGTGGTTCCTTTATTAAATACCATGTAAAACGTCGAAAAAATTAAAAAAAAAATTTTTTTTTGGTGGATAAATACCCACAGATTTCTCAAGTTTACTTGAACGATACATATACCATTCAAATGGCCTAAATCCGCTGAGAAATTAAAAATTGGTTGATATTTAACTAAGTTACTAGTTTATATGAAGGTAGGAAAAAGCGGTTTTTTTACCCGCAGCTCAAGATTTTGGGAGTGTGTGGGAAATTCGAAAAACAAATTCTTGTTGTACTCGACAGCACTTGTCGCGCAGTGTTGTTTCATTAAAAAGTGGGCGTAATGAAGGCGTGGCCACATTTCAGAAAAGTCCGTGGGAAAACAAAAATTCTTAAAAATGAATTTTAAATATTTCGATTAAGCAACGTAAGTGTTGCAATTGCCCACAAGATGTCGTGACTTTTTAAATCTTGAATTAAATGAAGGAGGTTAAATGAAATGTTTACTTGATTTTGTCATATAAAAATTAATCGTACGACTGAGTAAGTATTAGAAGAGTCTACTTTCGCCTTAACTAAAGTTTCTTATTTTTTTTCATTTCATTTCAATTAAAATGGCTATTTTGTTAAGCTTGAGGTCTTATTTTTGAAAAATTTATTTTTATATCGATATTTCGCTCCAATTTTTGTAGCTTCTTCAGGATATAATTATAAATGAATCAAATTATTAAAAATACATATTTCAAATATTTTCTTGACAAAATTAAATTAGGGTGTTCAATAATAAGGTTATCCCAAACAAAATTTGAAAAATATTTAAAAGTAATATGTTAAAAATGTATATATAAAACAATTGTTATAAAAATGTATGTGTTAAATGAATTATGTATGTATGTAACAATTAACATATTTTTTTTTTTTTTTTTTTTTTTTTTTTTTTTATAAAAATATTAAATAATAACATAATTTTGTTAATATGCTCAAATAAATATATAAAATTATATATTTGTACATGGACACACTTATTTGTATATAAATAATATGTGCATATTAACAAAAATATTTAACAAAATTTATATTTGTTTATTAAGTGTCTATAATTTTGAGCTATATTTTCTGTATCAGACATAAAATTTATTCTATGTGTTGTAGGTGTATTAATTATTTGTAACATTTCTAATGTTTACCTTCTTTTATAATTATTTTCTATATTTAAAACTGAAACATTTTCAAAATTAGGAAAATGATTTAATTCAAAACAATGAGAAGTTAATGCCGTTTTTTGTGAAGAAATGTTTCTATACTTTTGATCCGATTTATGTCCAGCCATTCTAGTCTTAGGTTTATTTTTTGTTGTACCTGCATATACTTTGTCACAAGTTTCATTTTTATTACCATCACATGGTATTCTATAAACTACATTTGACATATCAAATTTCTCTATTCTATCTTTAGTTTTAATTTTCATTGCAAAACGTCGTATAATATATTTCTTTTGTTTTTTTTTTAATTTTTTAGGCTTAGCACCCACTTTCCACCTCTGGCTGTAGTTCCGCTTAATTAAGATGCTTATTGCTTCAACAGTTTTATTTTAGGCACGCATTTGGGGCGTAAAATAGGCACTTTTAAATATTATTTCTGGCATGCAAATTATTGAAAGATTTTTAATTATTTCGATCTGTTTGTTAGTTCCGTTGAATGTCTATTTTGTATGTCTCTGCATTTTGTCGTCTACAATTAAATATTAAACATTTTTAACACGTTTTCTATTCTCGCGGTCATTAATGGCGTCTTAATAAGACAATAAGACGAACCAACATTAATTCTCTGTTGTTGTTTTTGTTGTGTGTATTGAACAAATTATTTTATGAAAGAATTCAACATCCGCAATTAAATTGCTTTACAAAACTAAAATTCCAACTACAGCAAAAAACCAACAACCAAAAAAAAACAAAACAAAAATATGTCGTCACTTGAGAATTTAAAGAATGAATTTTGTTGAGGTTTATTTTTCTTAAAAAAACAAATTTAAAATCAAAATTGGCAAACAATACAGTAAATAGCAGAGCAAGTGATACAATCAAGAAATTGTCTAAATTGACACATCAAACGTCGCGCCTAACAATTGACAATAGGTCGATCCGAATAGACATTTCATTTACTGAAAAATAAAAAATAAAAATTCTAAAGCCAAATGCAACAGCAGCCCCAACAACTGAAATGTTTTCTTTTTTAGCTTTCAGCAAGAAAAACAAAATTATTTTTGTTGTTGTGCAAAGTGGAAAAATAAAATAAAATGTGGAGAGACGGCAAAAGAAATGTTTCGTGAATTGAGTTCAATGACCAATATTTGTAATTTAAATTGCATCGATGCATGGGCCAAATCTTATTTAGTTTTCCCATTTTTCTTTTTTTCTTTTTAGTTTTCATAAAAGATTCTTAAATAAAATCGTTACTCAAAATAACAGAAAATATGTTGTTGCTCTTCGCTGATTAAATGAAATTGTCACAGTTTAGTAAATAAAAATTTTGGGAGGGATATACTCGCAGAAAAGGTCAACATGACTTAATGAGATTTCTAATCAATAAACTGACAACACAAGAAATCTACTAGATTTTTAAAAATAATAAAAAAAATTTTAAATAGAAAAAACGCTTCGAATATAAATTAAATTTTAATAAGTGAAGTTTTTATTGAAAACATTTTTTGAAGAAGTTTTTTCATTAAAAAAATTAAAAAAAAAAATCGTAGTTAAAGAAATAATATTTGTGCAAAATTGCATTTTTTTTTGTCGGAAAGTTTGATAAAATATCGTTTTACTTGTTTTTTTCGATACGAATGCTCGTAATAAAATTGACTGAATCGCACTACAGATCACAAAACCCCCGAAAAAGTCTCTCAACTTTAACTTTGTCTGTCAATTGCTCATGTTTATTGACATTTGATGTCAAGGTATTTTTAGTGCAAACGGAGGAAAATGATGCAAAATTCAAAATTTTCAACATAAAAATTGATTAACATATTGTCGCTATTAATGACAATAATGGCAGTGTAGCGCTTTGGCTTCGCGTTTTAGGAATCCCTTTATACGGCTTCTTAACTACAGCCCAAAATAGTTCGTTTTTGGTTGGTTTTTGTTCGCACACATTTTTCCTAACTTCAGCTTAAAGGTTTTTTATTATTTATTTAAGTTAAAGTCCGGCGATTCCGCGCGAGTCCATGACTAATATTATTGGCTAAAAACTGCCAACTGCCGTTTTGTTAGTATTCTTTAAGTCACTGTCATGTTAGAAGATTCAAAGTGGAGGCAAATCAATTTAGAATAGATTTTTTTTTTTTATTAAAAAAAATGTCTTTAAATGATTGCAATTTCTTTGATGTCTTTTATTATTTTTAAACAACCAAACAAATAGAGTTGCTTTTCATGTTGTTTTTTTTTTTGTGTGGCAAATGTCTGCTTGAAAAAGTTGTCTTTTAAAAAATGTGTTGACTAGAGATGTCAGACGTTTTAAAATTTTAGTCTTTTACGTTTTATTTTATTTAGGATTTTGTTAAATTACAAATTCAAAAAGGGAAGTGATTTAAGTTACAAAAAAATCTGAAACAAAAAAAGCGATTCTGTAATTCTTTCGATTTGTGGTCTTTGTTTTTTATATAAAACAATAGTTGTAGAGTTAAATTGAAGAAGTTAGCATAAGAACGCATGTGGTGGGTCTACCTGGTGATTTTATTCTAACTGCCTCAGTGTCACACAGAGGCGTCAAAGACGGAAGGAGACAGTAGATATATTTGCTGCATTCATCCCTAAGAGATCAATTTACAATTTTGTTTTATTTTTCATTTTCTGGTGCAGCAAAAACTCAAGAAATTTTCTAAGAAAAAAGTGTTAAAACAGCAAACAGTTGCAATCGTCAAAAGATATAAATTTTGTTTAAATTAAATATTTTTTGTGGTTTTTTTACATATTAACCCCCCTAACCAAAACAATTAAAGTCAACGTCATCGAAATTTTTCATGCAATTTTTTCATAAATTTTACTTTAAAGTCTACGTCAATTTTCTTTGGATCAGAGCGTAAATTATTAAAATTTAAAATAATTTACTTGTTTCTAATATAGTTTTTTTAATTATGCTTTTAATTTCAATGGCCCATAACACTGGTCAACAAAATTTTGTAATAAGAAAGGTACTTACCAATTTGGAATTACCTAAATACCCTCATTTTATCACCGTATTTATTTTGATTCCATCAGTTCTAGTTTTCGTGTTACAGCTACTACCCGTAAAATTTAAAATTAACCATTTTTGTTCCACTTTTGCATTCAGAGATTTTATTTATGTGAATAGTATAGTGTTTTTTTTCTATTTATTGAGTTAAGCGACTGTTAAATAATGTCAAGAAAGTGCAAAAATGATCCTGACAGGTTTTGTTATATTTGTGGTAACATTACTTTTAAAACTCAGCGAAGGAATTTGACACCATTAGTGACTAAGCAATATGAACAGTATTTTGGCTTTGCCGTCGGACAGCAAGACAAAGCGTGGGTTCCACACATCTGCTCTGTTACATGTGTGGGTCTTCTTACTGGATGGGCGAGGAGATCTCGATCTATGCCATTTGCAATCCCCGTAATTTGGACAGAACCAACGAATCACTCATCTGATTGTTATTTTTGTGTTACTGATACGAAAGGTATCACAATTAAAACAAAAAATAAAATAACATATCCTGACCTGCCATCTGCTAAAAGACCGATCCCTCATAGTGAGGAACTACCTGTACCAGAACCACCAGAAAGTTAAGGACAGGAGTGGTGACGGCTTTTTATATTTGAAGGAAAAGTTTTTTAAATTGAGTGAGGCAAAAATTAAAGAGGGCATATTTGTTGGCCCACAAATCAGACAATTGATGAAAGACGACATATTTAAAGAAAAACTCAGTGATTTGGAAAAATCTGCTTGGGAATCTTTCATGAAAGTAACTTTCAATTTTCTAGGAAATCACCGATCAAATGACTATAAAACTATTGTCGCGGAGCTGCTATCTGCTTATAAGGCTTTGGGTTGTAATATGTCATTGAAAATACACTTCCTTCATTCACATTTAGACTTTTTTCCTGAAAATTTGGGCGCCGTCAGCGATGAACATGGTGAAAGATTCCACCAAGACATTTCTACCATGGAAAAACGATACCAGGGCAAGTGGAGTCCACATATGCTAGCGGATTACTGTTGGACATTACAACGAGATGTACCTGAAGCAAAATACAGCAGAAAATCATAAAATTTTATTTAAATTAATACTGTAACATAATAAAATAACTTACTTTTGTTAACAAAATCTCAAATTTTCTAAATTTATATAACATCTAATTACAAAAAAACTATTCGTATTGGAAGCATTCTAATTTTATTTGTATTATCCATATCCTTGTCCTAAACATAGAAAGACAAAAGTTTTCATGTTACACACAAAAAGTTTTTTTGTTGTCGACCAGTGTAATCATAGTCAGAAAAAAAGTATACTTTAAGGTACTGACTCACTATCCTACACGATCGTACGATTATGTCAAAATAATGTGTGATGGAATTCTGTCCTACTTGAAGAAATCGCTTTAAAATGGCGAACTTTAGTGAGTCAGTACCTTTAAGAGTACTTAAGTATATTTTTCTTTAATACATACTTTAGGTCTACTATAGACACGTTAAAATGTATTTTTAGCGAAAAAGTCGATTTCAAATTTAAAATATACTGAACTTGTTTTTAAAAAATTTAGAAACAGAAAATCAACAAACAAAACAACAACAAATATATCCTGTCATAAATAAAAATAAAATTAACGTCTACAGAGATTTTGAAATTCTCGAGGACTTAAATCATAAAAAAGGTTGAAAATATACAAACAACGATTTTTAAAAAAATTTAAATTACTTTTCGGTTTTTTTTTATTTTTAATGTCACTTTTTTATATTTTGCTGCATATTGTATACAAATGCTAGTTGAAATATTGTTAAAGTTGATTCAACTTAAAACCTACTTTTGTTTTGTCTATAGTAATAAAATTTTTAGTAACAGTTTCTAATTTTTAGGTTGTTTTTTAAAAAGAACCGACTTTATTGTTTGACTATGATTATGGGCCATAAAAACTAATATTTTTCTACAAAAATGTATTTCATTTTAATTTCCTCAATCCCTTTTTTGTATGCGTGTTTTATTTTAGACCGACACAGTAGCTATATCTGACTCATTCTTCCGTGAGAGCCCTACTTAAAAGTAGCTGTCAAATTTGACACCTTTGTGCTAACTGCTATCAAAACTTCTCCGAAAATCAATTGAAATGATGCTGAATATTCAAATTTTAACCGTAAAGCCGTAAAGTGGCTTTTAATTGAATGAATGTGAGAGCAAACTGTTTGAAAATATTGCTCGGATCACAACTGAAATCGATTTTTATAGTTCTTGTATAAACTAAAATTGTACGTCTCCATTTTCCTTCCTTCCGTTTTAAATATTTTGTTTTTTTTTTTTTTTTTCATTCATTCATACTCATTCGTTTTTACGAAAATGAGTCAGCCATTCATCCATTTAAGTGGCAAATTATTGTATTTTATACGAGTGTGTTGTTTGTCAGAATTATTAAATAATCAGTTATCCATTTATGGTTGCGTTGAGTTACATGCAAAATTAGATTTTTAGTTGTCATACCATTTTTTTATTTTAATAGAAACAAACAGCTGACTGACTTGATTGCTGGTTTGTTGTTCGTTTGATTACTCGTACTTCGATTTTATGCTGTCATCATCTTTTGGGGTCTTATTTAGAAATTCATTTGTTTAATTTAATTTCTGTCGTTATAATAATGAAAATCAAAAGTGGGTGTGCTTCCTTATTTGTATTTCAAGTTACTAGTTTGTTTAAGAATATTTTTTTCGCATTTTTGGTCACACATATCACAAACGTTCTGTAAATATTTCAAACAAATTTGTTTGCAGCTGCTTGTAATGACAACATACGAGTATTTGATGAACAGTGGGACTCCATTGTTAATATATATAAAATAGTTTTTTATATTCAAACTTTTTGGAAGTTAAAAATATTTAAAATTTCTTTTTCAGGATGGGGAAAGAATTTTGTATCTCACGTTTGATGTGCTTTCTGTAAAGAAATATTTGTTATTTAATTATCGTATCCAGAACGATATGAAATTTTATTGTTGTTTAGACAAATTATTTAGGCTTTGCTACAAAAGTGAAATTTAGTTTTAAAAAATGTCTAGATTTTAATAAGTTCACAAGAAAAAGCCAAATTTTTATCTAAAAATGCCTTTTTAAGACACATATTCATATATTCTCTGACTTTGACGAATTCGAAATTATTTTCGAAATTCCAAAATACTCTAGAATTCTTAAAACAATTATTTGGAAACAAAGTTAAATATTAACTTTGCGTTAAGCTTGTAATGTGCTATTACGTATTTCGACTTGAATCGAAATGGTTTTCGAAAAAAAATTTTAAATTCAAAAGAACCTTTTGTAGGCCTTTTGAATATCCAGCAGAGTTGTATTAACAATGTTGAGGGTAATTTTAAAAATGTTACTTTTTGTTCGAATGTTCTAAATAATAATTTTTTTTTTAATTGAAAATACTTTTCGAAAGCCTTTTCGTTTCGAATCGAAATACATAATAACCCGCCAGAATAAAAATGAAATAGATTTCCTTTTCAAATTTCAAAAATTTCCAATTTTATTACAAGGTGGGCTAAAAGAAATCACCCTATTGGAAGATGCTCTTATTCTTATAAATGGCGGCCAATGTGAAATCTATTTTGACAGATGTATAATACAAGTGCACAAGTCATGGAGCGATAAACTCCCCAAGAACGTGGAATAATCGAAGGGGACGATTTTTCGATTAAAATCATAATGAGACACGAGGCTCATTTCCACGTCAGCGGGTACGTGAACAAGCAAAACTATCACTTCTGGGGCACCGAAAATCCACGAGTGATGCTCGAGGAGCCATTACACATCGGGCTGATCAAACGACAACAGTGGACGGTGCACGCTATAGGGCCATGTTAACTGAGTTTTTGCTGCCGCAATTGAACGAATTAGGACTGACGGACATGTGGCTCCAAGAGGGCGAATCAACGACACACATTTCATTTTCATTTAGAAAAAAAAAAAAATAAGAGCCAAACAACATCGGATGACTTCTGTTGGCCCACCTTGTATATTCTTTTGCGTTAAACAGTAAACCTTTTATTTGTTTATTTGATTCATGTCATTTCTTTAAGTGTATTTATCCCCTTGATAACTGGTACTCCACTTTTACATTTGAGTCAATATTAAAGTTTAGAAATTTTAATCTCAATTGTCATCATCATCACAGTTTTATTGTTTGTTTTTCTTTTCTTGTCTGTGTTTTTTTTTTTTTGGAAATTGTTTTATTGGCATTTGTTAGTTGATCTGTCTGTTTGTCTCTCTAAATTTTCGTAATCATTTCCTTATTACAATTCAAATTTTGATATGACTTGTACGTAATCGTGTTTATTTTTGAATTTTAGATCATACTCGTATTGAAAATATTTATTTAGCATAATTAACCCAGCAAAAAACTATGATCGCCTAGAAACAACGATAGAGAATCTCTTACAATAGCGCATTTATAAGATCAGCACCAGCCACAGCAATTGTAGTTGCTTAATTCTTTATTTTGTAGGAGAAAGAGTGAGAGAGAGAGAGAAGAAAGAAGAATTAAAGGGCGTACAAGCTTGCTCGTACTCTGCAATTACTTTTTGTTCTCTCTTCGTATCTTGTAAAGCGGTAAAAAAGGAAAAGACAAATAGCTTGAATAAGAATTCTGACTGAATAAGAATTCTAAAATTGCCGAAAAAAAACTGTTGTGTGCAATTTTAAAAGAGAATAAAGAAAAAGGTACGCAACTAAAGGGCCTAATACAACGCAACATCTACGACAGCAGCATGCTGGCACAAACTTAATTTTTTTGTAAATCGTTTCGAAACGAGGTAGAAATGAATGACAAATCAGTTTGGGCGGAAAACATTTATTTCTTTAACATAATCTTCGCTTCTTATTTTCCAAGGCCCGGCATCGATTCATATAAATAGAGGAACTTATCCCAAAAAATTTATTCCCGCGCGTTCATTATCATGTTACCGCTTAAAAAAATTTGCTTTAAATGAGTTAATTTACAATACACTATACCAGCATGTTGGTGCAATCACCAACATATCAAACTCGTTTTGATTTTGCATTAACAGCTGGGTCAACCACACCACAAGCCCATACACGTTCAAAAATTTCCGTGTCTGGTCCTTGTCTAAGGCATGATTTTTGCTCGTCATCAGCATCTTTGTTATGTCCGGTACTCGACAATACGTTTTGTTCACATTTTCTTTGTTAATATTTGCTTTACTTCTTCTTTTTGCCGTTGTTTTCTGAAGCCAAAGAAAAAACAAAAGAAAATTTCAAATGTTTTTCTTCCAACTCTTCGCCCTTGTAAATGAGGACTAAATTTGTTTGCGATGTAATTCATACCAGCAACTGGATTCGAACCAAGGAATCCACAGTTAAGAGGTATTAACTCGGAACTCAACCACTTCACCCACAAAACTCTGAATGGTTGAGTTTTTATTTTATTTTTTACTCTCAATAAATACCACGTTTGACAAAATCAGGCAGGCAGTTCATGTATGTACAAATGGATTTTGAGCTCTCATTTACATTAGTGTTTCTCGGAACCAATAAACCAAAATTTCAGACTGCTTTGTTCTTGTAATTGAATTTTTTACATTTAAAAACTATCGCCGATTTATGTCGTTTTTCTTGAAAGCATTCGTAAAAATACTCTTCAAAAGTACGACTTATGTAATGCTTCTGTAAAAGCACAAAATTGAATAAAATTCTATTTTTGGTCTATTATTTAGGGAATACATATTGAGACCCATAGCCGTGCGCTATTGCATTCCAAAATACAATACATTGCTTCCCATCATCGCTATTGCTTCCAAATCAACATTTTTTTTTTTGCTGGGATGTGTGTGTACATGTACTCGTATGTATGTACGTAAATTGTTTTTTGTTTTTAGTTGCTGTTTGACTTCTTGTATTTAATTGTTTTGCGTCTTGTTTTTTTTTATTGCTTTTCTTTGTCTTGTTATTTTTTGGTTAATAAATAAAATTTTAATTAGAATTTGGCATAAAATATCAATAAAAATTATGGTTATTTTGAAGTTGTCCAAAAACAATTTTAGATTTGGATTAACAAAAAAAAAAATAAATTAAGGAGCACTAATATGGTGGCAAATTAAGGAAATGCTTGAAATATTTTTAGGGTTATTCAGCTGTTACAGTGGAGCTTAATTTCAGTGTTGTTGTGGTTCTTTTTGTAGTGAAAGAAAACATTTTCGAGTTAATGTTCACTTGCTTTTGTTAACTTACTTAACTCACACTTTTATTTTAGTTTCCTCTTCTTTTTATAATAAAAAAAATGCAAATTTTAATATGAAATTATAAAAATTACGGTGATACACTGCAGTCAAATCAAGGGTGGCATTTTTTCCTACCATCACTACACATGACCCGAAGCACACATTTACCAAATCATTTGTGTTAAAGTTTGAGTCGATCTAAAACATGTGCCGCAAAAAGCAATCTTCTGTTGTTATGCAACAGCACATAGAGGAACAAGTCACCCAAAGGTAGCAAGTCCCCTTTTCCAAAAATAGTCATCAGGTGTAGTTGCAAAATGGACCTTACCCATAACCGACCACGAACAGCGAACCAGAGTGTTGTTCCCAGAACATCAAACATATAACCCCGTAGGGTTGGAACGAAATTCGGTCCACAAACCCAAGACACTCAATGTACAATAAGTAAGCATCAGTTCTTCTTAACCCATCAATCTAATGATCCTTCCTCTGCAATTTTTTCTTTTTTCTAAAGTCAACTTACCTAGAAGAAAGACAACTACATATACGCTGAACACATCCTTGGACTAGCGCTACACGTTAAGGCTTAATTCAAAAATAGAGACTTGAAGACTTTAAATTACACTAAAAAAATTTTGTTCCGTCAGCAATTTTTTTCGGAACAAGGGTCAATTGAGTCTTAGGCTTCAACTGTACCTCGTTTCGCATCGAAAAAATGTTCACAAGAAACAATAGAATTGAACAAAAAGCAATGAGAATTGAAACAAAATGTCATTTATACACAAAAGTGTTTCTGTAATTTTTCTTTGTGATAACCATCTGTTATTTCAGTGATTTTGACGTACTTTATTCTGTAACAAAATTTTGCGAAAAAAGTCTCACTAGAACTGTCAAGACATCTCACATTTTAAAATGCATGAGAGAAGGGTGCGAAAGTAATGACAAAATGAAAATTAATAAACTTAAAACGTTTAAATTAATAAATTACCTAAAATAAATGTAGTGAAATATATTTTGTAGCTAAATATTTAAATTTTATGAAATACTTTTATTCACATTTTGTACTAACAAAGTGTGTAACAAACGAAAATGTCATGTAGAAGTAGATTCATCTTATATAAATTCCTCTTTTTGTTCACACTTTATATTGTATTTGATAAAGAGTGATTTTTTTGCTATTATCTTTTTGGCAACACTAGTTTTGACAGCTCACGCACGTTTTGTATCTTGTGTCACTGTCAAACATCTTCAGTTTGGTCTATAATTTAATCATGAATCGTCTTACAAACGAACAACGCTTGCAAATTATTGAATTTTATTACCAAAATGCGTGCTCTGTTAAGAAAGTTCATCGCGCGCTTCTTCCATTTTATGGTCAGTTTAATCGACCTACTGAGGCTTCTATTCGGGCTATTGTAACAAAATTTCGCACCAAATTTACATTGTTGGACATTAAACCACCAACACGCTTACGTAGAGTGCGAACTGAAGAAAATATCGCAGCCGTATCGGCCAGTGTTGGTGATGACCGTGAATTATCGATTCGGCGCCGTTCGCAGCAATTGGGCCTCTGTTACTCCACTACGTGGAAAATTTTGCGGAAGGATTTGGGTGTGAAGCCTTATAAGATACAACTGGTGCAAGAATTGAAACCAAACGACCTACCACAACGCCAAATTTTTGGGGAATGGGCTCTTGAAAAGTTAGATGAAGATCCACTTTTTTATCGAAGAATTGTGTTCAGCGACGAGGCTCATTTCTGGTTGAATGGATACGTGAACAAGCAAAACTGCCGTATTTGGAGTGAAGAGCAGCCAGAAGCATTGCAAGAGCTACCAATGCATCCACAAAAAACAACCGTTTGGTGCGGATTATGGGCTGGCGGCATCATTGGGCCGTATTTCTTCAAAGATGATGCGAATCACAACGTTACTGTGAATGGTGAGCGCTACCGTGCGATGATAACAAACTTTTTTTTGCCCAAAATGGAAGAGCTTGACTTGCATGACATGTGGTTTCAACAAGACGGTGCCACATGCCACACAGCACGCGAAACAATGGACCAATTGAGAGGCGAGTTCGGTGAACAGTTTATTTCACGCTTGGGACCAGTCAATTGGCCGCCCAGATCGTGCGATTTAACGCCTCTAGACTATTTTTTGTGGGGCTATGTTAAGGCTAATGTCTATAGGGACAAGCCCGCTTCGATTGACGCACTGGAAGCCAACATTGCCAACATTATTCGTGAGATACCAGCCGAAATGTTGGAAAGAGTATGCCAAAATTGGACTAAGCGGATGGACCATTTGAGGCGCAGCCGCGGCCAACATTTGCATGAAATAATCTTCAAACATTAAATTATATCGACCCAACTATCGATCCAAATAAATATTTCATGCATTTTTCTGAATTTTATGTGTTTTTTTTTTTTAAATTTCCGATAGTTCTTATAAAATCACCTTTTATTTGAATCATTGCAAAAATCCAATTTGCATTTTCTCACATTAAGCTAGAGAAACACTTTTTACTCACAAATCGAGAAACTGTGGAATTTTTTGTGAAATGTGAGAAGTTATCGCATATAGTTACAGAAACGAGCCACTAGTATCCGAACAATTTCTTTTTTTCTGTTCAAACGAATGTAGTCTCTGTCGTTTAAAATGTTTTGGATCAGAGTTTTAAAAATGACCTTTTAGCTCCTTTAAATACATACACGCGTAAGTGTTTTCCCTATTGGAACATTTAGATTGTGTACGATTGGGTTTTCGTATCTTTGAACTTTTTTTAATATTAGAAACGAAGGCTATTGAAATTAACCGTTTGTGAACTTTGTACTCAAGTTTTTTTTTTGTTTTGTCACAGTTTGTCGGTCCTAGGTCAATCTATCAAGTATAAAATACCGCGATCTTTAAAATCTATTGTGAAGGAAAAAGAATATGAATATAAATTATAAAGGAGAAAAATTAGTTTTTTGTTTGTTTGTAATGGATAAACACTAAAACTACCCAACCGATTTTATAAATTCTTTCACCAATAAAAAGCTACATTATCAGCGAGTAACATACAATTAAGCTTCTATTATTCAACTGACTTATGGCAAATAAAATCACAATATTCCAGGAATGGTCACCATATACTCTTGGATCGGCCACGCCTACTTTTACGGAGGTCAGTTAATCGCAAAGCTGATTTTATATCTGCTTAGTCTAAGAATTTCCACTCATAGAGTAAAGAACTAAGCAAGACCGATTAGAAGCAGCTAGTTAAAAATATTTTCATTTAATTGCAATTTGCTCGCAAAAGTTTAAAAAAATTTATATTTTACGGAATGTAACTCTTTTTAAGTTAGGACACTATTGCTGTGAATGGGCGATATGCTCTATGCACTCAATACATTTTTTTTTTGCTTCTTGTAAAATTCCAAACGGTTTATTTTCTGTTTCAAATTGTTCTCACTTGAAATTACACTAAAAAAAGGCACAATAACATTTAAAAAAAAATGTCATACGATATGTAAAACACAACAACAATAAAAACGACATTTTTTTGTGTTGACGTTTATGCATAGTCAATGATCCAAAACGATTTATTGCGCCAAACTGAATTAATAAACTGTAAAAATAAAACTATTCGATTCAAAAACACTAAAAAAAAGAATGAACTTTTAGGCCTCAAATGGTTTTTTTTTTTTTTTTTTATTGTAGTCGTCATACATAAATAGAGAAAAGCAAAAAATAAAATGAAATGAAATAAACCAATTCCATTCCACCAACATTTTAACACAATTTTTAGCATTTTAAATGGATGAAGACACAATAACAAACCCAACAACAACAACAATCGAAATATATTTTAAATTCAATACCTTCTCAATTTATTAAATACTCAGTTTGAGCGTACACCTCGAGCATTCGTACAAACAAATATTTTACATATTGCACACATAATTTACATGCAATAATTTACATATTTTACACGTATAAAATCAATAAAATGAATTCATTGAAGTTTGATTTACCATTTCCAATTAGCAATTCGTAGGGAATTTTTAATAAGAATTTCAAATGAAGCTTTCAAATTTTATTTAAAACTTTAGCTCTTTCTTGTTGTTGTAAATTTTTGGCTAATTTAGAAGGTTTAGGCTCAATAAATGAAACCAATTTTGCAGTTACACAGGCCATATAAAATTGTCTCAAGTTTTGCTATTTTATTTATTTCATTTTCCATGTTAAATTCAGTTTAACAATTGATTCGTCTTTTACTACACACAGGGGACAACAACAGGACTTATAAAACTACTGGATGACCCTAATACGTTCAGGTAAAAGCTATTGCAAAGCTCAGTTGAAATGACAAACAAATTTTGGTTGAAATAAGAAAAAAAAAACATTGATTATCACAACTGAATTTTTAACTGGTTCTCACAACCGAAGTTAATTTCTGTTTGGGAATTGCTAAGACCTGAATTCATGCCCTTTAGTTAATGGTATGATATGAGGTAACCCGTCATGGTAGGTGTGCAGAAGGGAAAACTTGACCAAAAATGCTGTTCAACAGCATCCGCTTTTTTACCTTTTCTGATCTGATGAAAATAGTAAGGCGAGACATTTGCCTGCAGTGGGTTTTAAAAATTCCAGTGAGATATTTTTACCTATTTTTCTATCACTTTACAATAAATACGGACGAATTAATTCTATTGTTTGCTCTTCATTTTAAATGAGCGACCTTCAAATGAACAAACGAACTAAACTTAAATTAAAAACGAAAGTTCCCAGTTTTTTTCTCTTTTACAAAAATTTTATTGAAGGCAAACAAACAAACTGAAACAGAAAATTGTGTGTAATTCTGTTATAAAAAAGTATTATGCATCTAAAAGCGCAACTTAAAGTTTTGTAACATTTTGAATTCAATTCAACATCAAGAGTAATTGTACTATAAATGATAAAGAGAAAAAGATCAAATGAACGAACTATTCGTTTTTAACTTTTTCACTAAGAAGAGCGCTCACTGAGATGAAGTACGGATCACAAGTCTAATAATAAAATATCATTTAACCCGGTACTTCTTAGGAAGTACCATATGGATCATTTCATAATTTTCAGTTCTAGAACTAATAAAATTAAATATTTATTTTGTATCAACCATAATGCTCGATTTTAATTGTGAGTCACATCTTAACGTCAAGTTTTTTGCCCAACTTAATTTGACATTCAGCCATGGAGAGGTACATAATTGAGCAGCGCGTTAAGATTATTGGAGCCTGTCACGAAAATGGGCGTTCAAAGCAAAATGCATTTCGTGCACTTTGTGATATTTTTGGTTAGCATAATCGACCAAATGTGTCCATAATCAGGAGAATTGTGTACGAATTTCAGCAAACCAGGTCCGTTGTCTGTAACAACATCTGCTGTTCACGATAGTCCAGCAAAGTTCGGCCAAGCAGTTACCGTGAATGATGTTTGCTATCGTGAGATGATAACGGACTTCATGTGGCCAGAAATTGGGGATATGGACCTGGACGATATGTGGTTCCAACAGACCGGTGTCGCTTGCAATCGGGATAATTCGGCACATTAACGATATTGAATCTCAATTATTTCTCAGAGCCAATGAAAGTATGGAGCATCAGATAGAGGCCAGCATTTGGCCACATAACTGTCGTAGATCCTTCTATCACAAAAAAAAAAATAATAAGATAATTCGCTGAGAACTTTTTGTTTTATTTACAATTTACATCGTGCATTTTGGTTGGACCACCTTTTATATGGGAACATTTTCTAAAGTTCCCTTTCAATAGTTAATTATCATTTTGATTTGGGGCCTTATTAGCTCCCACGTGTAAATAGAAAATAAGCAGTTTGAACTTCACTTCTAAAATTCTTGTGCAACAGGAAATTTTTTTAAATTTTCTTTTTAAAACAAAAACCAAAAATTTAAATTACAAATAAAATTATATGTGTTTATGCGATAATTTATATGCAGCAGATAGTCATGTGTTTATCAGCTTTTGCTGGTTAAACGTTTTTTTGTCTTCATTTTATTTTCTTCTTGTGTCCACATTAAGGAAATTTATTCAAAACTTAACGTCGTCTGAAGAAAAAATCTAATTTTACTTTTTCACTGCGGAATTAATTTAACGAATATTTAAGCAACAACTGGGGCCTGACTTAATTGAAGCTCATGTTTTTTTAAAAAATTAATGAGCGCTTACATTTTAAAATTCCCCTAATACGCGTTAGAGGCAAATTCAGTGAAAAGGCTTTTAGTTTGCTTTGTTTTTATTGACAATAAATTTAGTTAAGCTGGGATAAGTTAGCCCCCAATCAAAAAAATTTAAAAGATCTCTCGTGGATCCTCTTTTGTGACAACTGTAGAAGACGAAGAGGACAGAGATTTGGGTTAGCGATAGAAAGACGAAGCAGGAAAGAAATTGAGTAGTGAAAAGAGAAGAAATGGTGAAAGGAGAAGAAGAAGAAGAGAAGAAAGAGGGGTAGAAGAAATGAAGAAACGAGAAGAAGAGAACGAACAAAAAGAAGAGCAGAGAGAAGAAAAAGAAAAGAGAAAATTAAAGGAACAGAAGGAAGAAAAAGACAAAAAGAAGGAATACGAAGTTAAAAGAGAAGAAAAAGACAAAAAGAATAGAAGAAGGGAAGAGAGAAGAAAATAAGAATAATATAAAAAGAAAGAGCGAGAGGAAAGAGAATAGACAGAAGAAAAAAAAAGAAGAAGAGGAAAGAAGAAAAAATGAAGGGAGAAGAAGAAGAGAATGCAAAAGAAGAAATGTAAAAACAAGAAAAAGAAAACGGACAAAAAGGAAGAGCAGAGAGGGGAAGAAAGCGAAGAGAAAAGAAAAAGGAAAGAGAAAAGATTATAAGAAAGAAAAGAAGGAAGAAGGCTAAGGAAAGGAATAAGAGAGGAAAAGAGAAGAAGACGGTAGAAAAAGAGAAGGGAGAAGAAAACAGAGGGTCTCTCACAACCTAAACACATGAGCTATTTTGAAAACTTTAATTTTGTGGATCTTTCAAGAAAGTGTCTAGCGGGATTCTCGTCCGCAATAAAGTTATATAATTACAGTTTGCATTATTAGGAAAATGCAATTACTTTGCGCTGCAATACCTATTTAACCTGTTCTTTGTATACTGAGACATCAGTAGGCTAGATTACGCAGGGCGCCCATAAAATAAAAACATAAGCTGGGCTCACTTGGGTCCTCTGATGTGGTCCCTTTGTGATAACTGTATAAGAGGAAGTGAAGAAGGATAGCACTAGAGACAGAAAAGTGAGGGGATATAAATAAGAAGAAAAATAGAAAAAATAATCTACTCCTAACAAAGTAAGCGATTCGCTAGCGCAGGGCACCGGCAGAGAAAGTGTTCTACAGTTTCTTTCTCCTCCTCTTCTTGGCAACTTCTACAGTAGGCGTGTCTCAGTAAGATTGCACTTTTCGATTTTTGTATAAAAACACGTATTTTTTGGGATAATTTTGATATTTTTATTGGATTATACAGAAGAAATGTTCCTATTAAGTACGGAATAAAATATCGTTCAATGGCTAATGGAAGAAAGTGAAATTTATTCCAATTTTTTTAACCCAAATTGTCCCACAATTTTTTATTTTATTTTTGTGTTCATTTAGGATAAATACATTTTATTTTTGCACAATGAGTTTCGTAGATTGGGAAAAACTGGGTGTGTCCATCTGGACACAGGGGTACATATCCCTTATACCTAAATCTAAAAATTATGATTTTTACTGCATTTTGATTTACGTCTATTTTTTACTGAATTAGACTTCAGCTAAGATCCCACTATCGGTACAATGTACCGATTTTCGGCACATTTTATGTGCAGAATGAAGGCAGAAATCGTGTGACAAATAAAAATGTTATTGCAAGCGCCGATAATGTGACTGCTCTTTTGCACGATTTACCGTCGGTCAAAGTTGCCGAATCTAACCGATATACTGACACAGCTGTTTGAAAAAATATAAAAAAAATTAAGTTTCCGGTAAAAATAAATAAAATAAACAAATAAAACCTACTAAAATGGATTCAGGGGATGAGATTTTTATCTTTAATGAAAATGAAATCAGTCAAGGAAGCATTTTTCCAACCCCCGAAGATGCTCTTATTTTTGCAAATGGCGGATCTATTGTGCAGCCCAGATCCTAACCACAATCCGAGAATTCTTACGAATCTCGTAATTGTTGTAGGACTAATCTTGCCTAGATCTTCTGGGACCAATGCCCCACTAGCTAAGCAGCTTATTTTGTGTCTTGCCACTGCTGGACACTCGCAGAGAAGATATTTATTAATTTAAATACGAAAATAAAATAGCAAATGTCCGTTACTTTTGTTAGAAAAAAATATAAAAAAAAAATCACAAACAATCATTATTCAATCTGACAAGCGCATGATTTTATCCTTGTGTGCATTCGCTATCTCCCCACAAAAAAATTAATAATAAATTCCCAGCACGCCCAAAATATTTTTTTTCTTTTACTTGCATTTGATACGTTTGTGCTATAAACTTCTTACTGAATTTTTTTTTTATAAAAAAATTGAAAGAAAAAAGTTAACGTACGCGAATACAAACAATTTTAGTCCCACTCTAGTGAGACAATAACAATGAACCGAATATTTACTAAATTTAAGATGATAAATACAACTTAAAATAACTTAATTCATTTTATTATTTTACATTTGAACGAAGTGAAATGTCCATATAAAAATAAATAATTATTATTCGACCTTAAGCTTGAAAAAATTGCTCTAAAAGAGAAATTTGAAGTGCACCCAATGAAACTATTTTATTAAAACTTTTTCATTGATTCAATCAAAATAAATATTTAAAAACTTATGTGAATTAATGAAATATTTTTAATCTATTAATGAATTTATTTCATTAAATTAATGAATATTTCATTGAATAAGTACAGTATTTCATTAGTTTAGTGAAAAGCAATCAATTTTTCATTTCATGTCGTCCGGATCTATGCCGTCCAGCTAAGGCCACAAGAACTCCGTTGTCATGTGCCGTTTATAGTCACCACAATTTCTGCCTCACCTTTAAAAAAATAATGGCTGACAAAAATCCGCACCAGAGAGTTGCTCATTGTAGGTGTATTTCTTTCTCATGGATTGCATGACGATTTTCTGAGCCTCAAATTCGACAATTTTGTGTATTCACGAAGATGATTTTTTTTGAATTGGCATTGACTTCACTTTGCTTCATTAGCCATTTCTTATTTCATACTTAATCGGAAGATGTTTTCTTTACAATCCAAAAAAAAATCTCAACTGTTTAAAAAAAATACGTCTTTTTATTTTAAAATGAAAAAGTGCACTCTTACTGAGACACAATTCAAAAGATATAACCGTGAATAGATATTATTTTATTGGTCCGGCACTAACTCGTATTAAAATTGTTAAATTTTTCAAGACTCTTGTGTAACAGTCAGTCTAAATATTACCAACCTCATACGTTCTGTTTGCTTTGCTGGCCGCTGGACTTAAGAAAAAGTCTAACAAAGTGTGCCCCGTAGACTAGTAGGTACCGTACTAACCTATCACTCTGGAACGAAACGCTTAATTGGGTACTTTGTTCATTTTTATTTAACTACTAGCCGACCAGGCAAAACATTGTTTTGGCTTCAAATCTTATTTTGATTGAAAAATACTTAAAAAGAGAAGAAAAGGACGAATTTTCGATTTGGATATTCAGGTAACCCATTGAAAACAACAACGTCTTCGAGCACTGCTAGCCGAATTGCACGAACTATATTTGGGCTTCGCGGTGTCAATTGTGCCTTGTTTATCAGTATGAACAAATTACTTTCCAAGTAGCCCCACAGGAACGAAACGCTTAATTTTGTTTATACACAAACACGTCAAGGCAAACATAATAATTTTCCGATAAAACATCGGCTATAAGTTGCGCGAATTGATGACTGTTTTCCAAATTCGATGCTTAAATTGTCAAAGTATACTGATCTCATAAAGGTCTAAGAGTTTTAAATATTTAGTATGGAAACAGCCATTTATTGTGAAAAGTAACACAGGAATTTCCGACAGACGCTCTACCTCTACTCAATCTACAAATTCAAGAAATTCGTATACCAGGCCAGCATTCCCAATACTCGAATATTCTGAATATTCGTGTTTTTCATTTATTCGTTTGAAATTGCAATAACAAATTTTTGCTCACTAATTGCTGACAACATTTCAAACTCAAAAGTCTTCGTGTTTTCTTTTTCATAAGATTTTTTTCTTTTGTTTTCTTTACATTTCGGTCTAAAATGTTTTTACAAAAGATGTTTGTACTCTTGTACTCGTATGTTCTGTATGTAATTTTTAATTAAAAAACATTTGTTGATGGACAAAATGTAATGCTACATGATGTTTAATAAATAAAAATAAAAAGAAAAAAAAGAAGAGAAGAACAAGAAAACCGTTTTGGTCATGATAATGGATGGTTGGTTAGCGGGCAGGTTTTTCTTTAAAAATGCAATGGCCAGTAGTAATCAGCTTAGATAATGAAAGGGGGAGAGAGAGAGGATACTGGTTCTATAATACAAGAATTCATTTATTATAAATCAAATTGAGAAACACAGAAATTAACTTAAAATTTAAAATAACAAGTAACGAATCAAGAAAACCCTATCGCTGATTAATTTAATATTTTTTTTTTTAATTTTGAAAATTGTAAGCCCCCTTTATGTATGGATTTTGTTAGCCGGGCAAGTTATTTGCTTAACAAAATACATTTGCGTAGGGTGCTTTATAAGCAGAGAAACTAAAAAGGTAATCGAATCGACTGCTATATTGCTGAAACACAATCTGCATATTAAATACCCCAACCAAGCACCACCACCAGCACCACTCGAGTGTCGTCAGTCTTTCAAACCAAGTATAACTAGTGTTTCATACAACTAAATACATGTTGTGTGCTTTGTGGGCAACAAACTAATTTAGTTGCTGCACAATATGAGGGTACCCAGAAATCCGCACACTTATTTTTTAAAAGTATAAGATCAAATTCACTTTTTATATAAAAGAAAATAAACTGAAATTGACACTAAATAGCAATAGTTTTGCACTTTATTAGGCTTTCAAGGTTCCTTGAAGTTATCAAGCCTTTTTATGCTTTTATATCATAGAGAATTGCTTCACATCATTTAGCGTCTGGTAAATCTCAAAAAAAAAAAGTTAATTTGTCCTGTTTTCATAAAAGAAAATTAAAAAAAAAACCTGCCTAAAATAGGAGAATAAAATATAGAAAAAATGGTTCAACATTGGAGCAATTTTAAGGCAATTTTAGGCTAATTTGCTCTACACTTTTTTCTCCAAGTCTATAGCTACCACTACGCCGCAGACAGGAAACGAAAGTGCAATTCGTTGCGAACTATAGCTGTGAGAAAAACTGCATGTTCTTTGGTAAAATCAAACTGTGCATGACTCCCTAAAATTCGAGTGATAGCTAAATCGACAAAAGTCAATATGGGGTTTTGTAAGCTTCACATGGAAATGCTTTGCATCGGAGTAGATGACTTTTCGATAAATTGACTTCACTTTGCTCCATTACCCATTGAACCAATTGCTGGAGCAACTATTTATTTCTTAATCGGACCATGTCTTCTTTATAATCCAATAAAAAAAAATCAAAACTCTCTCAAAAAGTACGTGTCCTTATTTTAAAATGAAAAAGTGCACTCTTACTGAGACACTCTTTATATCCGGTTAGGGAAAATGAAATCCAATATTTTTGCATAAAATTCAAAACTTTGCTTTAGATGTTTCGGATTGTTCGATTTGGGTCAAATATGCAGCGTTTTTTTTATATAATTTGCTGCCATTTTAAAGGTTGGTTTGGTTATATTCCGTTTTGATCCCATTTTAAAGGTAGCTTTGTAATACCCCTCGCTTGGAATTTGATATTTTAAGACGATGAGCAAAAGAATTACACATTTGTGCACTTATTTAGATGTTGTGCATAAACCAGGGCATTCGATATCGATCGAAATTTCAATGTAATTTAAATGTCAATTTTATTAGATATCGAATACCATAATTTGGCCTTAATACTGTTAAAAACAGTACGAATGGCATCCCTACCCTCACTCGTATACTCCTGCATGTTGAAACAAGAATGTTTCTTTTTTCTACAACCAACGCGTTCTTTTCTATACATAAGCGCGAATTCGTTCTCTCTTTCTCTTTCTCTCCCGTTAAGCATTACACGTTTACGGTTGTCCTGATGTAACAACTCCAACTTCCATATAATTTTTATCCATAAAGATGAAAAAACAAAAAATCTTTTGGTGTGTGTGAATGAATATTTCTAGTAAATAACAGCCTTAAAGCAGGTGTCATATTGAATATTTAAAAAAAATTAAATAAAAACAAATTAAAAAACAAAATATAAAATATTCTAGCTGCTCATGCCTTAAAGAACCTGCTTTTCTATACTTGGGATTTTGTAATGTTGTTCGCCATACGTGTGTGTGTGTGTGTGTGATAAAAAATTATTTTTAAATAACTTTTTTCCAAAGTTGTTTTTCTCTTCAATTTGTCATATTTCCTCTTTTTTCAGTGATACGAGTACAAGCACAAATGTGCGTGATCTGACATTCTTGTGCTTATTTAGCAAAAAAAATCCTTCGAGTTTTGTTTTTAAAAAATTTCGATCTTTCACTCTAAAAAATATTTATTTTCCAGAGACCCCAAGACAATGGTCGCATTTGCTCAAGCTCTCCAACAAAACTAAATATAAATATATTTGATTTTTTAATGGAGGTCAGTGGGATTATAATTTATTTTTATAACGATATTTCGTTCCAATTTCGTGTGACTTCTTCCTGATATAATTTATTAATTAATTTAACTAAATGTAAATTCTTTATTGTTTGTTTTTCGATAATAAGATCGAGATGTTAAATGAGAGCAAGTTGGCAAGCTTGGTGTGGTATACAGGGCCCAAATTGTCGCTTTGGATATCTGATACAATTAAACCAGGTAAATTCAAAAATACAAAAAGCCCATATATTTTGTTATTGCTTTTGAGGCTCCTCCTGTCAAAAACTATTTCCGGTGGTTGATATAAAGAATTGTGCTAGAATGAAACAAATCTCTCAATTTTTGGCAGAACGAGCTTCAATCATGCAGGATTCAGCTGGATCCTCAGTGTCACCTGGTTTTCTTACACCATAGATATCGAGTAAAATCCATGGAAATTCTAGTATTTTTGTATGAAATAATTTGAAAATTTTCGCTAGAAATTGCTCTAGACCTGAGGTCTAATAAAATCAGCCCAACAATCAATAGCTATTCACTGAAGCCTTTTTCCTTCACAAAAAGTGAGAAGGGTAATTTCTACACCAGAAATGTAGATAAAGTATTTCATATAATCTGGATAATTATAAATGTTTGTCTGACTGTGTAGTCGTTGAAATCAACTTTATAAAATCCCTAGACAACGTGCAGAAAAATTTAGTACATCAATCTATTAATTGTTGCTGCGCGCAGGTTGCTAATGAAATTCTGCCCGAACGGTATATAAATGGCGGATATATGAGTTTCAATTTCCGAATACCTGTACTTTGGAATCATTTTTTGTCCTTTTATTTTATTTTTTTTTTATCTGAAATTAAATAATTGCATTGATTGTTTCAAAAAAAAAAAAAAAATATGACAACAATTTTTTAATAAAATTTAGTTAAATTTATTTTGCATTCTTTTTTTCAAATAAGGATGTCAGAACTTTCGATATAGAGCAAACTATTGTATGACATTTGGATACGATAGAAGTACGCAAATCACCGCATACGATATCTATCGAATCGTAACAGTCATGCCTTAATTGGGGATGGCAAGCGTTTTTTATCTGTCAAAAATTCTCGTTCCCATACAAAATGTATAAAGCATACCTAAATAGGGCTGAGAATTTTGAAAATCCCATTTTGACGGCGCATTTTGTAGTGAAGTTGACTGCAAAACAATTGTTTTTTATTTATGTTTTGTTATTTTTGACCAGAAATTACATGTTTGCTAGTTTTATTAAAAAAGATGATTAATACTACTGTAGAAAATATGCACCACCAGAATTTTATTTTATTTAGGAATAACGCTTTAATATAAATAGAGAGGGCTAAAAAACGCTCCGCTTGGACTGTAATTGTGTGCCGAAGTCAAGTAAATAAAATTTTTTAGCTAAAATTTTGGTAATTTCTGCTTCTGACATCTTTTTCTTCAAATTCAAATGATGAAAAAAAAACAATTTGTTTTGTTTATGGGAGCTACTCTATTATCGAACGATTTTTACTAAGATTACACTCGATGGAAGACTCGCTGTCTAAAGCCATCATATTAAATTTTGTTTATTTTTTTACGATATCGAAGGCGATTATACCAAATACAAATTATTCGATCAAAATGACTCGATATCGAAATTTCTTTTTTTTTTTGCAGATGCTGATTTGAATTTCTTCTTTTTTATGATTAACAAAAAAATAGGTACGCAAAGAAAACTATTTTAATCAATATTTGCCATTCCATTGAAAATGTTTTTTTATAAAGAACATTTAACAGGAACATGTAAGATTAAAAACATGAATAGTTGGCTCTGCTACAGTGAAGGGTATAAAAGACTCCGCACTGCCGAATTTAATTTTGGTTTTTTTTGTTTTTACTTTGGCAGCTAGAAACAGGAAGGACTTGTTTTTTTAATAATGACAACATGATAATGAAAACTAACAAACAAATAGTTGGAACAAATGAATGTTCTTCTGACCGAAAAGCAGTAATTTTTTTGTCTGTTACTTTTATTTTACTGCTTTTTCGCCACCACATTCTTTTTAATTTTATTTTTTTTTTTGTGTTTATAAACGGTTTATTCAGATACTTGTTTGTTGAATTGTTTGAAATGTTTATACAATTGATTCGAAAAAAGAACAAAAGAAAACAAGAAATAATTAATTTTATTATTTTTCATTTCGACTAGAATTTTGTGATGCAACTTTAGAATGGCTCATTGAATCATTCATTTATTATACCTGTTCAGTTTAAGAAACAATTGCTGTAGAAAATTATATTTTGGCAATTGTAAAGAGTGTCTCAGTAAGAGTACACTTTATCTTTTTAAAATAAAAACACGTAGTGCTTGAGATAGCTTCGATATTTTTATTGGATTATAAAGAAGACATGTTCCGACTAAATAAGTATAGAATAAAATATTCCCTCCAGCAGTTCGTTCCAGATAAGTAAAATTCGAAGTTGCTGAGAACGATGATGATGTTTCGGGTTTTCGACGACACTCTCATTTACAGCAGCAATGTTTTCAAGAGACCGACAGGTAACACAGGAGTGTTACTGTCCATAATCGACTCAGTGTGTTCAACTCTCAGAAAGTCTCAGAAAAATTAACTAGAAAGCATTTTGAGCCGATTTTTTTAGTTTTAAGTAAGAGGACGCCATAAAACCTTTTATAAATTGCGGCATTCGATATCGATGGAAATTAAACCGGAAATACGCCTTTCTCCCCGGACTTTTATTCCTATCGGCCTAATCTAACCAATTTTGTAAATTTTTTAGTAAAAATTGTGGACTAAAGACTAAATGCACCAGTTTCTGCGTTTTTCTGCTTTCAGTGCGTATTAGTAAGTTTTGTAGCGTTTATAGTGTGAGTTTGTATTGTTATTTCCATTTGCTAAACCTTCCTATTATTTCCATTTGCTCAAACAAATAAAATAGATGTTAAGCCAAAAACTACAAGTTACTTATTGTATTTATATTGAAAGAAAACATACTCGTACACAAAACAAACTTTCGAATATTTTTGTTTTCAACAAATGTACGAACGAAGTTGTCGTTCGTTGTTATGGAGCCTATCCGTAAATATCTGTTTATACAACAAATTATTTGAAAACATTTGTAGTACAACAGTTATTTGAAGCAGAGAAACAAATAAATTCCTCACTCGTTGCAAAATTATTTATAACTCTGAATATGTGTATGAGTTGAGTTAGTGAGCAAAAACCATATCATATTTGTTATACTCATTCTCTCCCTAACACCAGCAGTAACAAATAATTATTTGGTATATTTGTTTTGACAATACTTGTAACGGATGGCCCAAATGAGACCTAGTGAGCGTATTGTAGTCGTTGTTGGGGGTCTTGCGGTAGCAGCTGTTGCACAATTTGAACTTTGTATGGATACATCTTAAGATCCAGCTTTAAAATTCTCTGTAATTGGCCGGAACGGGGACGAGTTGAGACAGATGGATCATTTGCAACACTCTGCTGCACAGCTTCCACGTTGTCTTCAGTACGAATATTTCGATGAACACCTCTTCCTGCACGGTCGGCAACTGAAACCAGTTCCTCAAAACGGCGAACTAAGCTTGTAATTATTAAAGATGTGGGCGCTGATCTTACGTTAAGAAAAAACGGCGATAATTTCGCTGCGTCAGAACAATTGATCGTTGAGAAGAATAATAAAAATCTATAATTTTAATGCGTTGTTGTGGACTGTACGCATTCATTTTAAATTTCCAAGAGTTCAGTTATAATCTGCAAAAAGAAAAAATAAAAAAGTTATTTGTGTTTCACATCAGCTGGTCTTATTTGGGCCACCCTGTAAGTACACTCGTGCACGTTTTAAGTGTGGACTTGGACATTCGCAGTTTGATTTAGCTGCAATCATAAATCTAAACATACTCATACCTTTTGTGAATAAAAGTGAAATTTTCATTTCTCTCGAAAGGAATATTTCCTACCATGAATTTCACATGAAATTTTGTTCACGTTATTAGTGCAGAGTGAATGCAAAAAAATAAAATTTTTGTTATTGAAGCACTTGTTGTGGTAAACGTATCAACTTTAGCGAATAAATAGTTTTCTCGGAAATAATTCAATGCCCAGTGCATGCAAAAAAGAAATTTCAAAATTGAGGAATTATTCCTATAGCAAAGGTGTGATCCCTTGTGGATAACCGGGTTTGCCAGGAAATAATTTAATTTCTTTCAAAATATACAAGTAAAATGTTAAGATTTCGAACATGTATTGCTTTGCAAGAAGAGGAAATAAAAGAAGATAGATCGATTGGTCATGCTTTTCGAGATGCTTCAGCATTACAGGCTAAATAAAAAACCGTTCCTGTATATTCTTGAAATGCCGAATGGCTCTCTAATTTTTGCGATAATCGATCTGTTGCTTTGCATTTTAACGCTTTGAGTCTTATTTATTGATCTAGCCCTGACACAAACAATCATAAAAATTTTAATTTAATTTTAGTATTTCGCCAGCTAAAAATTAATGAATAAAACAAGGGAAAACAATAAGAAGAAGATAGTGAAAGGAAACATAATTTGAGGGAAATTATGTTTCTACGAGAATATGGTTGCCTCAAACATATTTTTTCTTTGCGTGATGAAAGCATTTTTCGCTGCCAAATTAATGCTCCCATAGATTAGTAGGTAGTGTACTATCCTATCAATCTGGGGGTTCGATTTTTGTCTGGACCCTGGTTGTTTTCAGCAGTGTTGCTTAAAAAAAATAATTTTTATTTAGAATTTTGTTGGCTTAATTATACAGCCATGAAATAATTCTGTTTTGTTTAATTAAAAAAGAAAAAAAAATAAAATGAAAAGAAAACTTTCAGTTGTTTTTACGCTGCACCTGCACGTGCTGGCGCAAATAAAAAAATGTTTATTTTTGTTTTTATAACACAAGCAATAAAACCGTATAAAAAATTTGTATGAAAAACCCTCAATAATTTGGGAATTTTTAAAAAAAAAATTCCAGACGAGTTGATCGTTTGTGTTATAAAAACAGCACATAAATAATAAAAACTAAAAACACACACACAGTACTTTCGGTTGTTGTTGTGTTACAGATTGCATGCTTCCAGCTAAATTTTAAAAAGGCCAACAAGCGAAATGACTTTTGCATGGAATTTGCAGTTATAACGATTGATAATTATTGTTATTCGCTATTGTTTCTGTTGGTTTTCTGCTGCCTATCATGGAAAAATGTTTCGTTTTTAAATAAATTACTTTCCACAGATTTATTGTGTTCTGGTTTGTCAAAAGTTGAATAATTAGTTTTGATAATCCAAGTTTGTTTAATGTAACGATAGATAACACGTTCCAAAATGTGGCTCTTTGTTTAGCTACATCGTAGTCAGTGAATTTCATTGTCTTTGGCCATAAAGTTGTAGCACAAAATCTTCTGTAAGATAAACATCACTAAGCTTTAAGCTACAAAATATAAATTATTTTCTGAATTCTAAACGTTTTCATTTGCTTTTTATAATTAAACTTCCACCTGTTAAAAAAAAACTCCCAGCCCAGCACATGCATTGCTGCTTAACTCATTAAGATTAATTAAAATTCTAAACTTATTTTGAGCTGTTCATTGCCTCCTGCTGCTCCATCTTCTGCTTGAAAGTGACACAAAATATTTCAAGTTGAAAAAATAAACTTTCGAAAGCGTTCACAATTCAAATTTATGTTTCTTAAAAAGTATTTAAGCAGCTAAACAAATCAAACCGGTTTCATTAGCAAATACTTAATCCAAATCAATAAAATATTGCCCCAAATTAGAATAAATTAAGCAGAGCAGAGCAGAGCAGGCAGGCAGGTTGAAATACCGAAACCAAATCAAATGTTTGAATATTTAAGCGTCAACGTAGACATTTGGCCAAAAAGGCAACATTCTTGTATTTTTTACTACAAAAAAAAAAAAAAAATTAAAAAAAAACCAAACACACACACACAAATGGAAATGATAACAGTGTATCTACACACTTACCCCTCAATATCTTTTCTATTATAAAACGTCAACTGCTCAAATTGCGCTGACCACCAGAAAACCAAAACAGGCAGATAGAGAAAAAAATTGTGAGTGACCACATGAGGTATTTTTGTTTTTACAATCTTGTGTTGACAGGTTCCAAAGCACAGCTTTCAATTGCTGAAACGGGGGTATGAAAGGTTCAAGTCATGTTCCAGCTGGTAACATGAAAGAAAATCATTTTTGAAATTTGAAACACAACGTTGACTGACACACTTATTAGAAATCAGGGGGAAAAATGGTTCACCTTGTGTTTTTTGTAGGCAAACTCCACTTAAAAAAAACAGTAGAATTCCATACGTGATGGCATTTGTTTAGTCATTAAAAAATAAATAAAGTAAAACGAATAAATTGACTAGAACGTAACGACGGACTAGTGTTTAAGAGGCATATAGCAACCAGAAAAAACGGGTGGCTCAGTAGGAGTGCACTTTTTCATTTTAAAATGAAAACAATTCCCTCATGTGAATTTTTTATTGAATTGTAAGGAGGACATGTCCCGATTAAGAGTGAAATTAAATATTCGTGTCGACAATTCGTTCAAATTAAGTCATTTTCTACGAAGAAGCACGTTCCCATCGGAATGGGTCTGTGAATACATAAATTTAAAGCTCGAAAAATCTTCATGCCATCCATGAGAAACAAAAGCACCCTTTGCAAGCAACTGTCGGGTGCGGCTTTTGATCAGGCCTTAGTTTTTTGAAGATGTTGCCGGAACATGATAACGGAGGTCTCAACTGAATGGAATTGCTCTGGAAGACGTGTTGTTTCAGCAAGACGGCACCACTTATCACACAGTGCTTGAAACAATCGATTTATTGTAGCATGAAAAAGTGCATTCTTGAAGGAACTCCAATTAGTTGAAATTTGTTGCATGAAATAGACTTGCTTGCACTTAATTTTTGTTTTTCTTATTTAAACAACGCAAATCCGCGAAGCTTCTTGGCTTGCCTGCAGAAAACACCCACCAAGGTATAGGCAGGGATCGAACCTGCGATCACCAGATTGATAGGTTAGTACGCTACCTACTAGTCTACGATGCGAAGGGTGCTCATTTATTGAATTCAGAATTTCTTATTTGGTAGAAAGTAGTCTGCTGGCTTATCAGTTTTGAAGATTATATTGGGTGTCCCAGTAAAAGTGCATTTTTTCATTCTTTTTTTCCATTCTTTGACTTGTTGTGTGACAGCTGATGCTGTCTTGCTGAAACCTCATATCATCTAGATCTATGCCGGCCACAAGAACTTGGGTATCATGTTCCTGTAAGGAGTGTCGTTCACAGTTATCGCAATTTCAATCTCATCTTCAAAAAAGTTAGGTCTAACCAAAATCCACACCAGACATTTGCTCCTTGGGGCTGCATGAACATTCAACAAATTTGTGTATTTACGAAGCCATTAAGATGGAAATGCACTTCATTGGAGAAGGTGACTTTTACCATTTTATTGCCTTCTTTACAATCCAATAAAAAAAATTACAATTCTTGTACGTGTTTTTATTTTAAAAGGGAAAAGTGCCCTCTTACCCTTTAAATTTGACTTCTGGTTAGTGCTGCGCGGCTATACCTTAATAAGTTATTTTAGACGACTATAACTTTAAAAGCCCTCAAAGCTTTTCTTATAAAATTGTATTGATTCTAGCATACGAGAGCGGTTTCTTTGTGGAATATGTCGCCCCACTATCCCTGAACCACAAAAATTATTGAGTTGATTGCGACAACAAGTCAATTTTTGACTTAAACGAGTTTTCCTTATTATTATTATTGCGCCTGCGCGTGCATATTTGTTTTATTTAAATAAAATTTTCTGTTCATGACTGCATTTATTATTATCCGATAACGCGTGTCATCATAATATTCACGAACGTGAATGTTGTGTTTTGTGTGTTTTAGACCTTGAGTTTTGAAAATGATTTCTTTCAAATTCAAACAGCCAGTAACTCTACTCTTTGGAGCTCGATCTCTTTTAATACACTCGTTTGCAAGCTTTTGTTTTAATATTGCCCGCCTTGTCAACTTAGATCATGTTGTTTTCATAAAGACTTTTTTCATCTCAATCTATTTCTTGTTTCTTTTACATTTTTTTTTTTTTGTGATTGTGTTGTGTGTAAAAATGTTATTTATATTTCGTAATTTTTGGTTATTGTGTCTTTTTTTTAATAAATTTAATTGTTTGGCGTTTTATTGTAAATATTTTAAAGGCGCTTTACTTTTGCTTTTTTTTCTCTTTTTTTTATTGAATTCAACCTGATTTAACATGCTTTAGAGGAATTTATAGCATTTACTGAAACAAAAAAATAATAAAAATGTTTATGAATGACATTCATACTTTACATCGAGATCTGTTATTTCTTTGTCTTGTTTATTTTTTGGACACTAACAAGCTAGTTTTAGGTTGAAAGCTCTACAGGAGAATTAATGAGCTTAAAATCAAAATCGTGATCGTATTAAATGAATGAATAATGGGTGAGTTTGACAATAAAAAAAAATAACTGAAGTAAAACATTTACAAACGAAAAATTATTTATTACAACCAAATTAAGGCGTTTGATAGTGATAATGCGATTAAATTTTGGGCAAGTTAATTTTTAATAAAAAAGAATTTGATTTTAAAAAGGCTTAGATACTCGTACGCAGCTTAAAAGACTTCCTCTTGAAGTATAAAAAGTAGAATTGGCGCCATTAGATAATATTTTTTTTTCTCTTCTAAACCTTCAACCCCTGGTATTTCGTTATTATTTTAGTTGCTTAAACAACCATTAAATAGACTGTTTACCAATAATTTCAATGTAAACTATTCTGTTGTATAAGATGGCAGTGCTGTGATGAGAATTGTAGGGCAGTTAGGTTGCACAAGCGCTTCAATAATAAAAAACAGACCATTAGGTTCTCTGTAATGGAAAGATGTCAGAGAATAGAATAGAAAGCAGTGAGGTAAAGAGCAGAATGTAAATTGTAAGAGAAGAAAACTGAAGAGTGAAGGGTGAAGAACTCGTCATTACATATTTAACGAAGTCACAGACCATGTCGACCTATGCCGTCGACAGTGCAATAAAGAACAGTAGCTACACTTCCGGAAGAAAGGCTCATGCTGATCTTATAGTGCAAGGCAAAGAAAGTGTTCAACAGTTTTCTTCTCCTTCTCGTCCTGACAACTTCTATAGTAGTCTCCTCTGGAGGCAAGTTAGAATGGTAAAAAAAAGCTTTCATTTCTCAAGCTGGTATCCATGCTTTAGAGTCCTAGAAAATGTTTACGAAAAGGCACTCGTGGTACCGGAATATACATTCTCTCAGATAGTCAAGTAGCTTTAAAAGCAAATCCTACCGATTGCGGTTTGTTTGGGATAGCTATAACCTTATTGATGCTCTGGGTACCGAGACATGAAGCACTATCTGGCTAAAAAGGTCGTGAATAACACTTTCATAGATGCAAAGGCGTTTGCCGGGGTGAACAATAAATTTATTCGTGCCTTGTTGCGGGAAAAGGAAAAATGAAGTCTAGGCATGTCCGAACGCATTCGGACCTCAGCAGAATTGACATCAAATTCCATCAGAGCTGTTGCTGGGACATTGTAGACTCAATTATTCAATGAATAAAATGGGTGTGGTACATAACGACTCCTGTCGTTTCTATCCAAAAGAACAATAAACGTCGGAACATATTCTTGGGATTGCCATGCTGTGGGAAGACGCAGAGTGAGCTACCTAAGTGGTAGGATACTGGCCCCACTTGACTTAGGTAATACGAATCAAATTTGCGACAAGTCTTGGATTGTTTTAGCTCGCAACTGGTCTGCAGAATAGATTTTCCAGGTCGCGGTGCAATTATAGCCCATAATATAAATAAATTTTCTTTAAGTCTAGTTAGAGCTTTGGTTCAAAATAAAAATGTAAAAGTCTTTCCGATTTTTAGCTGGTTGGCGCAAACTATTTTAGTATGTATTGGAATTATTTAGGGCAGCATCCATACTTCGCCAAGATGTTTTAGGATATTCGCAGGCTCTGAAAACTTTCATCAAAGGGCAGTTCTGCAAATCTATTAGATATTTTTGGGTAGAGTGTCCCCTGTAGATCGTTTTTACTTAATGGTTACCTCAATAGGTGTTTCATTGGTCCTTTGAAGTAGATCTTTGTTGGAGGTGGTGCTTAGCCACCAGATCTTTAAAATTTTCCGTAAACAGGAATTGTAGTTTGCGAGTAAGTACTTTTGCCAAAAACCAAGATTTTCTTTCACGGTTTTCACGTTGCAGATAGCAGAATCCTGTTTTGCGAGATACATCTTTTCGGCGTCTTTGCTGCTTGAAATGAATTCGGTTTTATTTACATTTATTTTTAGGCAAATCTCCAAGTCTGATTTTTTATTGTAATTAGAAAAATATCATTAATCCCGCGATAATTCGAATAGTTGAGCGAGTCAGGCCCAGTAAGTCATCCTTTCTCTTCCGAGAATGGAATGCCATAGATGTTTTCGTAACATTTTTATTAACATTTTTCTTGTTGCTCAAGTTTAAACGAATCTTTTCGATTAGTATTGGCTTCTTCCAGCAAAAGTTCAACGCTTATACGAGTATTTGCAGCAAGAAGAGTAAAAATTAAAATTTTATGAATAATTTAAAATCCTAAATGAGCAACAATGTTTATGGGGAAATAAACAAAATTCTACGATTCTATTATTTACTGGAATAACGTTATTCTCAAATTGAAATACAGTAGAATCTTAAAAAGTTAACTCGCGTAAGTTTACTGTGTTTTATAATCAACGTGTCGCTCTAAAAAGTGCGATAACGATCAGTACAATAGCGAAGACGAAATTTCACTCTCTGAAGTGAACGATGCACTTCGAGAAGTTCAACTGCTAAGGCAAAGGCGGAGGATAATGTTGACATCAGTATTGATGAAATCGACAATGAGAACAATTATCAAATTTCAGAAGATAACGATGATAGAGGAAGATGCTCAACATTCTACAGTGAGCTGTTCGAAAGCAGTTGACAGCATCAGATAAAAATCAGGTGTTAGACCTTGTCAATAATCAAGACCTATTAGCTCCATCTCTTCTTTTACGAAAGCCAATTCAAAATGTGGTATTAAATATGAGTTTTTCTCTGCCAGTTGACTTCAAAAAGAAAAAACAAAAAAAAAAAAAAAAAGAAACGAAAGATTTAACGAATGAAAGAAGTGTTAAATAACAACAAGGCAATTGTCAGCATGTTGAAAGATTTTCATCTCTAACGAAAACACACATAAATTCAATTCTAAAAATATTTTTAAATTAACATGCCCAGTTAGATAAACCCAGTTGATTCAATTTTAATAATTCGAGAGAGAAAAATAAAAAGTGTTTTTTGCAGTTACACAATTTTAAATCATAATAAAACAAAGAAATCTATTTTTAATATCAATGAAACAGCTTTTATTGGATGGACAATTTTATGACAATAAAGTTTAAATATGAATTCGGGCGACCGTGGCGACCGCAAGGCTGTCAAACAATTCTCACAAACTTTTCGCAGTAACTCTTTGATTGTTGATTTCTAGGTGTTGAGTTGTCTTTGGTTTATCGAGGTAACACTTACACGAAAACGGTCTATTGTTATTCGCATTAGCCGCTCTTAAGGACTAATTAGTATTTGCAGCATAAAATGAAGGATGTTCACGAGAAGCTTGTCGAGCAGAATCATATTTTTCATTTGTAAGAGTTGCTCTGGTATAAGTCTACCGCTAGTTCAATGTCAAATCAAACTCAACAAAAAGCAACTATCAGCTGTCAAATAAATCAGTGTTATGAACCTCTGAAAAACCACCATTGTTGAAAACAAAAACAAATTTTCTCAATTATGCGAAAGAAGCTTTCGTTCGCATTTAGCTGAACAGGCCTTTAGTGATGTAAGTACTAATTTGTCTTAAAAACGGCCACTGCCATAATCACATTGCTTACTTATGCTTTGGTTCATACCTTCTTTGAGTCTAGAGTTTCATGCAGAAGAGTTAGAAACCCCATTCTGTAAGCTTTAATTCGCCTCATTATACAGCTAATGACGGCTATTGGTTAAAATTCTCTTTGAATTGTCTGCTGGTTTCAAATTTGCATTTTCAGTGTTAAATAAATTGTGTGTGGACAACTTTTTGTAAATATTTTTTTTATAGATTTTATGAAAAGACTTGAACAAAATGCTTGTATTTTTATATTAATTTTTAATTTTTTTTTTTTTAAATTTATGCATAAAAAAGTGGTTTGATTTCGTAAACGTGTAGTAGATTACACACATTTTAACACAACAACTTTAATAATACAAAAAGAAAAAACTCAATTTACATAAAAAATAGTTGAAGCAAGTGTTTGCTTAAAACAACAATAACAACAACAACGCACAACTATGTAATCCAGCCCAGCTATTCATTGTAATTGATTTCTTTCTATTCAATTTTTTTTTAAATATTTTAAATTGAAAACCTTAAAAGAAAAAAGTTGGATTGGGAATGTGACCGCCAGTCAAACTTTTTTCATTTGATTTGGTTATGGAAATTAAAAGCCTGCTCGCTGTCTCACCTTTTGTTTAATATTTAAATCGTTTGAATAAAAAGTTTAAAAAAATTACGCAGCTTTTTTTTTTTTAAGCAAATAAAAGCGTATAATTAGTTGCACAGTGGGCGTAAAATAAAAGAAAAAGTGCTTGCGTAGTTTTTTCTTTTTATAATTTTTACAATAAATAAACTTTTACTTGGGATTGTTGTTGTGACATTTAAACTCCTTTTGCTTTGTTGTAACCGAAGGAATTTTAAAAATTCCTTCACCAATTTTATATACTGTAACAGCGAGTAACATAGGCTTTATAACATAAAGCCACCCCCCATTTTACTTCCTTTGTTCAATGATTTCACAATTAGAATAAATTTAGTACATAAAATCAATATATTCCAAGAATAGTCACTATATATTGTACCATCGTCCAGGTCAGGTAGAAAGTCGCCGGCTACGTGAGACCGGATAAAAGCAGCTAATCAAATATTTCGGAATTTTCATATAAACAACCTGCTTAGTCTAAGGATTCTTACACATGATTAAAGGAAACGGCCAGATGGGAGAGACCTGGTAAAAACAGCTAATAATTATTAAATAAGTGAGATCGTTCAAATACATGCGTAATCTAGCGTTCGTGCCAGCTTTTAAGTTGTGTATGGGGAATTTTGTGTGATTGTACGCTGCACAGTGTCGTGATTTCACATAACGATTGGTCAATTAATGAAAAGAATTATCATAAATAGTTGAAATTTGCCACACATATTCAGATTAATTCGAAATTTCAAAAGTTTTGAACAAGGATTCGTGTCCTTCCCATATATCCTGAAATTTAAAAACTTCATGATATTTTGTGTAATCGTTGGATATGATATGACCCAAATCAAATCAAGGACACTCCTAGCTCAAAAATGTCCTTTTTCAAAAAATTCAAATAATTCCGTACACAAATCACTTATAGTAAACTCAATGTGTCTATAAAATTTTTTTCAATTCGGTATAAGGATACATACGAGTACACCTTACATAATCCTTTACGTTAAAAATTTTAAAATTGGCTAAAAAACAGTTTACAATTTTATATATTTGACAATAAATGCTTGAGACAACTTCAAGTTCCTTATTTTTAAGAAAATATCCCCCACATATCGAGTGGTCAAAATATATTTCAGTATCTCGCCAGTTACACAATTTTGTTTCGTTCCTACTTTTAATACGCCAGTATTTATCCCAGTTATTACTAATTTTTAAAAGCGTTTCTGAAATAATTTTTTGAACACGATTTTCTATAAGTTTTATAATGGAATCCAGCACATAAGTATCCACTGCTAAAAATAGCCCGGATATGTAACGGTGTTGACACTGACAAATGATTATGAAACCCAAAAGCTGCAGCTAAAATTTGTTTATGTTAAAATTCATAAATTTTTTTTTTTAATTTACGACCAAAGTTGGGTTATATATAAAAAATCTGGTTTTAGTAAGGAGTTGTCAGATAAAGTTTGGCTGACAGAGTTTGATTTTCGGAAATAAATTCCAACGATTTGTCAATGTTGTTCTGGTGTGTGAAAAAACACTTTATTCGTATGAAATTTATGCCAGTCGGCCCTTCTGTACCTCTCAAAAAATACCCCTTAACACACTGAATTTGCTCCTCCAAATTGTTGGATTCTCTATTAATTTGTCACTTTAAATTGTTTCGTATTCTTAAGATAATTAATGTCCATTCATTTGAAATGCCATTACAGGGATTTGTTTTTGCTTTAAACTTAATTTTGCAAAATGTAATTAATTCGCTCATAAATAATTGACCTGGAGCAAAGTTCAAGTCATTTAAGTCACTTTACTCGCATAAATAAATATTTGGTTTTCTGTTTCTATTTTTGTCTATTTTTTTTTTTTTTTTGATTTGACAACAACAAAAAATTATACAAAACAATTCGACATTTGGAAAAATCAATTCAAATTTCAAACATCCGGTTAGAGATGTCCTGCGCTATAATTTCAGTTTCAAATAATTTTTTTAAATGTTGTCTTTGTGTCTGCATAAATAAATTTTAATTTAGATTTTTTTTTTGTAATGGCTCCTCTAGTATAGACTAGGGGGCTTAATGTTCTCATTTATCGCTTTGTGAAAAGCTTGAATAAAAAACTGCATTTGCACAGGGCGCATATACGATTTTGTACTGTAAATGCTTTAGCTTGTTTAGTGTGAGTGTTAGTACATGCATATGTGTGTGTGTGAGCTAAATACAATCGGTATTTGCTGCTATTGAATAATTTCTTTTGGGTTTTAAAGTCAGGAAGGTCGTATATATTTGAATAAACTTGTTTTTTTTTCGTTCCTATTGAAGTTGTTGTTGTTTTTTTTACTATTCCAAAGTGTTGTTTACATAAATTTATTGTTGGTGTCTTGCATAAATGTTTGGCGTACGTACGTAAGTGGAGCAAAAATACTGCATTATTAATTTTGTTTTATTTTTACAAAAGTTGTATGGCTGTGTGTCGCATAACAGCACCGGAAATTAAAATAAAGTCAAGCTAAATTCTTCACTTTGAAATATTTTTATTTTTGTCTTGTTATCTTCTTCTCTTTCTAATAATGCATTTTCATTTATTTTGCTCTAAAGCCAGTCAGCCGTTGTTGCTAAGTGTCGTAGTGTCATGAACATGTCACATAAAAATGCTCTAAACTAGTGTGAGTGAGTTTTATTTAACAAATTGATTATCAGAGGTGATTGTGCATGATTAAAAATTTTTATGTAGAATCAATCAAACCACACAAACGAACAAATTGTGTAAAAATCTTGCACAACAATGGATGGTGCTGGCACGATTAAAAGCTGATTGTGATTAAGAACGATTGAATCTATGCATATGCCTTGATTGAAACATTCAATCATACCAATACATTCAAACAAAGAACAACCACTCCTAATTTACTACGCAGCAGTTCACTCAAATATGTGTGCTCGTTGCTTTAATGACTTTTTGTTCATTTGTGTTTTTGAATGTTTTTCATTTTTCTTTTTAAATTCAAAAGGGTCGAGCAGCATAAAAGTCCATCAGTTTTTAATCATGACTCGAACATGATTAAATCAAATCTTGTGCACGATTTTTGTGCATTGAATAAATCACACACACCAACTTCAACTCTCTGATAAATGTGCATCAACATCGTTTATGCGCACGTCTCATTTCCAAATAAGAATATTGCGAATAGAGAATAGTTCCCGTATAATGAGCTGGCTAGGTTGTAAGAAAGTAGAGGAGCGGTAGGTAACTCATGTCCAGGGATATAGTAAAAGGTGTCCCTGTTTCATGCTGCAATAAAACGCTTGTTTTACGCGCTGTGTAGAAATTGGTACCGTTATGCTGAAACCACATGCCGTCCACTTGAGGTCACAAGAATTCCGTTATCATGTTTGTGTAAGGAATACCACCGTTCACAGTCACCGAAGTTTTGGCCTCATCTTCAAAAAAGAAAAAGCTGACCATAATCCCTACCAGACAGTTGTTTGTTGTGGATGCATGACGACTTTCTGAACCCCCACATTTTGCCATTTTCAAGAAGCCATTCAAATGGAAATGGGTTTCATCGAAGAATATGAACGAATTGCCGGGGCAAAACTTGTCTTCTTTACAATTCAATAAAAAAAATCACAACTTTCGCAAAAACCACTTTTTTTTTTTGTAATAAAATAGTGCCCTCTTACTGAGACACACTTTACAACTCAGCCTCTAAATGGGCTTGTTGTGCACTTCAGATAAAAGCAAACACAATAAAAGCGGGCACTCGTTTTCAAGTATGTATTTCGACAAGATTCTTTTCAATTTGATTTAGTTTTTTACTCGTTTTACTTGATAGCAAATAAAATTAATTGACATTAAACAAATCGAAACGGAAAAATTGAGTAGCCTGACTTAACATCAGGTTGAAAGTCATCACCAAAGTGACCAAAGCTGTTATACCTCTCTAAGTGCCCGATAAAAACTCTCTTTAATTATGTGTGCCCGTCAAACACGCAGTTCTTCACAGCTTAATAATATTTTATCTGCTCATTCTATTGGCTCGTTTCTTCAATTTAGTTCATGGATGCCCATTGATTGAAGTCTTATTTTAATTGCCCTCCCAATATTCATCCAACTTGCTTATTTGCTGCGAGCGTCTAGTTTAGCCATCATCTGGCTTTCTCTCTTGTGTTTTATTTAGTTGTCTTGCGTGTCTTTTCTGCAATTTGGTTCGTGTTCGTTTTTGTGTGTACCCATTGAATTAAATTCTTTCAGTGTCACCATCATTATTTCTTCAGCCTTCGGCTATTGTCGCTTTCTTCTCCAATCACTTTTTGATGAGCTGCTCAATCAGCAAATGCCTCTTAAGTTTAAACTATGTAACTTTTATGGCTCTTAAATAAGGGTTGGCTAACAGCGAATGCGTAAATTAGAAGTGGAAGATTTTTTAATTTCAAAATCTTTTTCTTTTCTTTCCTTGCTTTTTAAAGGACTAACGCATTTCTGTTTATTTTCAAGGTAAGTTTACATGAGTAAAAAGGGATGTTTAAAATGTAGAAAAGGAAATATTTTATTTACTAGGGCGCAGGTACAGATATTTTTCTAATGGAAAGCCCACCACTTTGAAAACAACACATAAGAGAACGTCACTTGCAGCAACCAGCATCCAATAATTCGCTTATAATCTCTTCTTTTTTTTTCAGTCAAAACGAAACATGGCGTGTTACGCACAGCCGCACAAAAAAGGGAAGAAAATCTAAAATAAAATTTGTCAAGTTTAAAGTTATTTATTTTGCAAATGCTTAGCTGTGGCTGGAGAACTTATTTTACATATTTGCAAGACATGGGTGTTTTTAGCTTAATTTATTGTGGTTTGTACTTGAATTATTATTTTAGGTTTCACCAATTATTTTATTCAGTGAGAGCTCATTTACCTGCCTGGCAGTTGAAAAAAGGGTTTAGCAGACATCTTACCCCACAAGGCCCCAACTAAGGCCAAATAGTCACACAGCACTTGTTCTTCTTCTGCACATTGGGTGGCCGAAACGGAAGCCGACAGGCCGAGATTGCTTTTTAACGTAAACTATGGCAGCTTCTGTACGAGTGTCCGACTCTTTTGGTTTTGAGACATAAATTTCTGGGTGCACATTTATTGGGCGGCCTTCCTGGGTCTTAGGAGATCTTCTCATATACAGAGGGTGGGTTTAGATAACTTTACTACGAGTACTTTGTTCAAAACGGAATCTTGAGATTCTAATTGATGGCTGACTGGCTGTCACGGAAACGAACCAACACTAATGATATCTAAGATCCTGTTAACAATCTGAGGTCACTCTTGACTGTCAGTGCCTTTCGGTATGTGTGTTTCTTTAGAGTGATACAGAGTTTCGCTTGCTTAACTCTGGTTAGCAATTCGCAGTTTCTCAGCAAAAAAAAAATAAAATTTCTTTGTAATAAAGAGCGCAGAGATACCTAAAAATGGTGATGGTATAGTACCATGTGTTAGCACACAATATAATAAGATTGTAATGGATAACAAGTTCATTTCGAGACATCAGTCAATCCACGGCCATGGCTGATCTTATCTCAAAAAAGCCTAAGTGCCATACTGAAAGAATATCTGTTGACTACATCATGAATCACATTATTTATTTCCATGGCAGAATTACACAAGGTAATGCCAGTAGAACAGCGTACATCCCCTGCTGTCTTTAGAAAATGACAAAATTTGTTTACGCGCCATGTTGTAATACCCATACATACATAGAAAGTTTAAGTGAATGAGTGCATTAAATTAGTTTTTTCTCTTTTAGTAGAATATGAGTTTGACACATAAAGAGACGCCTGTTGTTTTTTCATATTAATGTTCGTGTTAGATTTGTCGTTACCAAGATTTATTTCTTCTTGCATACGAAGTTTCTACAAATTCCTGTTTGTATTTGTTCGGGTCTTTAAATTTTTATCTTCACGTTCCTCTCAAAAAAAAGTGTAAAAACAAACGACTAAATGAAGCGAGAGCTGTCAACAAGTATTACGTTTCTAAAACAAACACTGAAAAGTTTTTTGCTGTTCCCATAAGAACGTCATAAGACGTTTGGTTCTAATTCATTGATTTTTTTTAATATTTTAATTTAGAAGCAACAACATGAGCATATTTAAAGGACTCCAAAGGCCAAGTAATGTTTTTGTGAGTCCAAAACGAATTAAAATTGTTCTACAAATAAATTAGAAACAAATGGTCGGTATCTTTTTAAAAACAAATTTAAATCGATAAAAGTTTTATCAAAAAAGTCAGGTCTTGGTAAACGCTTACTTTTGTGTGAATATGATTAAGACCCAGTTCTAATTTAATTGTAATTAATTAAATATTACAATGAATAAATGTGTCCACAAGATCTCTGCTCACTCCACTCCACTGCGCATACGCTACAAGTAGCTTTAAATGCAACATTGTTTTGTTGCGCAAAGAATTTGTGTTAATTTTAAGGGGATTGTTGAACTCACACTTAATAGATGAATGAGTTTTTAGTCAATTCTTCAACATTGAGAAACCTATTTGGGTATGAAATTTCTTTAAGGTCGACTTGTATATGAAAATAGCAATTCACAGACGCTTTCTTTGGAGAGGCTCAAAACGATTGCTAAAGAAAGTATTTTAAGAGTTAGAAATGCGCTTAAGAGAAGGGAGATGTTTCCTTTGTAAAGGATAACAAAATAATTTTGATTTTCTTCTTATTGCCATTCTAAACGATTGCTGTTTAGCAGTGCAACAATGTCACATGTTCCCAAACGCAATTGTGTCTTCTCCAACTAAATGGCAAATAAAGCCAATTTAGACATCATTTAGAAGTGGAATTTGCAGTGTTGCAAAGTCATCATTGCTTTGAGATTGTATGAAAAAGTTCAGGAAGGCGGCCTATTTCTCATTCATCAATGTTTATCTTATCCCTTTCAAAGTAAGTCTACGTGTCAAATTTAATTGATGGTTTTCGGTACAAACAGCCTTCAATTTAAATAAATTATTATATTATTTGAACTGAACACGAAAACTCTAAACATTGATTCTGGAGACAAATAAAAAGAGACAGCAGATCTATTGGTGTACATACGTCTGTGACATCCTATCTCTTTTAGGTCTTTAAACACATATGGTAAGTCCTGTTTTGAAATTTCATTTATGATCATTCACTTTTTAGTGTTTCTAAATCATGACCCTATCAAATTCTTGACTTGAGTTTGACTTTGGCAAAATCAGCTAAAGTATAGAATAAAATAACACTCAGGTAAACAGCAAACTGCTCTTGTTTGGTAGGTCTAATTTGCCTTTTCAAAGCAAATTAGAGCTACGTTGCCTACATATCCACTATGACCTGGCACCCATACTACGTGAACGGTATTGTTCTCATTAGAAGTGTTGGACAATTCCAGACCAGCTTTGATTTTACTTCAAAAGCACTGGGTGCTTGCAATGCCGCTTTGCTGTCTGAGTGAATGAAGATGTGACTATTGTTAGTGCCTCTTTCAAGTTCTTCTCTTAGGCCAGAAAAACTGAATTTTCTCGACCCAGTTTTAAGGAATTTTTTTAAATTATACTTCACTAGGGGTTTTATTTATTTAGATTAAGATTTTAGTTTAAAAGAATTAAAAAAAAAATATTAAAAATGGTACCATTGTGGGCTGCTTTATTTGTTATTTCAAGAATCAGTGGAAGAATAAGATTATCAAAGTTTTTATAAGAAGTTGAGAAGTATTTTTCATCTCACTTCAATTTCTCCCAACTTCCCTTTGTGGTGCATCTACATGAAATTTTTAATTATTTCATAAAAAGAACTCAATAAAAAATATAACAAAACTAGCTGACCCGGCATAGGTTGTTTTGCCTTCAAATTTTATTTATAATGAAAAATAATTAAAAAGAGAAGAAAAATATAATTGGGGTTATGCCGAACAAAATTTAAAAAAGGGGCGTGGTATATTTTTATTTTCATAAAAACTTAAGTTGGATTTTAAGGAAAACATAAAAATATCTACGAAATCGCAGAATCGAATCGCAAGACCTGGTGAAAACAGGTAGTAGATAAATAAACCTTTCAAGGCATACGAGTATACATAAATTTAATTAAATCGGTCTAGTCATTTAGGAGGAGTACAATGTCAAACACACGTACAGCCGAATTTTATATATTCAAATTATAAGGAAAAAACTATTTTAAATTATTGTTTAAGGCAACTTTGGACACTGATGAAAAAGCTTTTTCTGGGATTTTGACCAAGCTAAAGACAAACTGTGTTGCCTAGTGAAAAAAGTGATTTAAGAAATTCTCCTTCATATTTCAAATAGAAATTCTTTGAATTTTTTTTTTTTCTGTACTTTCCTAGTCAAACGGTTGTGCTAGCAGAAGCAAAACAAAAAACCAAATTTTACTTCAGTGATTTATTTTTTTAGGGAAATGGAGCCATAGTCTAGGGGATTATGAGAATTTGGGATTCACTGCTCGGTAGAATAGTAAAATTAAATTTTCTTTTTTAGTCAAAATGTTAGCTTTAAAGCGGATCAGCAATTTTTGTATTAAAAATTCAAGGGAATAAATTTGAAAGCTTGCTAGTTCCTGTAACTTCTGTAGCTAACAGCTGACAACACTTGCTCCAACACGAATGAACTTCAATCAAAAGTTCAATAAAAGATACGAGTACGAGTCAAGTTTCTGAGTCATAATTAACATCGTAAACTATTTGTATTTATCTTATCGTCTTCTTCACTTTTATATTATTTTTATTTTGTTTTAAATTCAAATTCAAATTTAACTAATTCAATTAAATCAGCAATTTATTAATAAATTTTTGAATTTTGTTTTGTCTATTAAAATAAATTTTTTTCTTGTTCGCTTACCACAAAACAAGTTTTCTCTTCCAAACTTTTTTGTTCGCTGTTGCTTTGTCATTTAAAAATTCATAAAATTTTATTTATAACATTAACAAAACACACAAATCCGTAGGTGTATTTAATTTAATTCGAAGTATTTTATGTTAAACAACGAATTTATTTTGTTGGTTTTTTTCACTGTTTTCACATAAATTTATTTCACAAAAAAAAAACCAAAATATTTTTTATGAGCATTTTTAATGGCCAAACCAACAAAAACCATTTTGTTATTGGGGCCAGCAAAATTTCAATAAATTTTTTCTTACTTTTTCTTTTTTTTTTTTTAATAAAATATTAATTTAATTAAGGAATTTTAAGTAATTTTTTTTTTTAAATTTAATTAATATTTTTTTTGTTGCAACGTTTGCCATTTGTTGCTGGCCGTTTTGTGTCCTGCGAGTAACTGTTTTAAGAATTTTATATTCACTCAGCTGGTAAGCCCAAAAGTATGCTTCGGTTGTTTTTTTTTTTTTTAGCTTAAAAGCAAATAACAGTTTTGTGTTTTTTATTACACCTGTTCGTTGTTATAATTTAATGCCTGCTTTTAGGCTTTACTCGGTGAGTCTGCCAGCAGACACCAGTATTTGGTTTTCCGTGTACTTTTTATACGAACAAACACATAAACAACAACAAACAACTATAACAATGTGTACCTACACCATTTTCAAAATGTCCGACTTTATGCCAACAACTAACTAACTGTACATATAGTCACTCACTCGTGCTTGAAATGTTTGTTTGTAGTTGTGTGAGTACTAAATATATTTTTGTTTAATTTTTTTTTTTTTTTTTTCATAGCATTTTATTTAAAATGTTTGTGCTTTGACATATTTGTATGTCTAGAGACCATAAAAAGCAATAAAAAAAATCAAAAGGAAAAAAAGAGAAAAAGGAAGTAGGACTTTTGCTATTAAAGTATAGATTTTTCTTTGCTTAAATAAAAATAAACAAAAATTTATTTTAAAATTCCTATTGCATAGAAACTTTGAAGTTTTATTTCTGTTAATAGTGGAGTTTCTATTTATTACCAAATTAAATTAATCGCAAAAAGTCCTAATCTGAAAGTACCACTGGGCAAATTACTCCATTTGATAATATCGATCGAAATTTCTATTTAAATTGTATTAAAATTTCGATTGCTAGTTTCTGTAAAAGAAATGCGAAGACTTCTCACACCGGAAAGTGTGAAACAGAAAATTCCACCGATATGTAAGGAAAAAGGGTGAAAAAATGCTATTAATGAAATCTTCCAATGATTCAAATGTCAACAAAAAGATGAATTTTTAAAAAATGAATGTACTCGTGTCTACTTCTCCATGACATTTTTCTAGTGAGACGTTGTACGCACTTGTACTCGCATCTTTCCAATAAAGTACGTCAAAATCACTAAAATTAAAGTTGGTTTTCACAAAGAAATTATCATAATTTTTTTGTTAAATTCTTTCACTTGTGAAAATTTTCTGGATGCCAGAATTATAGAAACGATGTACTTACTCAGCTCTATTCTGCTCTCGATTTGAGTTTAAATTTTGTCTAATTAGCAATGACGTATTGCGTTCTATTCTATGTCGTTTCAATCTTTTTTATGGTATTTAAAGGGTGTCCCAATAAGTGTGCAATTTGCCATTTCATGCTGTAATAAATGAATTGTTTCACTTGCTGTGTAGCAGGAGGCGCCGTCTTGCTGAAAATACAAGAATTCCGTTATTCCTGCCACAGTCACCGCCGAATTGATGCTTTTAGGTTTTCTGCGACACTCTCGTTTACACCAGCAATTTCTTTTAGAGATCGATGGGGAAAATGCCGCACAGCAGTCTTTCTGTCCATAATCTACTCACATAATCTGCCACTCTTCGAACGGTTGACACGTTAGTGGTACTTTCTCGACTGGTAACGGTCTCAGCAAAGCGTGAGTGTGCGTGCATGATTAACAAATTTTGAGGATCTTACAATGGAGACTTGCAAAGACTAATGCCCGTACTATGGTTCACAACTCAACTCTACTTTAATTATGAAACAGAACTGGAGCTTAAGTTTTTTTTTTCATACATACAAATTGACATATAAAATTCCCTGCTAAAAGCAGTCATAAAATAGAATCTATTTTATTTTGGCAGCGATTTTTCTTATGCTCTCGTCTTGAAACACAAATTTCATATATTCTGTAAACAAACTCACAGCAAATTAAAAAGAAAGAAAATCAAAAGACCATATGAGGAGTCGCAGAACAAAACGTGCCTTTTTGATTATTTCAAAATGCTGGAAAATCAAAGATTATTTTTTTCACCCGATTATTTTATAGCATGAACCCAGAACATAGAACAAGTTCCTTCCTTATTAAAAAATGCATCAGACCACAATAAGTTGCAACAATAAATGTTAAGAATGTATGAAATTAAATAACTTTTAATTTGAAAAAAGCACGTTTTGTTAAAATAAAACAAAAAAAGTACGTTTTGTTTAAAAAAAATTCAAAAAAGGGTCGTTTTGGTATGCGAATTTTTGATATGGAAATATTTTTTAAATGTATACAAATATGAAATAATTTTTTGTTTCTTGAGCTTGAAGATAAGAGAATTTTCTGTAATTGAAACTGATATAAATTTTTAAACAGAACGACATAAACTTTTGCTGGAAATTCAATAAAAATATCAATAAAATTCAATATATTAATATTTTATTTCAATTAAGAATAAACCAATTTCGTTATTCTGAAAAAAAAAATTTTAATTTTCAAAATATCTTCTTCAACTCAACTGCATTTTCCTCTCTATTATTTTCAATATTTTCGGTTTTATTGTAAATAATTTCTTTGTGCCATACTAAAGCCTTGTTTTCTATCCTATCATTCCCGAACTGTTTTTTCAACAGATTTGCTACATCCTTTCTCTTGTCTGCGTTAATCCAACGGCCTGTTATAACTTTGTTAAGTGAAATTGAAGAATCCATTTTTCCTCGTTTCAAAAGGTTTAATTTAGTATTTCGTTCTTCATCTAATTCAATTTTAAAAAATTTAAAGAATTAGACTCTTTGTAGTCTGATTTTTCAAAACATGTTTATTAAATACTATCCGTTTTATATCTTAAATTTTCTCAATATTTTTTATAAATGACTTCAAGATCTTTTATATTAAGAATACTCCAATCTTTTTCCAACATTAAAATTTGTCCATGCTTAGAATATATTTCACAATATTCTTCTACTGTTGTTATAACATTATGTTTCTTTATATCTTTCTCAATACGACCGAAAACTCTATGTCCTCTTACTGGAAATGTAATAGTAATATTTTGTAAATTAGATGGTGACAGCTTTTTGGAGCCAAAATAATATAAAGGGTGTCCGAACAAGAACGCAAGATTTAAATTTGGCGCCATTCGAAGTGTCATTGCTTGACATTTGAACAATTGTTATTGTTTGCTAGTAGAAGGTACGAGGTTAGTAAAAAATGACCATGGACAGCGAAAGGAGTTCGTTAATTGGGTATTGGAGAGACAACATGAAAATGCTGATTTTGCCGATAAAATCATCTTCAGTGACGAGGCCCATTTCCATCTTGATGGCTTCGTCAATAGGCAGAATTGTCGCATTTGGGGTGAGGAAAATCCTCGATTGATTCACGAGAAGCAAATGCATCATCAACGTGTCACTGTGTGGTGTGGTTTTTGGGCTGGAGGAATCATTGAACCTTTTTTTTAATGAAAATGAGGCAGGTCAAGCGCAAACAGTCAATGGTGTTCGGTATCGTGAAATGATAACCAGTTTTTTCTTGCCTAGAATTGAAGAAATGAATGTGGAGGGCTTGTGGTTTCAACAAGACGGCGCCACATGTCATACAGCCAGAGAAACAATTCAATTGCTGCATCAGTCATTTATTTAAAATTTAAATCTTGCGTTCTTGTTGGGACACCCTTTAGTATGCACTATATATATGTGAATTCTTATTTTGACCGCTACATCCATCACAAAACAGTCTTAAACAGACAGCGTTTAAATAGTGGATTAAAGCAGATCCAATTTCGGTTGATCCTCGACCTGCTTGGTTCTCAGTTTGTTAAAATAAAAGAAAAAAAAAAGCACGTTTTGTTCTGCATAAATTTTTTAAATATAAATATTATGCAAAAGCGATTTTTTCCAATAGAACTTGGCCAAATTAATGTAAATACATCAAAAAAACATTTTCTAAAAAAATGAAAAAAGCACGGTTTGTTCTGCGACTCCTCATATGAAAGTGCAATTAAATTAATAATTTTTGTAAATTTGTAAATGAAATTAAAAAATTAATTGAAAAGCATGATTGCAGTCGAATTTCTACAGAAACTTTTATTTAAAGCAAGACTTGTGGAATGTAAAAATAATAAAAACAGTTCGTGACGTTGCAGCCGTCGTTTCTCGCTTTTTCTAGAAGTTGCCGACGTGTTGCGCAACCCTCATTTCATTGTAATTTTGATATTGCAACTCTGTGTTCGTGAAGTTGAGAAAAACATACAAAAATCACAACTCATCAATAGCAGTATGGAGCGCATGTATGAACGTCTTAAAACTAATAAATGGACTTACTTGATCCCCCGAAGTAAGATCGCGCTTGGTAGCTTTTTTAAAACACTACTTAACTTCCATTAAATGCACTTCCTTTTCCCAAGCTCGAAAACACATTTTGGCGACAAACTTTTCGGGCAAATTCTCATGTATAAAAACTATAACGAAAATTTAAATTAAGAAAAAATGATTTTAATTTTTCATTTCAGTTTTTGTTATTTTGTTGTGTTGCTTTGGGTTGTGTAAACATTTCAGCAATTACATATTTTAGTTGTGTACATTTTATATACAGACACAAGTATGTAGGTAAAAATATTAATATACGTGAGCCTGTTTGTGGCATGTGTTCGTACGTAATTGTTATTTCAAATATTCTTGTACTTGGTTTGTTATAAAACTGCAAAAGCGAAATAATATAAATACAGGCATACCTCGCTTAGCGCTCATATTGCTTTCCAACAGCCTTAAAAAGGAGGTTACGTTCCAAACTAAGACACTTCGGACTGTCGTTCACCGTTCTTAATTCGCCTAACAACATTCATTTTCATCTCCCACGTCAAGCTCAATTAATTTATTTATTCAACGAATTTTATTTATTTTATCAAAATTACTGAGGTCAATATCGAACCATATCAATATTTTGAATGAACAATTTTATACAAAATTTCACTTTTTGGGATTCCCCAAATGAAAATTATTTTTGATATTTTTTCTTTTCTTTTCAAAAACAAGGATTCCAAGAACTGTAAATTAAGTTTTATCAATTTTCATAAGAAATTAGAAAAAGAAAACCTTTTAAAAAATATTTTAAAGTTAAAATAATTTTTTTTTTTCAAAAATTCAGCCAAACAGTGCTAAAAAAGGTATGCCTGTAATATAAATATTTGCACTTGCACACACATACCTCTATACTCCTATTAAAATGTCTATGTAGTCAAATTTGCCTCTCTTTCTTAAATAAAATCACCTGAATGCACGCAACATTTTGGCTTGTTCACAGGTACTAATAGACCAGGACTACACACGGCAAATTTAGTTGGGCAATTCTTTCTCAATTCTCTTTTTTACATTGTCGTTTTGTCCACACACAAATTTTTTGTTTCGGTAATTTTAGAATTTTTTTCAGTCATTTATTCAGCCATTAAACTACCTGTCTTCTTTTTATCTTTATCGTATCTTTATAAAAGATACGAAGAGAGAACAAAAGGGAATTGCCGAGTACGAGCAAGTTTGTACCGCTTTCCATTCTTCTTTCCTCTCTCTCTCTCTCTCCTACAAAATCAAGATATTGCCCAACTAAAAATGCTGTGTGTGGTCCTGGTCATACAGTTTATTTCTGCCGTATTTGTATAGTCTAAATTCCTGTACAGGTAAAGGAAAAAAGAAGAAAAAAAAAGAGTATTCAGAAGTCAGGAGCTTTTCCTGTCGCACTTTTAATTCTTTTTTTTTTTACAGATGATGTCATTGCCAAGCTAATTTGTTCATGTGCAAGAAATTAAAAAAATTAAAGAAGTTTCCCTCAGGCTTCTATAGTTCCTTCTTTAAATTGTCTACTTTTTGAGCCATAATTGGTCCAATATAAAAAAAAATTGTATTGGAAGAAAAATGTAATAGCAAAATAAGATATTCCCTTCATAAGTAATAAGAAAAAAGCATAAGTTTAAAAGGCTTCCTCAAAATTTTATGCCTGATTTGATATTTTTCCTTATAAGTCCTTTTAACTAAAGCCACGCCCGCTTATCAAGTGATTGAGCACGACATAACATACCATCAAAGTGTTCAATACTCATTTCATTCAAAAAAATATTTACTTTATGTGTGATTATGAATGGCGGTAAATATTTTGCTATAAACTGCAGAAGGACTTAAAGTGCTAGTAAATTAATGAATAAAAACAATTAAAAAAAAGAGAAAAAGAAAATCAGATAAAAATTGAAAGAAAGACACTTGCTTGGAGCCCAGCATTATGTTAAAGCGTCATCCTGTTTAATAAAACTCACTGAAAACAAACAAAAATACAGTTAAACACGCTAAATTAAAAAAGAAATAGCTAAGATTTCATTACTGGCCAACAATCACAACATAAAAACAAAAATTGTTTTGCAGCCAACTTCATTACAAAACGCGCTGTCTAAATTGGATTTTCCAACCGCTCTGCGCTGCCGTCGAGTTATTTCGGTGTGTGCTAATTTTCATTTCAATGCATTGTAACCCGATGACAACTTTCCTCAACTGAGCTAATTTCGCCATACTCAATACCAGCAAGCTTACAATATCAGCAAAATATCAAAATGCGTTTGATATCGCTCGCTAAAGAACAGCGTAGTATCACACAAAATGCCATTACACGACTAAGCGTGCGTTTTCATCTATCAAATAAAATGCCCATTAATTTGAAAACAAAAATTAGTTAAGTTACGGTCACACATTAGACAAATACGAGTATTTGTTGAAATTCAATGCATCCACAGGATTCGTAGAAACTGTTTCTTCTTGCAATAGTTTTAATACCTAATTTGGGGTCTGTCTTTGTGAGAGACATGTTGAAAAACTTGGCCTGAATTTATCCACTCGATGCGAACCAAATTTTTGTCCGCTAAAAATATTGTTTAAGCACGTAGGTGAATTCACCCTAAGAGTAAGTGAGTAAGAGATTTGATACTTCTATTCTTCAATATTTTTCATATTGAATTTAAATAACATTTAAATCTAAATTATAACTACGAGTATTTGTTTGTTTTTTTATTCTCTCAGTGAACATTTTAATTTGTTGTAAATATTTATTTAAACAGTTCTTGGGTAAAGCACATTTCTACTGGTTCGTAAAATAAATTTTAACATATAAAATGTTTTTATATGTAAATGTTGAGACATAATGTGCCCAGCTGCAGCACATCGACAAAACAATCATCAAACTGTTAAATACGTTTGTTGAAAATGAAATGAAAACGCCCTCGAAAATATGAAAAAGAAAAACTAAAAACAAATAAAATATAAAAAAAGAAAACTCTTCAGTTATATTGTGTTGTGTGGCATGTGCTTGATAAAATACATTTAGGAGTTTGGTGGTTGCTTAAAGTGAAGCATGATTTTAGGCATTTAGATTTTTTTGTTTTATGAATATTAAATACCAAAAGTAAGCAGATAGATAAAATAATGTTTGCAACATTTACATTTGTCTAACAGTTTTCAATATGAAAGTCCAAAGAGAACAAGCTGGAACAATAAAATAATTAAAAAAGTAGCTGTTCGGATTTTCGAGCTGTCACTGCAATTCGTATTTATAGTTTTTATTTTGAAAGTGGTAAAAGTCCTCTTAAAAAAATTTAGTAAGCGGTAAATCATATTTTTAAAAATGTGGACTTATGCAACCACAGACAACACCATATCTTATTGGTCCAAATAAGACTTACCAATGTTAAGCATAACTATTGTTGGTGGTCTTGCCATGGCAGTGCTTGCATAATTCATACGTTCATTTATAATTTTGCACTAAAGTCTGCTCAAAGCTGTAATGCGTTCTGAAATATGAGTTCATAAATATTTGATGTATTCAAGTTACAGTACGCCATGCCACTGAGTAAGCAGCGGTGACAGAGTGCAGATATAGTATTCATTTTCCTTCTGGCTTTTCTATTTTTATTTTGTTTTGATCGGCTAGTTTTAAAAAAACTAATTTTTCATTATTTATCTACAGGAATTTTGAAATGTGCAAAGTGATGTTTATTATCGCCACGGCAAGGAATTTCATGCACTTAAAAATACAAAATATACATTAATGTCTTCAAAATATTCATTATTTTTCTTATCATATATTCTTACGACATATTTATTAAATTTTGAAATTCAGGTACACAATTTATTGGAAAACTACTTTTGCAAAATGCTGTCAAGTGATTGTTTTTTTTTTATTTGTGAATACTTTTTAATTTATGCACAGAAAATATGAAAAAATATGCAATAACAAATTGATGCCGTTTGTCAATAAATTCTCGAATTCGGAAAAGTACTTGATCAGAATTTTTTTAAGTTACTAAGTAAGGACATGCATTTGCATGAACATCCTTGCCCTAACTATCACTTTTACTTCAAGTTGCATACAAAATAAGAAAAATCTTACAAATGTTTACATCCAGAGTGTGAATTTTTATTTAATCAAAAAAATTTTTCTAATTAATTTTTTTTAAAACAAAAAACAAAATTCGTTTTGTAATCAATATATCTCTCTCTTTTTCAAAATCGTCGAGTCAGCTTAAAACTTACAACTCGGTTTGCTCGGTAGCCATGCTGGTCATGACGAAACAGAGTGATGACGTTTTGAAATCACCGCCTTGGTTTAATTTAAAAATTATCCTGCATGAATAATTGATTTACTTTATACAGAGAACACTGACGAACGTGAGTTCCATAGTATTTTTACACACATTTTAGTTAAAAATTGTTTTCTTTTTTTAAATTAGACTACACCTTGTGAGTAAAATATTTATTTTCGCATTCTTATTAGAGTGTTGCCGTTAACTAAAAACACTAAACTAAAACTTATTTAATATTTCAATAGACAAATGTACACACGTCACACATTCAAATTTTACACCCATTAACGGCACCATGAAAATAATGACTACGACAGTTTCCCTTTAGCATAAGCTGAGGTCAAAAGATAACTAAAAAGTAATTTCCATAATTTTAGGCGCTTTAGAATAAAAACAAAACAAGCAAAAAAAGAATTAAACACAAAAGTACTACTGCAGGTTGCATATACATAAACGTTGTGAGTTTAATACACTTGGAAAACACTATTAAATGAAACCCAAAAGACTTGAAACACCTTTTAGGAAATGTTTCTGTGTCAAAAATGTCTGTAATTGTTTGTAACTTCAAGAAATTATTATACTTTAGAGTAAAATTAACTGCATGCATTTTGTTTGTGTATGAAAGTGTACTAAATATGGAAAAAAGAAAAACTATTACGCAAGGCTCCTTTGGGAAATTTACTAAAGTAGCAAAAACAAAGAACAACAACAAAAACATTTTAAATAATACTTTTTTTCTAAATAAAATGTAGCAATTCAAGTGATTAATTGTTTCAAGCTAAAGCAAAAATAAAATAAACACAAACGTAAACTAAGGTTTATGTTTAGGTGTTAAAATAAGGAAAACATTATTGCATAGTTTAAGGATTTTCTCTTTTTTTTACATTCGCATTGAAATTTCATATAATTAAATATAATTTAATAAAAAAGTAGCTGAACAAATCTTAACGGTCAGGTATTGATACCGATAAGAAACGTGCTATGCACAGTGGGTCACATTAAAATTACATAAATTGTTGAAAAACCAAATTGTTTACACTTGTAAGAAGTGTCACTATAGTTCCTTAGCTAAAGCTTAAGTTGACAGTAAGTTAAACTGGAGCTTATAAGCAACATACATAAATTTTACAGAAAAACTTTTAATATCATAAGATACGCAGATGCAATGGAACCTCCCTTGAAAGCATTTACTTTAGAATTTACTGCGTGTGTGTAAAAACAAGATTCTCAAAAGAAATCTGTGAAAATTCATCGGCGAGTAAAAACGACAGTGACAACATAAAAATGGTATTGCTGAAGTCGTCGTTGAAGGTAATCCATTACAATTGACGGCTATTCGCCATATTTTTTTAGAGTGACTCAAGGACTAGAAGATATTTTAAAAGTGAAAAGTTTTAAACATTTAAAATTGAGAAAAAATTTAAATAAGAAACTAATTGCTGAACAAGAGAGGAGAAACAAAGTTTAACAAGACGGTTTCATAGATGAACAATGCCCAGCAATTTTAAAGTCCACGGGAAGGAAATAACTACAAAATTAATTAAGTTTTGTCCATTCGCAAATAATGCTAATGGTTTGCAATTAACGGGTCAGCCAAATAACTTTTTTTTGAAAATGCTATAAAAACATCGAGTGTGTGGCACTTAGCACCGTCCTGTTGAAACCAAATGTTGGCAATATCGCCCTCTTCAATTTTTGTGAACAAAAATTCGTTCAACATGGCCTGATAACGATCGCCATTGACTAACGGCCACTGATTGCTCATTATGCCTCTGGACCAAAATCCGCACCAAACAGTGACTCGTTTTGGGTGCATCGGCTTCAATGTATGCGTGCGGGTTTTCTGTGCCCCAAATGCGACAATTTTGCTTGTTTACATACCCACCAAGATCAAAGCGAGCTTCATCTGAAAAGATGATTTTTTTGGCAAAATCGGCATCTTCTGTAAGTCGATCGCCGGCCCACTTAGCGAAGCAAAAACACAACCATATTCTTTCAGCGGAAGGTTAAAACTAATTATCTGTCAAATCAGACATGAGCTAAGTGTTACCATTCACGAAATAAGCACTAGTTGAAAAAAAACGTTAGATGACGGACCCTTTAGTAAATTTAATTTTATATGATTGTATACTAATATTTTTCACGCATTTGCTATCCGGCAAATTAGAAATGTTTGACTCTTTTCCCAGAACTTTCACTTTCACACATAATTGTATGCACAGAATACCTTCTTTATGCCTTCCAAAATGTGGCTGATAATACAAAACTGAAAATTTCCTTAAAATATGTAGGGATGGCACTTATTTCTTGTAAATTATCGATAATATATTCTCGCTATAGATACAACAGTGACAATAAAGTCAATAGAAAGTCGATAACGACTTACATAATAGTTAGCACTGAGTAGTTGAAACCGTTGAAATTACAACCATTTTGTATCTGTGTTAGTGTATTTGACAAAAACATAAAAAAATTTCAACTCATCAATAGCAGTTGTTTCAACTGCAACTCTAGTGAGTTGAGTGGTAAACCAAGTAGGGACATACATTTTTTGGGACTGAGCACACCGTGCACTTGAAGGAAATTATCAATTATAGCAGTTCCACTGCTAACGGAACATTTAACCTTGTAGAAAATGAATGAAAAGTGTTGACGAACACTCACAGTTGCTAAAAAATTATATAAATCTAAATCTCAAGCAAAAAAAAAAAAATCATCTCACAATATACTCGTATGCATGTGGGACACACTAAGAAACCACTAAAATGTGTAAATTATTAATACTTAAAATTAAAGGCAACAAAAAAACATACAAAAATTATAAAGAATAAAATCAGACACATTTTCTGGATTATTATCGTGTTTTCTATTGTGTTTGAAATATTTTTCTTTATTTAATTTAATTTTTTCTTTTTTGTTTTGGAAATAGCAATTTATTTTCGTTGAACACTTTTTTCTCTTTTTATTAAATCATGTCAAATATTTGTCTACACCATTTTTTAAGATTTGGTATCTCATCTGCGTATAAATTTTATTTTATTGTCACAATATCTGGTCTTTCGCAATGCTGCAGGTGATAATTTATAAGTGAATCATGAGTGAGTGCTATGTGATTAATATGCTTTAAATTTATCGTTTTTCTTTAATATTCACTTAATTGCCTTTTTTTATATAAACTAAATTATGAGCCCTCACAGATTTTTCACTTGCGTCATAGCCTAAATTAAATAAAAAATAAATCTTTTTGAAATATTTTCTGAAATACTTTAGTCTATAACAATAATCAATTTTTTTTTGCATAAAAAATTATCGATAATTTAAATTGTTCTATAGAAATTTATCGATAACAAAAAATAGGTGTTATAGATTTTGTTCGTTTTCTTAGCCCAGCTCAGCTTAAGAAGAAAATGCTCTTCATTGGAAAAGATGACTTTTTTCGAAAAATTTACATTAACTTTTCTCTGATTTTTTACCCATTTAATGAATTACCGGGGCAGGCATTTTATTCTATACTTAATTGGAACTTGTCTGCTTTGTAATACAATAAAAAAAATCACTACTTTCTCCAAAAATTCTTGTTTTTATTTTAAAATGAAAAAGTGCTTTCCCAATATTAAAAAAAAACATTTAATCGAATGCACATCGAAATATATTTAAAAGCAAAGATCTAAAAAGATTATATAAAATAATCAAAAATCGTAACAATTTAAAAAAAAAGTTATTGATTATATACGAGTAATTACAAAATGAAGGAAATTAGATATAACAGAATTTTATTTAATACAGAAACCTTTCTAAATAAAATTATCGATTACAAAATCTTGTTTTTAATAGTTGTTTGTTATTGCAAAAGATTTTTTATAAACTTGACTTAAATAATCAAATAAGAAATTAAAAATATCGATAACTGTAATTTTTTATTTTTTATTTATCGATAACAGAAATGCCTACCAAAAAAATTAGAGATCATTTAAATTCATTAATTAGCTGCTTTATACGATATTTTGCTAAATAGAAAGAAAGTAATCGATTACTGCACGCAAAGAAAAAAGATGGTTGAATATGGTCACCGCACAGAAATATTACTATTAATTTGAAGCATCTAAACATTATTATGATCACTATAAACTTGTTTCTAGTTATTTTTAACCATATTATGTTTAGCCTCATAGATTATATTATGTTTAATAAAAATTTACTTGAAATCATAAATATGTTCATAGCAAACATAATAATGATAAAAATATGGTTGAAATTTAATTATTTGTTATTTCATCTATTCCTCAACCATATAAATAAAGTGAGTATAAAACAAAAACTTAATTGTTCAAACTCAACTGAGCTTTGTGGCTGAAGTGGTTGAGTGGCGAGTTAATACTTCTTAACTAAGTGTTCGCAAGTTCGAGCCCTGGTAGAGTCAACTAAAATTTAAAAACTAAATTTAAACCCGATGTATTATGTATGTAATAAAAAATACAATAAATAATTTGATAGAAAAGAAAAACCAATGGAATGAAAAAAACTTTATTTATGCAAAAAATTAAAATTAAAATTTTTTTTAAATCATATTAAAATATGTATGTATTAAAAAAAATAAAAAAAAATTTTTTGCCTTGACCGGGGGTTGAACATCTGCAGTTGAAAGCTATTTTTAATATCTTTAATTTAAAAATTTATATGGTTAGATGCAATCATAAATCTAACCATACTATGTTTCCACCAGAATATAAACAGTTTCTGAAAAATTAATCGACAACAAAATTTAGAAAAATAAAATTTTTTTATATCAATTTACTAGAATTAACAATATTTTTTTTTCAATGCGTCAGTTATTGGTTACAAAAGGTAAAAAAATCATATTTTTTTTTGTAAAAATCTTTTTGTAGTAAATTTGTTTTGAATTATCGATTGTCGACTACTTACTAGCCGTTATAACTAAATAGACTGAATGATTCTCTCAGATGTAATAGTAGGGACAGAAGACTTTTGGTATATGTTTTGTGTTATTGTGTGACCAGCGATTGTATGGCTTCAGCAGTGGTACATTACTCCCAGAACACCCAGATAAAATAAAGCCAACACTAACAGATTTTTGATTTTTGAGGATCTCAATAACCAAAGTCAATTTTTATTCATAACTGAGCTGAATATCTTGAAGACAATAAATTCCAATCTTAAGGAAATGTTTGTTGATTTTTATGTATTTTTTTTATTAAGAAATTTCTGTTTAATAGAAAGACTTAATTTTCACTGTAAGGCAAAACTAAAATATCCCTGAATGCGAATACTACGTGAAAGCCAGGCAAGCAAGGAGCACACACACACACACAAGGAGTTGTGTGTGTACCTCTTTTCAGTGAATTTAATCGCCTGTTGCTTTTCAAAGTTAATAATTTAATTAGTTTAATTGCATAATCAAGTTTGTTGTGAGCATATCCTTAGAAAATATATACGTGTTTGTGTGTGTGTATACGACATACGAGTAATAACGTTTTTAATAATAAAACCACCACCCACCTTGCACAGTGTAAAGTAATAGTGAAAAATAATTTTTTTATATGAACCGGTGTGCCACTAGCATTTGTATTCGGTACATGCTGATATAAACTTATAGATGAGGACAGAAAAATGAACTGAAATTCTCTATCTGGAGTATGACTCTTTATAAAAAAAACTGTAGCAAACACTTTGGTGCTATTGTTTATCCTGTAAATGGGCCTTTGCCATTTTCTACTTACAAATACAAATTTGAATTGAATCAATTTCAACAACAAACCTTCCCCACAAATGGGAAATTTTTTATAGAGTTTTGTTATGTCTTATTGAAGCTTCAGCTTATAGAAAATGTATTCCAAAATTCTAAGAAGATTAAATGTTGTTCAAGTGGTACGCACATATTTTTATAACAGCGGCCAATCTGCCATTTGAAATAAGAAAAAATTAAGTAAAATTCGTAGGGAAATTCTGTGGCATTTTTTATATCAAAAATTATGATCTGATAAATGACTCACAACACTAGTTCTTACATGAGGCATCGTTTCATTCCATTTATTCATCACTTTTTAAGAGTTTGCCATCTGAATCGTTTACTCGATCAACAGAAATTTATAAAAGTATTTTTGAAAAAGTAATTTTCCGATTGTTTATGTAATTGAATTTACACTTTTAATAAATATGTCTTAAGAAAAATAATGAATATTTTTAAGAGCATTAAAGCATATTTTTATGCATATTTTGTATTTTTAAGTGCATGCTTTCTGAGCATATTTTCGCTTTTTAAGTGCATGAAATTCCTTGCCCTGTTCATTAATGGTACTTTTAGTATTAAATATTTCGTACTATTTAGTTTTTAGTTTAAGAACCTGCAGAGATAATTAGGACATGATTAATAATTCATTCGATATCAAATGAAATCAATCGAAATTTTAGTTTTTCCTTTTTGTGTGTGAAATAATTTGATGCTCTTGAAATAGTGACTCATTTTCGAGTACGGGCATTGTGCTTGTTTTTGTTATCGAACATTCATGGTGTTTTTTTTTTTTTTTTTGAAAACAGATGCTGCCATTTGAGCGGTTTTAAAATGAGCCCAATTTTTTTTTTTTTTTTTTTTTTGTTTTTGTTACACAATATGTCACCAACGCTCTTGACATACTCACTTATCCCTAAACAAAAGGCAACGTGAAACATGTAACACGTCTTACAGTAGGTTTGTGTGAAATGTTCACAGAAAAGTACTTGATGTTAATTTATAATGTTGCACTTTTATTTTTTTAAAAACATAAAAATATAGAATTGGCGGAATAATCGACGTTATTGTCAGAAAAACGATGACTCCATTTAAAGTTCGTATTCTGCTTTATACTTATACAGGGTAGCGTTTATACCTCACCTTCATGAAGTCCGTTTCCCTAATTGGAATATAATTTGATGAAAAGCAAAGTATACATCGACAGCGCTTTAGAGTCAGAGAAAATATAACATTTCGTATCATGGCCAAGATTTATGAGCAGAAAAACTTTGTAGTGCTTTGGAAGTATCAATTATCAAGAATTAGAACTAGAGTTGGGATCGGAAACGAGTCATCTGCTCATTGTGGCTAAAATAGACTCATTGTGACCCTTTTCTAATATTACAAATTCTCCTAAAGTGTTTAATAAGAATTTATAGAATTCCTTGAGTAGCTTGTTCGGCTTGTCAGATGGTTGTTGGTTACGAAAAAGGGTATAAATTAGACCCTTACTGTGACATAATACATGTTCTGCTGTCTCTTTTTCTTAGTCACATAACCAGTAGGGGTCGTTTAGGCTGATTCTCAATACAATGAATTCCGTTACAATGATCGTTCCGAGATCGGAATGGCATGAATGTTTTCGCTACCCTAATGCCTTTTATATCCTACCAGTGTTGTTGCGATTCTCCGTCCAATCTCTCGAATTTGAGCATAATAAGGCTTCAAGACAGTCAGCTCTAACCTTTTCTCGCAAGTGTGTCTGTCTTTTTGTTACCTAACTATCAGGTCTCTTCAGAATTATTAGGCAATCCCAGAACAGTTTCGATATTATCTCAAAGGCACTGAGCGCTTGTAACGCCGACTTGCTATTAGAGTGACTGTTACTAAAGTTTTTTTTTTCAAACTCTTAGTCAGAACTCGGTAGAATGTATTTCGGCCTGACAAACTCAGTTCTCGGGTTTGAATCTATTCTGCTTCGAAATTACCCTATCTGAAGGTTGGATGCATTTATCTGGAGTAACATATCCAGTGAAGTAGTTGAATGTTAGAAGCATTTCTTGATCAGCATTTTCATTTGGGTTCTAGAGAAAATTTTGTTGCTGGGAAGTGAGTTCCATCTGTAAGGCAGATCGGTGCAATTGAAATAAATAAAAGAAAAAAAAAAACAAAAATTGTTGATCGATTTCAATAAAATACAGGTCGTTCGGTTTCAAACTCATGAGGCCATATGGTGGTTACATTAGATGATATTATCAAAGCATATCTACGTTTTAGCTTTTGCTCCACGATTGTCAAAGCTTGTTTACATTTATTTGGTCAGAGTCCATAAGCCAGAGATACTTTTTTTTGACAAATGCAAATGCAAATGTCTTTCTGTTAATGTTTCTGATAATGTTTTAAAAATAATTCTTTTTTGTTAAATTTAAATAAAAACTTATTTTTTTAACTCACAATTTTCATGTCTTGAAACTGTTTCCAAACCGTTCTTAATTAGTAATTCATTTAGGACATAAAGAATTAGTTTTATTTTAGATCAGTGCACCTTAATTATTAAGAATACAGGAAAATTTCATTTCAAGGACAAAAACCATGTCAACTTGTGTAATTTACCTAAGTCCTGTAGGGCAACCTAACAAGTCTGTATGTATGTTTGCTCGTATGTTTTTATGAAACTCTTTCTATCTATTGAAATGTTACAAATGAAATTTGTTAGTTTTCTATAATTTTTTATTTAATTTATTTTTTTAACTGCACTTGTATGTGTTGGTTTGAGTGTTTTAGTGGCAGACAACGTCATCAACGTCATCAACTTTGTATTTTCATATTTATTTATTTCCTTTACATTTGCTGTCAGTTGCCAAACTGTATTATCCTCTCCTACTCTGCTAAACAAAATACTTTTTATCTATTTCTTAGCGCAGTTCCTGTTCTTTTTTTATTTTATTTTATTTTATTATAATAAACTAGATGTATGGTTTCCTTGGTTGTATGACTTACAAAAAAAAATATTGAATTTCAATAAAGAATTTATTAGGAAGAAAAAGCACACAAACATTAGAAAAAAACAGTTACTTAAACAACCACTAGCAATATTGCTTCTAATTTTTTTTTTTAAATTCAATAAGGATTCTAGATACAACAAGTTAAATTCGGCAGTGTCGAGTCGTAGACACCCTTCACTGTAATAGCCAAATTTTCATATTTTGACTGTTAAAACCTTTTTTTTTTTAATTAACTAAGTGATGGTATTAATTTTTAAAACAGAAAAATAGAAAATTAAAAAAATGTCTTAATTGAATTTTCATAAAATAAAATCACACGGAATTTTGTAATAAAAATTAATTTTTTGTTTTTTATTGTTACTTCCAGCACATTCGAACATTCTTTTTAAATATTAAAAAAATCCTAACAAGCCTTGCACACGCAAAGAAAAAAGATGGATGAATATGGTCACCTCAAACATAGTGTGTTCTTCACAAAAATATTATTATTAATTTGAAGCATTATTCTGATCACGATAAACATGTTTCTAGTTATTTTTAACCATATTATGTTTAGTGTCTTAGATCAACCATATAATTATCATATTATGTTTAATAAAATTTTGCTTGAAATCATACATATGTTCATAGCAAACATAATGATAAAAATATGGTTGAATGTAAATTGTTTTCTATTTTGTCTCTTTCGCAACCATGTAAATAAAGTGAGTATAAAAGAAAAACTTAATCGTTCAAACTCAACTGAGCTTTGTGGCTGAAGTGGTTGAGTGGCGAGTTAATGCTTCTTAACTGAGTGCTCGCAAGTTCGAGCCCTGGTAGAGTCAACTAAAATTTAAAAACTAAATTTAAACCCGATGTATTATGTATGTAATAAAAAAATACAATAAATAAATTAATAGAAAAGAAAAACCAATGGAATGAAAAAAACTTTATTTATACAAAAAATTTAAATAAATTTTTTTTTTTTAAATCATATTAAAATATGTATGCATTAAAAAAAATTTAAAAAAATTTCTTGCATTGACCGGGGGTTGAACCGCAACATCTGCAGTTGAAAGCTATTTTTAATATCTTTGATTTAAAAATATATATGGTTAGAAGCAATCATAAATCTAACCATACTATGTTTCCACCAGAATATGGTTGCCTCAACCATATTTTTTCTTTGCGTGCATTGATAAGGAAAAATATTGATTAAAATAAATTTCTTTATAAAGTAAAAGTTCCGTTAAAGAAATTCAAAGGAAAAAAAAAATTTTTTTATAGTCGGTTTTAGTGCGTGCAAAGAAAATTTAGAAATAATCTACTTAGGAGTTGGAGTAGCGTCTGATGAAATGGTCCATATAGATACTTCGATACTTAGCAAAACTATAAATTAAAAACCCAACACAATTTACAATAAGCACAAATAAAGAATCAGTTTTTGTTAAACTTTTGACTGACAAATAAATTTATTACATAAAAAACTTCATTGGCATCCCTCAGTTCTGTATGCGTAGCCCATTACACACATTTAATAGGCACACGACACACCAGTAAGAAGGCACTTGTTCATTTTATGCTGATATAAATAGATAAACCACATGTCGTCTTGTAATGAGTACCGTTCACAGTCATTACATCTTCATCTTTAAAAAATTAAAGCCTGCCCAAAATCCGCACTAGAAAGTTGCTCGTTGTAGGTGTACTTGTTTCTCACGAGTTGCATGAAAATTTTCCGAGCAACAAGTTCGACAATTTTATGCATAAATGATAAAAATGCACTTCATCAGAGAAGGTCCCTTTTATTCAAAAAATTGGCATTTCATTTTACTTTGTTCCATCACAATTATAACGTGGTGCTCTTTCGTAAAGCGCTCCATTTTTAATAATCGGTATAAGCATTTTAACAGCTAGCAAATTTTAGAACTGTCACTTTCACAAAAAATTACATTAACTTAAAAAAGTGCACTCTTACCGTAAACCTCAACAAACTGTGATTTGGTCGGGAGTCTGATAAGGATTGTGTACGAAAGTTCCATTAAGTTAGAAATGAGTCATCATCGCTGAAGCTGATTTTGCAGATAAAGTTGGGCGAACAAATTTTGGGATATTTGTAAACGGCGCGTCGAATTTGCCGAAGTTTCATGAAGAAAAACACACTTTCTGAACACTAAATTTGTCCCTCTAAATCATTAGATTCTCTCTCAATTTGTCACTTTAAATTATTTCGTAGGCATGGGATAATTAATCACCCCTATTTCATTTAGTGTCATCGACACAAAACGGCATTAATTTTCATCGTTTCTCAATATTAATATTTAAATATAATATTGACGATTGTTGACACTTATTTGGTAGTATGTTGTCAATATTGCCGTGTGTTTTTTCATAAAATAAACTTAAAAAAATTTATTTTTATGACAAATTTTAAGCAAACTTAGACAGCTGTTACGAAATACCAAATTATAAGTGAATTGATGTCGACGACGACAAAAACATATGTTGCCGATACCAAATTTAATAAGGGTGATGGTTTATTCATTTGATATTCCATTTGAGGATCGACTGCAGCTCAGCAACCCTTGACAGATGCTAAGCTTTTCCATACATTGCGTAGAGAATCAAAAAAGTTAATGTCAAGAACTACACAAGCAGACAACCGGCTGATTTAAAGGTAGGAATTACTAAAAAGCATAGGGAGCAAGAGCCGTTCATTGTTAAAAATAAACTTTTCTATTGTTTTTCTCGGATTGATAACACATACACATGTCCGGTGTAGCAAACGAAATCTCAAACCTATTCATACCCTTCTTACTTACAGTGAAGGGTGTAATTTTAGTTACAAGAAGGGTGGAAAACACTCATCAAATAAAACTTAAATTGATTTAATAGTAAGAGGGAGTCCCTAAATGAATTCAATATAAAATTAATTATGAAGAATATTGAAAGCGCAACATGTTTCCAATTAAAAAATTCATTAAAGAAAACTCCGCACAGAGTCTAAATATAATTCCATATTAAAGAAATTTTTAGTTGGGTTTTTACTAAAAGCAATCCTTGACAAATAATTGAATACGTTGATTGGCATATTGACGCATCACTTGGATATTTTTACTTCATTTTTCGTATATATAAAAAGATTATTATCAATTTTATATAAATATGACTAAAGTTTAAATAATTTTCTTTTATTTTACATCCACAATTAGTTGTCATAGAATCCAAGTCGGTTTTGCTAATTGGTTTCATTTGGTGTCATGAAACCCAAGTCGTTTTTGTTATTTTCGAAGACAAATAAAACCGATGTTCTTTTTTATTTTTTATTTTTTTTTTTATTATCTATTATTATTGAATCTTTCTATAAGAAAATTACAATAAGTATCCAAATCTTAACTGTAAAAATATATAAAAAACTTAAATAATTATTACCACTGTAATAACTAGTTTCTTGTGCTCAAATCTTAGGAATAAAAGTCATATTCTACGTTTAAATAAAAAAAGGTATCACTCCTCTTAAGCCTCCTGTGTCCCTCGAACTGTAATAGGCCTCTAGCGAGGGCATTTGGATTTGTCATCAGTTTGTGAACGAACCGTTGGAATTTCTAAATCTCTGTGGATGTTCTCATTTCTTATATACCAGGGGGAGCAGACTATTGTTCGTAAAATATTCGACTGTCTTCTTTGTAACTTTTGGATGTTAGATGCACACGCAGTTCCCAAAAGCTAAATACCATATGTCCAGATTCCAAAGATAGAGATGAAAATGGACCTATTAGCCACATTAGTCGAGCTGTTTTTAGTTTTATAGCTGAGATTTTGGCCTCAATGTGGCGTGACCATGTTAGGCGTCTGTCTAGATGGATTCCTAGATATTTAGTTTGGGTTTCTACCGGAACAATGACGTTATTTATTTTTATTGGCGGACAATTTGCCTTTCTTAGTGTGAAAGTCACATGGGCACATTTTTATGGATTTACTTTGATTTTCCATTTATTTAGCCAACCTTCCAGCTCGTTTATATGAGCTTGTAACAGTTGAATGTTAAGGACATGTTTATTGTTTTTCCTTGGTTGGGTACGCACTAAACCAGCTGTACAGAGCTCAAAGATTTGCTTGCAAAGGAATTATCGGGTGCTTGCGTAGTAGTCCGTCAGAGGCTCTGAATACGGTACTAAACCTCATTCCTATAGATTTGCATCTGACTGGTGGAAGCATAGAACGTATGGGCATATTAACATCCTGAATCGGATTTACTCAGATCTTACGGTCTCTACCGAACTTTGATAAGTTTTTCGAGGTAGTCTTTCCCTCTAGAGGGGGCACATATGGACGCAAGTGTGACAGTAGATTGTACACTGACGGATCTAAGATCCGTCTGCGCTGTGACCTCTGGAATTTATTGTAGAGAATTTGACATACGACTCTTATTCCAACTTCTGGATAGTTCTAGTATTTTCCGGGCGGAAAAAATGGCCATCGAAGAGGCATGCGAGTATCTGTACGATAGGGAAATGCAGGGCTGTCTTATCTAATCTGGGACGTCAGGCTGACGTATCTTTGGTATGGATTCCTGCACACTGTGGTTTAACCGGCAGCGAGCAGGCAGACAAATTGGCCATGGTTGGCTCTAACATGGGGGATTCTATGTCGCTTTACCGCTTAGCAGCATCAGAAGCGGCATTCTAGAGTACTACTAACAGAAATTGTGTCAATTATGATAGTAAACGCTCTATTCAGCTGATGAGCAGTAATAGGAAGAATATTTGCAAATTGGTGCCTGTTGTAACTGGCCATTGGCCGATCGGCAAAACTGGATGCTTCATCGAACTCTGGCGCAGATGCCGTGAATTAAGAGTCTTTTTCCTGCGCGTGTCCAGGTCTTCTGTCTTCGAGACATACATTTCTCAGTGCACATTTGATAGACTGACTACCTGAGATATCGGGGATAAAGTTAGGGGATCTTCTCGAATATCTCAATGCCACAGGGCTTGTCTGGGTCAAGTATAACTATGTTGACTTGGTGAATGGGTGGTTCAAAACGGAATCTTGCCACTCTTCTTGAAAGCCGATAGGCCGCTACGGAAACCAACCAATCAACCAATCCCTGCTTCACTACATAAAGCGGAACTTTATGGCCACTCCTACATATCCGCTCAGCATAAATTTATGCGACTGAACCTAACCAAGTTTGTCTATGGCTACAAACCTATTTATCTGTACCCTTTCGATACAAGTAGTCATGCTTTTCACAATTTTAGTCCAACATGAGATAATGGGTGTTCCAGTAAAACTACACTTTTTCATTTCATAATGCAATAAAGCGATTAAGGCAGATGGTGCTGAAACCATTTGTCGTCCAAATCCATGCCGTTCAGTAGAGGCCACAATAACTCCGTTATCATATTCCTGTAACAAATGCCTTTTAGTCGCCAGAACTTGGCCTGACCAAAATCTGAGCACCAAATTCGACGAACTATATGGGCTTGATATGAGAAGATGACTTTTTTGAAAAATTGCTATTGACTTCACTTTGTTCCATTACTCATGGAAGAATTGCCGGTGCAGATATTTTTTTTTTTTCATATTTAATCGGAACAAGTATTTTTTGGAATAGAATAAAAAATCGCTACTCTCTTAAAAAAAGAAAAAGTGCACTTTTACTGAGATACCCTTCATAATTGACATCTTCATTCTATGGAGTGCTGAGCTTCAATTCCAAAACTCTTCACTTGGCCGACTTACGATTTCTTTGGTCGAAGAAAGCGTTCAACGAAAACTACCTGGCAGCATTTTCTTTTTTTTTTAAATTCCTAACTTTTTTATAAAATTTTATATTTTTTTTTTAATTTGAATGCACTTATTCATACTTCCAATTTAATTTCATTAAGTTTCTTCACAACCACCATTTGTATTCATTTAACTTTGACAAATTATCTGCAATTAAAATAATTTCAACAAAATTAATTTGAATAGTTACCAAGCAAATGTACCTGCATGGTTAAATATAATTTTGTTTTTAATATAAAAACTAAAAGTTTTTCGTATCGATTTCAGCCAGCGCGTTATGAAGTAAACAAATGTGAACAAACATAACCCCAATTTTGGCTTGTGCTTTTGTGTGTGCTAGCGAGTGTGTCAATTGAAAAGAAACAAGAATAAATTGAAAGAAAAAAAATGTCAAACCACAAATACTAAAAATTAATATTTCAATTTTAATGTAATAACCAGACGTTGTTTGCCATAGTTTGATTGTGGCAACAGAAGTCGCACTAGCAAAAAAAAAAAATTAAACAAAACATGAAAAAGAAAAGAGACTTTCAAGCCACAAAATATCAAAGAAATGGCTGCTAGGAAAATTTTAGGCCGAATATGCCCAAAGAAAGGCCGGGCTGCTTTTCCTTTTTATTACTGAACAGCAAAATAAAAAGCATTAACAATCTAAATGATGCCTTAGTTGCGTTTTTTTGCTTCCTTTTGAAAAGAGTAAAAATAAATTCAACTTAAATTGGTTTAATTGTAAAATGCAGTCTCAACATTATTTTAAAATAAAATTAATTGTTGAAGATACTGAAAGCAAGTTAAACGTGAATAAATTTCTCATGGGGTGAAAACAAAACAACAAAACATACATACACACATACAAAACTCTGTTTTTTAAAAATAAGTTGTCGCATTAAATTTTCCAGTTCAGCGTGGTAGAAAAAACGGAAGGAACATGACAGAAAGCTTGTTGATAACAGTAAATTGGCAGGCAAAAACATGCGAATTAAAAAAGAGACAAAAAACAATAACAGAAAAAATGGTCGTTTTGTTATCGGGGCTTTTTAATAACGTTTAGCCAAATTGAAGTAGCCCCTAAAAGCCGGCAATGAAAGTTTTTCTAATTTTTCTTTATTATGGAAAAGCCCAATTTTGCCAAATTTAGTTTTTTTCGTTTATCTCGAAAAAGGGCTGGGCGAAAATGGTCCGGGACTCTATAGCTCTGATTTCCCCATGCTGAGTCCGATTTTCGCAATTAGAATTTTCTAACTCAAAAATTTTAGCAAAAGTGGAAAAAATGTCCAAAAAAACGTTTTTAATAAATAATAGCCGGGCAAGGGGAGGTACATGTGGCATGTAAAAGATAGCCCAATTCTCAGTCTATCATGTGGTGAAGGTTTCATCCAAAAATATTACTCCATTCAAACATTATTCAAAGAAGACAGAAAATAAAAAGGCGTACAGTATCATTTTTGGTGTTAATGTTTTCTGTATTTTTTAAATAACTTTTGAATGGATAAATATTTTGGTATGAAATTTCCACCACGAGAGAGAGTTAGAATTGAACTACCTCCCACATGGCACAATCATTGCCCATTGCCACGCCTAATAATAATTTACAACGTTTTTCTTGTACATTTTTTCCCATTATGCCAAAAATTTTTAGTTAGAAAATTCTAATTGCGAAAATCGGATTCAGCATGGGCAAATCCGAGTTATAAGGTCACGGATCATTTTCGCCCAGCCGTTTCCAAGATAAGAAAAACGTTTTAAGAAAATAGTAGGCGGGGCTAAGGACCATGATTGTGCCATACAACAGGTAATACAATTCTCACTCTATCCAGTGGTGAAGGTTTTATGCAAAAATGTTATTTCATTCAAAAGTTTTAACAAACAAACTGCATAGAAAAACAAACAAAAATACATTCACTGCAGCAAACAAAAGGAACGCAAAAGCTAAAAAAAAACACGACAAACCAAAAAAATGTAAGAAAATCTCTTTAACAAGTGACCCAAAATAATGGCACATAAAGTGTAACAAAAGCAAGAAACTCATTAACTAAAGGCAACTTTTTTTGTTGTGCCTCATGTCGCCTTAATATACCATTCGCCTGAAAAGGATGAGAGTTAGAGAGGACATGCATATTTTATTTAACAAGTAAAATTTCCATTATTTATAGGGCTTCAAATAAACACGAGTATGATTCTTACGAATACGCTTTATAGCCACATTCTCTAAATTTAGTTGGTTTAGTTTGTTTGTTTTGGCTTTTGATGTACGAGTAATTTGTGCGTTTGTTGTTAATTACTTCAGGTAGTCGCAGCCTTTTTTTCTTTTTCTATTTTTGTTACAATATATTAAATTTATTCTAAACATGCAAATCCCTTTTGAGTGTCGTTTTTGTTTTTAATATTTTAATAAGAACAGCGTAAATGTGTTAAGGCATTTAGGAGAGTCATTTGCTATCGCTTCATTATTTTCATTTAATTAAAATACTTTAAGCCAAAAATGGCTTACAAAATGTCGTTTCACAATCTTTACAAAATGTTAAATTCAACCCTTATTAACAGCATCCCTTAATAATTTTCAATTCGAAAAGATGCTACTGCCATAATTTTGTAGGATTCTGCGTACAAAAATTAATTGAGGGTGTGATTTGTATTTGAATTTGCATTCGCATTCGCAAATCAAGTTATAAAGGATTTTTATTTGGCAAATACTGATGAAAATGTGTTGAGGTTTCTACCGTTAAGTTCAAAGATTGGTTAAGTGGTGCTCCATAATCTACAAAAACAAATTCTAAGAAATTCTTCTCTTAAATCAGGTGGCTTGAATTAGCATTCTTACAGAGTTTCCCTTAAAGTTACATCAAGCTAAAATTCGGATTTTTAATAAAGGGCAGAAATGGATTATAACACAACCAGAAGGAGGTGTTTGAGTAATAGAATTTCTACTCGTCATTTTTCAAAAACCAATTGTCGAATAGTTTACCTTGCTTGCCTGGAAAAGAAAAGAAGAATACATGTTATATTGCTTGCAATATAATGTACTTAACGAACAGATGTACAACGAATATATAAATATTTAATAAAGAGTGTTTTTTATAAACGTATAGAACTTTAAATTGCAATAAAACAACGATGGATTACGCGATTGACATGAATTTTATTTATCCGAAAGATAATCTGGCTGGCTCGGATGTAGTCCAATCTGGATGTCCAATTTTCGATGACTTTTTCCAACATTTGTGGCCGTATATCGGCAATAACACGGCGAATGTTGTCTTTCAATTGGTCAAGCGGTTGTGGCTTATCCGCATAGACCAATGACTTTACATAGCCCCACAGAAAGTAGACTGGCGGTGTTAAATCACAAGATCTTGGAGGCCAATTCACAGGTCCAAAACGTGAAATTAGTCGGTCACCAAACCTGTCTTTCAATAAATCGATTGTGGCACGAGCTGTGTGACATGTTGGGCCGTCTTGTTGGAACCACAGCTCCTGGACATCATGGTTGTTCAATTCAGGAATGAAAAAGTTAGTAATCATGGCTCTATACCGATCACCATTGACTGTAACGTTCTGGCCATCATCGTTTTTCAAGAAGTACGGACCAATGATTCCACCAGCCCATAAAGCACACCAAACAGTCGGTTTTTCTGGATGTAACGATGTTTCGACATACGCTTGAGGATTAGCTTCACTCCAAATGCAGCAGTTTTGTTTGTTGACGTAGCCATTCAACCAGAAGTGCGCTTCATCGCTAAACAAAATTCGCTTATGAAAATCGGGAACAACGGCAATCTCGTTTTGTGCCCATTTGCAAGCGTTGTTCAGGAGTGAGTCTATTAATGATGAATTGCCAAACCAAACCACTAAGCAACCAGAGATGAAACTTTTGAGGTTGAATTTTGCTCGGTGACCAAACTGAGATTAAATCACTTGACAGCTGTTAAATCGGTAGCCATCTTGAACAGTAATGCCTATAAAAAACATGCTTTATTTTTATAATTTTTTTTTCTTCAAAAAATTCTTTAATTTCTGCAAAACTGAAAGTATGGCTTTGGGTATGCAAGACTCGTCTCAGCGGAATTTAACTTGTTTTTAAGTTCAGTCATTTCTATCGGAGCATTTTGTTTGGATTAGTTTCTTTGCGAAGTCTGTTTAAAAGTAGCAAAAATGGTACTCTTCCATTTGGTTATCCATATCATTTACAATGAGTTTTGTGCGCCACCTGTTGCATATTCGAATGACTAAAAGAATTTCAGTTAAAATAATAAACATTTCACTGCTCAGTAAATGTTAAACATGTGGCCACCTACTTGTCACAAGTCATGCTAACTGCACAGTAATGGTGCCATTCGGATAACACAGGCAAGTAGATAAGGCCGTGTGTGCTGCACTGTCTTACCTTAAATAGAAAACGTTTAAATTAAAACTCATTTTTGAATTTCGTTTGTTCTTTTTTTATTTATCCAACATGAAATTGTGGAAGTTTTTTTTTTGTTTTTTTGTGTGTTATATTTTTCGTATTTTTTTTTCTTTTGGTTTGTCATATGTATATGTATTTATGTATATATAAGTATGTACGTATTAATTTATAAGTATGCTTGCATGTATAATAATGTGGTTGATTTTATTATTTTTTTTTTTTTTCATTATATTTTGTTACGTTTGAATAAAAGTTCTTTTAATTGTATATTTATTCTTTTATTTAATGTATTTTAATTACTAATTAGTATGGAATATATGAATTAATGTTCACTTTTATGCTCATAAAAATGTTTTTTTTTTTAATAATTTTCAAGGGTTTTGATATTGATATTTATGTACGAGTATGTGATTTTCTTTTCTTTTATTGGGAATATGATGGAATTAATTTTTTAACTTTTATGTGTGATTATCTACTATAAAATGCATGTTTATTGTTATTTTTTTTTTTTTTTCAAAATATTTCTTGCTTATTAATTTATTGGAATTTTAACCTGATAATAAATGAAGAAGATTTGCTCACAACAATTTCCCTTTTTTAATTTCTATGCAGTTAAAAATTTTGTTTTTTGTTTCATTAAATTTAAAATTAAGAATAGAGCGATTGATGTTAATTTTGGAATGAAATTTTCTTAATTGTGCGAAAGTGTGTGTGTGTGTGTCTATTTTAATATTTAAATATGTCATTACAAGTATTTTTTTTTATAGTTTGATATAAATTTGTTTTTATAAGAATTTTGGGGAAATATTTGCAAAGCATGAGTTTTTTATATTTTTATTTATGAATGAATGAATGACTGACATACTTTATGAGTTGATTTATGCTTTAGATGAGATTTTGATTTCATGTTTAATTGCTTATTATTCTTACTTTTATTTTGTTTTTGTATGGCATGTAATGTGAATATTTAGCTGGCAAAATGTATTAAGTAAAAATGCTTTAGATTTTAAACACTGGAAATTTCTTTTTTTAGCTGAGTTGAAAATTTATTGATAAGACTGAAAAACCCTGTGATTTTCATTAAATTACAAATTTTCGACCATAAAAATTGTATTTGAATAGTTTTAATTTTTTTATTTTGTTATTGGTAAAAAAAAAAAAGTTTTGTGCAACAGGGTGCCAAAAATTATTTTGTTACTGAGTAAAATGTGTTTGAAAATTAGTCAATATTTTAAATTGATTAAATTTTTTTTAATTTTATTTAATTACAGACTTTATGTGAAATTGAAAATTTATTTTTAAAAACAATTAGCGATTTAAAAATAAAATTAAAGATAAATCAATAAATTGATTGATCTCAAAGGATCAACGTTTGCATACTCGAAGTTGGTACGAAAAATTTTAATAACAAGCAATTGAAAATGATGTGTTGGTCGGAATGGCAGACTGCAATAAATTTTTTCTTATTAAAAGCTTTCAGTTTATTTGGTTGTATGACGCTCTTTAACATGTAGCTGAGATTGTCAAAAAAAAAAAAAAGATTATTTTTTTATTCTTAAAAATTTCTTATGAAGAACTCAGTTTTCCAAATATTTTTTTAAAAACTTGCCAGTGTTTTCATTTTAATGAAAATTTATTTTTTTGTATCTTTTAATTAGCAATTTGTTAATTAATAATTCATTATTTAGGTTTTTTTTTATATCCGAAATGGAATATGCAAAATTTTGTTAAGCCGAACTTTGTTTTATTTTAAATGCCAAACGTTTTGTAGTTTAAAATTTTTTATATTTAATTGGGTAAATTTTAAAACTATTTTTGATTTTGATTTTTAATTTTCATATTTCAATTGGTTTCCAAAAAGTGCGTAAAATTTTGTTTAATCGAATTTTTAAGTTTTATTTTCTTTTCAAGTTATGAAACTTTCTTAAAAATAATTTAATTTTTTCTTTTAATTCTTAATGCTAATTTTTTTAATTTATTAAATATTTTTGTTTCATAAGTTTTAAAAATTTAAGCCATATAAATAGTCAATGTTCACAACACTACATTTATAATTATAAATTATTTTATTTTGTTTCTTTACATTTTTTTTAATACATAAAAAAGTTGTTGTTTTGTTGAAAAAAGTTCTCCAAATATTATTTAATTATTTAGCTTACATTGTAATAAATTAGTGTAAATTATTTCTATTATTTTATTTTTGTGGTTTCTTGGTTTTATGAACGATAAAAATAAATTAACTATAAAAAGCCTCTAAGTTTTCTTTTCTATTTTAAGCAACTTATATTTATAACAACTAAAACAAAAAAATATTTTTATATCGATAATTATAGGGTAGCTCGAAAAGGACTATAGTTGTTTTATAAAACCTGGTAAGCAGGTCTTGTAAAAGCCTGTAATGAATTTCCTTTATTTTGAATTAAATTCCCTTTTCGACAAACAAAAATGTTCTCAGTTTGTGTGAAATAATTGAATCATGTAAGCCTCGTACTATCCAATGTCCAAATAATATTTCATTTTAATATTTTTGTGTATTTTGACAGAAAAAGAAAAGAAAAATTTTTTTAGCTGAAGAAAAGTTGGATTGTATTCATCCAGGGAGAAGTAAAAAGAGAAAAATAAAATTAATTAAGTCGGTATTCTCGTCTGTCCCTTTAGTTGGTTAGTGGCGACAACTTTTTAGTTGAATAAGAAGAGTTGCTGCTTTTATTACAAATTTTATTAAGCAATTAAACCTTTTTCAAAGTGTCTGCTTAACATAAGTCGAAACGATACATTTTTAATAATAATAATTTCGGTCCTTTTAAAAAACTTCTATTAAATGTAACGCGCAAAAAATTTTGAGCAAATTTATATTAAGTTTTCAGTCTTTCTTTATTTTTTATAAATTTTTGTTGTTGTAATTTTATTTTTAATTTTTTTTTTTTTTGGACATTTAACAGAAATTTTTTATTCTTATTAAAACGCGTATAACCATAGTAATGTTTCGTATTGATTGGTAAAAATTTGTGAGAGGGTGCCAGGAAGAGAGAGAGAGAGAGAGCAGCCAACTCGTTTTTCCTTTCTACCTTCTCACCAACAGATAAAGAGATCAAGAAAAATTAGGTAGTTACAACAAAAATTTTTTAATAAAATCAAAAAAGAAAAAATAATAAATTAAAAATCCATAAAAAATAATAAATTAAAAATCCATAAATAAAAAAAAAAACTTAATTATTAAAAGTAAACAAATAATAAAAAAAGTTGAAATTAATAAAAAACATAAAAATAGTAAAAAATTAATAAACAAATAATAAATTAATATTAAAGAAAATAAAAAAAATAATAAAGAACTAAGAAATTAAATAGAAATAAAATAAAAATGAATTCTGAGACAAATATTAAAATAATTTAATTTAAATTTAAGCAAAATTGTTTTTTTTTTTCATTTTTTGTTTGCTAATTTATTTTATTTAAAATTATTAAATTCAGCTTACTAAAATTAAATGTTAAACTGAAATAAATTAAAATAAAATAAATAAAAATTTAAAATTATGCTAAAAAATTAAAATCACAAAATCATCGACCTCATTTTGTATAAAGGCAACCTTGAACAATTAAAGTCTAGAAAGAAAACTTCTTAAGACGAATTCCGATATATTCACGTTGCCGAATGAAAAGTACGTACCGCAATGAAATAATTATTTGCCACTTTGTCTACAGGCTTGGAAATTATTTTCCAACGAATATCTACAGCTTTTAAGGATGTACAAAAATAAAGATTTTTAGACCAAGAAGCTTGTCAACTCAGCGTGCTGAAGATTTTTAGAAAAATACATTTAATTTGGTTGCAGGGGAAGCATATTTTTCAAATTGGTTTATAGTTGTCACTTTATTTTTTGTAATTTTTCCTTTTAATTATTTTTTTTAACACTTTTTAGGCGACTACAAACTCAGAGCCGTCTTATAAAATACCAATTATAAACAAACACTTATCGATGACAATTGGAATAATAATTAAAAGTTGTGGTCTCAAATCGACGTCGTTATATATTGATTACGACAACTGAAAGTGCAACAAAAATAAATTTGTTAATTAAATTAATATAATATGACTGTTTTATTATTTATATTTTATATAGAAATAATTCTTTTAAAAATAAGACCATAAAATAGTCATATTAAGTAAAAGAAAAAGGTCAAATAAAACTAACAAATAAATAAATCAATATATTTTGTTGTTGTTTTCTTTTTTTAAATCAAAATGTTGTTTATTAATTTATGTTATGCTGTTTTTATTTAAAACACTTATACTTTTGATATACGAGTTGTATTATAAAAATAGCAATTTAAAATTGAATGAAATAAAATAAAATTAATTTTTTTTTTGTATTTTTGTTTAAAAAAAAGAACGGAGCCTTTGAAAATTATTTGTTTTTAAAATTTTTTATAATTTTGCTAAACTAAATTACTTTCAAATAAATAATTAAAAATGTATAAAACAATCAAGTAAAAAGTTAAATAAAAAAATCTTTATACTAACCTTGTGTTTTCAAACTCAAAAGTAAAAAAAAAAAAATAAATAAATAAAAATAAACGGTGTTTTGTAAATTGTTTTTAAAATTATATATTTCTGTAGTTCAGAGTGTATGTGTACATACATATAAAAAGCAAATCTCTGTGTCATCTTAATCAATTCTAAATTCTAAATTAAATAATCTAAATAAATTTCGTCATGATTTAGAATAAAAAAAAAGTATACAATTTTTTGTTTAACACTAAAAAAAAAATAAAGGAAATTTAATTTAAATTTAATATCGGGGGTTTTTTGTGTCTTCTTTATAATTAATACAAATAAAAATGTTAAAGCTTTTGTTTTATAAAAATAGGAAAATTTATAAAATATAAAATACAATTGGTTTTTGTATGATACAATTGAAAGTGATGTGTTGTTGAAGGGATTTTAAAAGTCAGGGGAAGAAGGGAAGGAAGCACTAGGGCAACTAAAGGAGTTACATGCAGGCAATAAAGCAATATTTCAATTACAGGTATTAAGGGCTTTTGTTAATGATAGAAAAAGTGAAAAAAAATTATGCTGGACTCAGTGTGTTATACAATTTTGAAGACCAATTTCATTCATTTTAAAGAATTTTCTTAATGAATGAATTCTTTTTTAAAATGTTTATCACATTGTGTAGCTGCAACATGAAAATTTAAAAATGCAAAATGCTTATTTGCTATTTTTTTCACTTTTTCTAAATTTATTAAATTAAATAAAAGCCTTAAATACTATTAAAAGTTAATAAAACATAAAATTAAAAATTAAAAATGACTACCATAAACATCACACATTTAATTATAATTTTTTTTTTTTTTAATTAAAAAAAAATTGTTTTTGTCTCTTTTTTAAACATGTTGTTGTGTTTTAGTTGCATTGTTGTGTATGTAAATATTAATAGGATCCTTTAATTAAAATTATAATAAAATTGTTATCATATCATCGTTAAGAAAATTTTAAAACTTTTAACAAAAAATATGGTTTTTTTTTTGTTTGTTTTTCAAAATAATGGCAAATTGTTTAATGACTTTTGAAATACATATTATTTTGCTGTTGTTGTTCTTTTGCTTTTTCTTTTAGATAATGAGATTCCCTTACAACTAAAATTAATTTAAATTAAGAAACACTTTTTGTTAGGCATTTTTGTTAAAGGGAGGTCAAGTTTTAGATGATATTTTGTGCTGCAAGTTTTATGTTAAAAAAAAAAAAAAAAAAAAAGATTTGTTAAATAAGAAGTTTTGCTTTTCTAAATAAGTTTAGAAAAAAAAAACACCAAATAAAAATTAAAAAAAATATTTTCTTTTTTGGTGCTTAATTCCAATTGATGTTGATTTGCAGGGAGAATTTAAGAAATTGGTTACTTGGTACTAAAAGGGATAGCAAAGCCATATGGTCCATTTCTTCAGACGCTACTCTAAATCATCAGTGGATTACTTTTAAGTCTTGATCACAAATTTGAATACTTATTTCGTTATACCAATCAACCAAATGAGAATTTCAGCCAATAGGCAAACAAAAAGTTTTAAAAACTTCAAACAAGAAAATAAAATACTAACAAAGTAGGTATTCAAGCAAAACATTCTATTTTTAATATGTAACAACACTTGGGAGTAATCCACTGAAGATTTAGAGTAACGTCTGATGAAATAGCGATATGGATATGCTTTTTCTCTTAGTACTTATTGTGCTAAGTAAACAATTTTTGAAATTTTCTATAAGAATATGATGGATAATAATGCAGTTTGCACACCAACATAATTTGGAATAAAGCACGAATAAAGATTAAATTTGGTTAAACTTAATGATTCCAAGTAATTTAATATGTTTAATAATTTATTATGTTGCAAAAATTAAAAATTAAAGTTTAACGTTTTTAAATTGTTGTGGCAAAAAAAAAAAAAAAAAATTGCCGTAGACTTTAAAATAAAATTTAGGAAAAATTACGATAACGTTGACTTTAAAGTTCACGTTATTTTTATTTTTTTTTTAATATGAATATTTCACAGAAATATTGTGTCTGACAAAAAGGAAAAGGATATAAAAGAAATAAATAAAATATTTTGTCAAGTCCTAAACTTAATTAGAAAATCGCTATTCTCTTCTTAAAAAAATGTTTTAGATCATAAACTTTTTATTACTATTTTTTTCTGTTTCTTTTATTTTAAATAACTAAATTTATCTGTGGTGTTTTTATTACATTTCCTGAATTCTATTTTCTGACCTTCTGGTTTGTTTGTTTATTCTTCTTTTTGGTAGTTTCTTAAATTAGTTTAACCTTTTTTCTCTTTTTTTTTTTGTAATTTTTAATTTAAACTTTTAATTTATATAATATTGACCATCAAAATACGTACGTACACTTATAAATTAAGTTTTTATTAAAAAAATGTTATTGGCTTCTTAAATATGTTCTGTTTTCTTAAAAATGCATAAATTTCTTTTTCGTTAAATGTGTTTTTTTATCAATAATTTTAGCTTTCGCACAATTTAGAAGCTGGAAAAAGAAAACCTTAAAATATTTTAAGTTTTTGTTAAGAAAATATTTCGGTTTCTTTTTCTTATGACTTCTGTTCCTTCTAGTCTTAGAAGGAGTAATGATTCATTCCTAAACGATATTATTTTAGTTAAAGAGCATTGGGTAGGGGATAAGACGAAAATCAATATTTTCATTGTAGTTTTTAAGGATACGCATTTAATGAATGTTTGTTAATGTCTTAAATATTAAATAGTTTTGTTCGTATTATTCACTCAATTAAATTTTTTAAGGGGGTTGGTTGTTGATTTTAGTAAAGTTTTGTTTCTTTTATTGTTGAGTGATTCATGTGTATCTATTTTGCTTTCACTGTTTGCTCACAAGTTTACAAATTACACTGCCATAGTATCGTAGGCTGTGAATCCTGAGCCACTTTGTTGTTGGAGTTGTTTTGGACCGGCTTCGTTTCTAAAGTAACAAGTTTAATACAAAAAAAAAAAAAAATAATAATAAAAATATTATTTTGATTGTTTTAAAGTCAAAAACATACGTACAAATAAAAAGCAAACACTTTGTAAAAACTCATTTTGTTTTGGTTAATATTAGTTTTGATTATATATAGATTTTACATTTTAGCAAATAAAACAAGCTTTAATATTATACGTACATCGTTTGTTTGTTTTTTCAAATAAACTTTTTTTAGAAAAAAAACTATTGCTGAAAGCGTAGTTGTACTTGTATGTTGGGCAACATGTTGCTTTAGAGAACATGTTTAGAATTATTCAGAACTAATTGAATTCTTTCAATCTTGTTCCCATTTGTAGGCTATTACATCCGAATTTGTATAAATTTTCAATTTTTTTATCGGAAATGTTTTTCTTATGAATGGAAACACACAGCAGCTTACCCTTCCCTTTGGACTCCATTTCATTTTACTGCTTTCGAAATAATTATTATTTTCATATAAAAATAACTTTAAAAAGTGCAAATATCTGTGCATATAAAAGAATACCGTTATTAAATAACTGGCTGACTGACTGACTGACTGACTGACTGACTTGTCATCATCACCTAGCCCAAACAGCTAAAGCTACTGACTTGAAATGCGGTGAGCAGCTCCTCTCACAAAGTGTAGCACGAATTCGAGTGTTAAAGAAGTAAAAAGGATAAAACGGCTAAAAGTTGACTTTTTGACTTCTCTCCGGAACTACTACAGATAGAGCCAAAATTCTACTAAAACAATATTTTTTCGATATTTGCAAATTTGAGGGATAAAAAGGGTAGTCCCCACTTATCTTTCAAAGTAACAATCACAGCAAAAAAGAAAAAAAACTAAATTGTATTCTTCTCTTCTTAAAAAGGTCTCCAAGGAAGATTGACACTTTTTTAAAACTCGAGCAAGTAAGGGGTAAAATATGTACCCCTTTTTACTACTATTTCTAATCATGTAATTTTGTGTCAATTGTTCAGATCAAATTGAAAACTCATTAAGGGGACAAAATGGTACTTTTTATTAATTTTAATGCTACTCTTTGATTTGCTAACATTAACGAGTTAAGAAAATCTAGAAAAAGACAAAATGGTACTTTTATATATTTTAATGATACCTTTTGATTTTATTGTTATTAAAAAAACCTAGAACTGAGATTAAATTGTCTACAACGAAGTAAAAAATTTGAAGTGCGATAGTATGGTACTACACTGACGAAGTAACGAGTTAAATGCTGGTTTTACATAAAATAATTTTTAGGACAATGAGGTAGGTGAGCACCTGCCGCTAGGGCCTTATCTCACCGTGGTCAAACCACGAGTGGTATTCATGTCTACCATTATAGCCCCTGTGACCAATACAGGTAGCAAATTATGAGTGTTTCTGCCATGTCACACACACCTTGTTAAGGGAGTTGGCCTGATCCAAGACCCGTGCCTATGACTTTCTGTTTCAATGAAACAGCACATCGGAGAACATGCCACCCTTCCAGAGGTGACATGAACTATATTGCCAGCGTACCTTTTGCTCTCAACCACAGCCACCACGTGAACCCCCGAAGGGGACCTCATCAATAACCGGTCACAGATTCCGCTGTCAAAGCATTTGGGTGTGCACGAAGTCCACAGACCCAACAACGAACCAGGAATGTTGTGCCCAGAACATCATCCATTAAACCCCGTGGGGTTGGAAAGAAGTTCGGTCCACAGACTCCGAGCACTCATTGTTCAATCTTATTGTGAGCTCGGTCGTTTGTGCTTCCTCTGTGGAGCTACCGATTCTCGTGGTACCAGTGTTGAGAGTCACTGTTCGGACCCCGAAGGTATCCTTTGGTGGAACCCGAAGGTATCCTTCTGCCAGATTCAAGCCAATGGCAGTTCCAGGTGCTGGTGCACCTATTTACCTCGGATAGTGATACATCAAGGTGGGACATTTCACCGAGAAGACACACTCCGTCGTGAAATTTTTAGGACAGTCATCAATCAGACCATTTATCACATGTTGTTTTTGTTAACAAGTCAGATGAATAATAAAGGGTGTTTTTTATAGACGTATAGAACTTTAAGTTGGCATTACTGTTCAAGATGGCGACCGATTTATTCTCAGTTTGGTTTGGCAATTCATCATGAATAGACTCACGCCTGAACAACGCTTGCAAATAGTGCAATTTTATTTCGAACGAGATTGCCGTTGTTCCCGATTTTCATAAGCGAATTTTGTTTAGCGATGAAGCGCACTTCTGGCTGAATGGCTACGTCAACAAACAAAACTCCCGCATTTGGAGTGAAGCTAATCCTCAAGTGTATGTCGAAACATCGTTACATCCAGAAAAACCGACTGTTTGGTGCGCTTTATGGGCTGGTGGAATCATTGGTCCGTACTTCTTCAAAAACGATGATGGCCAGAACGTTACAGTCAATGGTGATCGGTATAGAGCCATAATTACTAACTTTTTCATTCGTGAATTTAACAACTATGATGTCCAGGAGCTGTGGTTCCAACAAGACGGCGCAACATTGGCCTCTAAGATCTTGTGATTTAACACCGTTAGACTACTTTGCGTGTGGCTATGTAAAGTTATTGGTCTATGCGGATAAGCCACAAGCGCTTGACCATTTGGAAGACAACATTCGCCGTGTTATTGCCGATATACGGCCACAAATGTTGGAAAAAGTCATCGAAAATTGGACGTCCAGATTGGACTACATCCGAGCCAGCCGTGGCGGTCATATGTCAGAAATCATATTTAAAATGTAATGCCACAAGATTATCTTTTATCGGATAAATAAAATTCATGTCAATCGAATAATCCATCGTTGTTTTATTGCAATTTAAAGTTCTATATGTCTATAAAAAACACCCTTTATATGTGGATTGTACTTGAAAAGGGTTCACCCTATTTAATAAATAATATTCCGAAATTAAACAACAAAATTTCCTTTAGCCGTACATTGTTTTTAAAATGGCGGTTTTAAGTACATCGGAAAAGAATATCTTATACGAAAAAAATATATAAAAGTTTTATTTTTGAAACAATTTTCAAAATAGGCCCAGATAAAAATTGAAATCGAATAGCCTCATGAGTTCCAAACGAAACGAGCAGCAGCCAGACCTTATCCCATCTTAGAGAGGGTGATCTCACTGGGTATGTGAGAATTCTAGAATCTGTCTGGAACTTTCCATGCCTCATCTTCTCTGACAGAATGGAGAAGATGCCGTTTCTACAAGGTAAAATACAATTGGAGCAGCATCGATAATTCTGGTATACTGATGGCTTTAAAATGGAAATGGGAGTTTTAATAAGGCAGTTGCAATGGAAAAAACAGCATCTATTTCTCAGGCGAAGGTCCATGCGTTAGGGCTATGTGCTCGCGAATGTCTACGAAGTAGTACTTGTGGTATCGCTCACAGAACTAATCAGTTTTAAATGCATTGGAAACCTCTTAACTTCAATCAAAATAGATTTGGAATTGTTACGAAATTCTCAATGCTTTGGCAGAGAAGTCGCTTACTGGTGCTTGTGGGCAATGAAATGCTAGACTATATGGCTAAAAAGGGCGCGGATATCATTTTCATAGGTCCAGAACCTTCTGCGAGGTTAATAACTCCTTTATTCTAGCCTTGCTAAGTAAGGAGAGCCGAAGTGGGCATGTGCCAGTCAAGGAGACTAATTAATTCCGAATGCATTAGTTCAGACGTTGCTTTGAACCTCAACAGACTGACATCAACCTCTATTTTGAGCTAATGACAGCTCAGTCACGAAGAACGGGAAATATCAAAACATGTTCTGTGCGAGTGCCCAGTTGTGGCAAGACGCAGAATGAATTGCTTAGGCAGTGGGATACTTGGCCCAGGAAACTTAAGCATCGTTAGTCCTGCAGCAGATTCGTAAGGAGTCTCGCGATTCGATTATAGCCCACGGTAATAATAATTAAAGAAATCCTAAAATAATAAAAAAAAAAACCCCCATAAGTCTTCCTTAAGTTTCATTTGATTTAAATTATTTTCAACTACGTAGCTAATAAATACTCTTATCCTACTCTGGCTAAATGCTTTTATCTTCATCTTTACCCTTTAAGTAAAATTCATTTGTTGAATATGCTTTCAAGCTGTAAATAATTATAATAAATTTATTTATGGTTAAGTAGGTGTAAATACATATTTTTATTAATTTTATAAACATTTTTCAAAACTGTGATTGCTTTTAAATTAAACTCTTAAACCAAAGAAAAAAACAAAAAAATTTATAAAAAAAAATATAAAAAAAAAATATTTAAAATTGGAAAAAAGCTCTAAAAAGTCATGCAAGAAGTTTTTATTTATTTAATAATATTTTATTACAATTCACTTTCAAACGACATGCTGTTAGTAAATACAAAACCAAATTTTAAATAAAAAAAAAAACACAATGGGCCATAATCATAGTCACAAAAAAGTATGCTTTTATTAAGAGCTGACTTTTTTTTTTTAATAAGAATTTCATGAATTTAAAATCGATTTTAAAAAGTACAGACTTTAGTGTGACTATTATTATGGGCCAATACTTTTATGTAAAATTAATTAATTAGAATGCGTTAATGTATGTAACTACCCCATTGTGTTACTCACTACTTTCTACACAGACAAACAGTACAACAACTAACTTACAAATGCCTTCGACTATGATAGAGATTTACACAATTTAAGTTTTCAATTTTCAAACCGAATCAATTTTATAGGGGAAACAATATGAAAGGGAATAGAAAGTAGAAAAATTATAAAAATATATAAATAAATATTATTTAAGGTTATAGATATTTTTAGTACAATAATTATTTATTAAATTGAAGTGTTATATGCACGTTTAAAGGATCAGTTTATAGAGCGGCAAAAAAAAAATATGGAATTGTTAGTTTAAATACTAAAAAACATAAAGAAAAGAAATCTGGTAACACAATGTTATTACCAGCAATGCCATTTTAACTTTTTTAAGGCTAGATTTGACCTTAATTTAGCCTCTAGCTTTTTACGTTTTCAAAATAGCCTTAAAAAAGCTAAAACCTTGTTCACACCTGGGTTTTTGTGTGTGTTTTAGCGAAATGTTTTAAAACAAAAACATAGCCGTTCACACCACGTTTGAGACGGTTTAGGTCAACTGATCGTACTTAATTTTTTGATTTTATTTAATTTTAATGCAATAATTAGTTAAAAACTTACTAAGCTCCAAGTATTAATATTAAATTTTCAAGTAATAAGACTCTAAATATTAAATTAAAATTTTTTTTTTTGCTCACCAAAAATATTTTTTACTGAAAACACGCTCAATACACTATAAATTCTAAAGCAACCCTGTCCTTGAAGTGTTTTTGGATGTGTTTTTATCAAAAACTCGTAGTTTTAGATGTTTATTAAAACATTTCAATGATGGTAAAACCTGATAAAATTGACTGGTTTTAGCTCAAAAACACAAATGAGTCATTAAACACGTTCAAAAACCTAGGTGTGAACATGGTATAAAATATCTATTTATGTTTAATGCTTTTCTTTTCTTTAAAAAAAAAAAAATTTATCTCCCAACACAATTATTTTAGGCTTCACGTCTATCTGTTTGTCTGTTCTGTACACCCCAAGCTTGAAGCTAAATTCCTGCGCAAGCATTCGAATACTTATTTTATTATACCAATCGACCAAATGAGAATTTTAGTCAATAGGCAAACAAAAAGTTTAAACAAGAAAATAAAAAGCAAATAGAAATATTTTATTTCTATTTCTCTTTAACCTATGAACACCCATCGGGTATAAACATAAATGTAGTGAAAGAGTTTGTGCAGGAATTTAACAAGACTTGGGAGTAATCTACTGAGGATTCAGAGGAGCGTCTGTTGAAACAGCTGTATAGATATGCTTTCTCTCTTAATACTTATTGTGGTAAGTAAACAATTTTTTTTTAATTTTCTATAAGAATCTGATGGAAAATAACGCATTTTGCACCACACCAACATAATTTGGAATTAAGCACGAATAAAGATTAATTTTTGTTAAACTTTATAATGCCAAATAATTTAATATAAAAATATTTGAATTTACACAAAATTTATAACTTTTGCCGATGGCAACTTGTTTTTATTGTTATAAAGGGTGTCGCAACAAGAACGCAAGATTTAAATTTGGCGCCATTCGAAGTGTCATTGTTTGACATTTGAACAATTGTTATTGTTTGCTAGTAGAAGGTACGAGGTTAGTAAAAAATGACCATGGACAGCGAAGGGAGTTCGTTAATTGGGTATTGGAGAGACAACATGAAAATGCTGATTTTGGCGATAAAATCATCTTCAGTGACGAGGCCCATTTCTTGATGGCTTCGTCAATAGGCAGAATTGTCGCACTCAACGTGTCACTGGTGTGGTTTTTGGGCTGGAGGAATCATTGGACCTTTTTTTATGCAAATGAGGCAATGCAATGGTGTTCGGTATCGTGAAATGATAACCAGTTTTTTCTTTCCTATAATTGAATAAATGAATGTGGAGAGCTTTATTTAAAATTTAAATCTTGCGTTCTTTGTGCTTTTAATCACTTTGCCTTTTGAAAATGTCTTAAATTTGTGAATCAAAAATAAAGTAGTAAATTGGTCTCTCATAATTGAATGTAACAGATCTATTAAATCTCCTGTCTCGTTCTGTCGTTGAAACCTCTGTGTGGCCAACTAGCAGATACGGAAAATCGACATGATAACTTGTAACTGAAATGGTTTGCTAAACAGCTCCTATCTTTTTGTTATGAATAAAACTCTCAATTTACAAGTATGTTTAGATATGAAAAAAGGTTTTTGGCTTGTAAAAAAAACATATAAATAAATGAAAATGTTAAAAAATAACTCAATATTAAAGCAAGTATTTTTATAACTTAAACTGATCCTTTTTAATGACTTTTTTTTTTGTGTGTTATTAGTTTTTTGTATAATCTTTTCTTTTTTCAATATTTAATGCAACTTTGTCTTTAAAAAGCTATTGTGTAAAAACAGAGAATACGAATTTGAGCTTTTTTTTTTAATTTTTTTTTTCAGTTTACTTTACCTTTCAATTAATTTACGCATCTCTTCAGTAGTACGTTGATCCTTGTGCAGAGGGGATCTTTTAACAGCTGTTTGTGGTTTTTTTTTTGTGAAATTTAGTGGCAAAATTTTATAAATTTCCAAAGAATTGCGTTTTGTTTAAAATGTATTTTGTTTCAAGTTATTAATTAGTAAGACCGGGATTTAAGTTTTGTTTTTTGCAAGATTTTAAATTATTCCAATAAATATTGAGTTTATATAAAAAGAAATGAAAAGAAATAAAAAAGTAAATAAAAGTTAAGAAATAAAACAAGTTTTGTTTTGGTTTTCTTATAATAACAATCCCAAAGTAATTTGTTTTTTAAGTTTTGGAAAGATAACAAAAAAGTTGACATTCGGTGGATTGGGCATGATGTAAAAATGAAATTATGAAAAATATTTACAAACAAACATTTTGTATAAAAATAAAAAATTATAAATATTTTGTGCTGCAACAGTATTACTCGTAAAATGATGACTTTTTTTTTAATCTTAAAAAGAAATGCATGCATTAATGACATTGATAAAAAAAATGGATTAAAATAAAATGTGCATTCTTTTAAAAACAAAACTAAATGGCAAAGTTTCTTTTCAACTGAATTGTATGGTATTTTTTAAGCTCACTGCTCTTAGCCCCGCAATGGGAAATACTAATTTTAGTTGTCTGGTTTAACTGGTTTAACCAACCAGCAAAATTGTATTTTTAACTACACAAGTCCACAAATGAAAGTAAGTTTTTGAACGGTAGCAACCGCAGACTGATTTCAAATATGGAGTGGGTTTTTTTTTAAAATTGGCTATGATCTCTAAGATAAAGTTATAATTCGAATTTTCAATTATATGAAATGGCTTGTTTTATATGTTTGAAAAAAAAAAATTCGAAATTTCGCAACAAAATTTCTTGCAAGTCGTTCTTACATTGTTAAAAAAACTCTTGTTTCTTTTGCAAAATTTAAATATTTGGTATTCAAAAAAATCTAAATTTTTTTCATAATCATATGTGACCTTGGCTAGGAAAAGGTGGCTTATGACTCAAAAAAATTTTTTCCACTTTTTTTTTTTTGGTTTCGATAGTTTTTGAGACGCTCTTTCACGTGGTGAAAACTAGAAAGTCCTAACTTGCTTAGAAGTGTACTAAAACAGTAGAGAATGTAGAGAAAAGCACAAATGAAAGAAAAACTGAATTTTATTGAAAATCCAGAATCAAGATAATAAATGGAATTGAAAAATTTTAAAACAGGATCGCTCTTTATATACACGTACGAACTTCTCTCATTTATGCTCTTTTGCCTTTTTTGGTTGCCTTTTGGGCATGACTGTTCATAATGCAAAAGAAAAACTACTAAGAAACTGACGAAATGCATTGTTTATCTTTAACAGCTGTTTCTCACAATTTTCTGGCCACCTTTTCATAGCCAAGGTCACATATAGTCCCGTTAAGCATTAAACACATACGACACAGCAGACTACACGACGACACGAATGAGAGTGCGGTATGCAGCAATTGTCGCAACGCAGCAATATAATTAAATTTTTTGAACGCGGCTGCGACATTCCTAAAATTCATAAAAATAATAATAACACTAAAGTTAATTGTATTTTGTTTTTTTCTTTTCTTTCTTCAGAATAAAATTTATGTCTTGAGAATATTTTTTATAAAGTGGCTCATGTCTCTAGCGTTATTAGCAGAGGCGCCAACCAAAAAGTGGTAAACAAAACAACTCAAAGTATAATTTCAGCCGTAATAAAGCACGCACACATATTATTATGAACAGTGGCTAAGTAAACTCTTTGGCAAGTAGGCGTAAAAATGGGCGTGGCTGGTGCAAAGATATATGGCGACTTTCCTTGGTTGCTAACTAATCCAAATTGTTGTTGGAGTTTGAATACGCTGACACAAAATGATACAGGTCAAAAAGTAGTTTCCTAACTTCATATATCGCTTACAAGCTGCCATTAACTACAATCCAAGAATCCTTACGAATTGCAGTAGAATTAATCGTAACTAGATCCTTTGAAACCCATGCTCCACTATCTAAGCAGCTTGTTCTGCATCTTGTCACCGCTTCGCACTCGCAGAGTACATGTTCCTACCTTTCCTGTCCTTCTCGACAGAAATGACAGGAGTCAGTGTCTTGTACCACACCGATTTTACTCATGTGAAAGTTAAGTATACAATGGCCCGTAATTTGCTCAACGTAGAGTTTAATGTCATTTCTGCTGAGGTTTAAAACAACCTCTGCTCTAATGCGCTCGGGGGTTCATGAGTCTCTTTGACTGCCGCATACCTTTTTCGATCCTCCAGACTCTGTCTCTCCTTCTTGCGCAGTAGATCGAAAGTGGAGTTGTATTATATCCCGCAGAAGGGCTCTGGACCTATGAAAGGGGATATCCGCGCCCTTTTTACCCAGATAGTCCGCCATTTCGTTGCCCACATGATCTTCGTGACAATAGCGTAACCGTATTTCTCTCTGCCAAAGCAGTCCCAGACCAATCTTTATCTGAGAGATTTGACTGTCTGAGAGAATGTAAATTCCGGTACCATATGTACCCCTTCGTAAACATTCCCTAGCACATAGCACTAAGGCGAGGACCTCCGCTTGAAAAATGGAAGCTGTTTTTCCCATCGCATGGGAAATAAAAATTTAAAAAAAATGTTCCAAGTTTTTGAAAAACTCTTGAAATTTGTACTTAAAAATTTTTTTTTTTTTTCAAAAAGGGGAAAGAAAAATCTATTCAAATTGTGAAGTGCAAATTTTTAGAAAAAAATTTTCCTACTCGGAAATCTACTCCAAACAAATCGGAATTTAAATTAACATTCACCCCTATCGTGAATACTTTTTCCCTCGAAATATCTCCCTTTTCCCTAAATTTGCAATCGTGAACTATTTTCATGTGAAAAAATTCGCATGTGCGAAAAAAAAATTGGTATCGCCGAATTTTATTCCCGTGAGTTTTTTCCCAAAAGTATTGTGACATTTTTCACAAACATTTTGTTTGGGAATAAAATTTAGAATTGTTGAAGCGGCAAATAAAATTAGATTAACTGAAAATCAAGCAATCTAATAGGAATGATGGACTGTAAACATGTAAGAATGTGATAATTTTTTAGTTTTAAAAACGTATATTAATTATGAATTAGAATTTTTTTTTTTTTGCCTTTTTATTAAAATTTTTTTATGTGATACATGAAGTACAACCAAAAATAACACAAATGTGATTTATTGCTTTTTAGATTTAAGATTTCGTATCTTTCTAAAGAATATTTCTTTTTTAATTTTTTGTATCCTAGAAAAACCGTAGACATATTGTAAGCTACACAACACTACGAATTTCTAGTAGGCAGTTCTGGTTCAATATATCTAAAAGCCATTTAAAAGCTGCTTTGTTAGCTAGAACATGTTGTTAGAACCTGTAAAGAATTTATTTATATGTACATATAGTATGTACATAATGTTAACAATTCTTCATGTTTTCATTTACATTGTTTCTGGTAAGCACAATGGATTTGATGATTCTCTTAAATTCCGTCTTTTTATTTTCTCCAATAATTTCTTCTCTTCTTCTAATAACATAAATCGGAGCGAAATACTATGCATTTTATTGAATAATAACAATAACACAAACAATTAAACAACATCAATTCACAATAGTATGTTCGAATTGCCACATATGTTTCGAAAATATATTTTATTCCCTAACAATTAGCGATACCAAATTATTGTTCATGCGAATAAACAAATTATTCCCTCGAATTTATTCCCTTGAGATTCGCGATAAGGGTGATTATCTTTTTGTTCGCTGTTCGCTTCACGTGAAATGCCCTTTAGCGAAGAAGCAAAATGAAAATGAATTTTATGTACATAAATTACGAGTATGTCAATGAATCATACAGGAACTAATTTGTTAGAAACAAATATTGTCATAGGCGTTCGGTACGGTTTCTTTGGCAGCAGCATCACTTAATTGGGAATAAATTTCAAAGTTGTTTCTTGATTTCAGTAAAATACAGCCCGTTTTGTTTGGAAGACAAAGGGGTTATATGCTTATAAAAAAGCTGATTTTTATTTATGTGGTTTTATTTGTAATATTTTTTAAACATTAATAATGCAGTAGAATCCTACAAAAGTTCCCTTGTGTAAAAGTTAAACGTGCCTCTCTAAAAATTTAACTTTTCGGTCAAGTTTTTAACTTTTCAGAATGTGTTTGATGAACTGCCTGAAAAACTTCTTATAAAAGCTTGTCGTAAATTCGACCACTCTTAATTAGGCCTCATCCAAAAAAAATCCTAGAAAAGTTAAAAGTTCGAAAAAGTTAATAACCCTTGGATTCTAGTGTATTTTAATTTTTTCTTCGCAACTTTTACGATATTTTGAAAACTATTGATCAGATTTAAATCCAATATAGGAGCGACTTGAGGGGAATTTTGTTGCAGAATTTTTTAACATATAAAACAAACCATTTCCACGTAATGTCATCTGTTTTTTGAAAAACCAAATCCAGATGTTTTCTGTTGCTGTGACCCAAAACCGTGTATACCTGTGCTTTTAGCAACTTGTAATAGCGGGCAGTCAAAGTTTTAATTATGGACTTGCACATTTTTTTCTCTTGAAATTTCTCGGTTTGCGCTCATCACTTTTTCTCTTAAAATATTTTCAATTTCATTTGATATTTTTTTTTATTATTTAGCCATTTAATTTTGTTTAAAACTCGTTCGCTTAACTATCTTAAAATAACTAATTCAAAAACTCATTTGGTTTTAGTCACAAATAAACATGGATTCAATTACATTATGTGCGTTATGATCAACAAAAAGAAAAAGAAAAAAATAGTAAGTGAATTAATAAAAAAAAAATGTGCTGGAAATGAAAAAAAAAAAAACTTTAACTTTTTAACCAAATTGAACCAAAAAACCAGTGAATGAATTTTAAATGAAAATTTTTGAAAGAAAATAAAATCAAAATTAAATTAATTTGCAAAACACAGTATGATTTTTTCTTCTTCTTCTGGTTCGTATTTTTCATGATAAAATACGTAAATAATTTAGGATTTTATAACATAATTATTTAAAGATGATTGTAATGATTCTTGGTGATGCAATCAAAACGGAATTTCAGACAGGCAAAGCCATGATATCAAAGATTCTCGTTTCTATTCAGCGTTCGTGTAGGTATTTATTGTATGAAATGTTGTAATGAATTTGAAAGAATGTGTACGTCTGGCGGTCTGTCGGTTTATCTGCATTAATAATGATTTTTTTTTCTTTTTTAATTCACTCAGAATGAACAGTTTTTACTTACAAATGTGCTGTTTCCATAACACAAGTAATCAACTTGTCTAGAAAATTTATGTGGAAAACAGTAAATTTTTTTAGTATTTTTCATGCAAAATGTCTACAAGACTTGATCGTCTGGTCGCATTCGATATTAAACCAGTTCTACCATTTCATGCAAAGCGATTAAAATTTTAATCGTTTTCATTCGGTATGGAATGATATACGACCCAGCAAAATAAATGAATTTAATGGCAGCGTGCCATTGAACGGAAGTTTTTCTCTTTTGAAAACTTTTCAATGAATAAAATGCACATCTTAGGATGACATTTTATTAACATCGTGTAGGCTTGTATAGTTGTGATGCTAAAATATAGGGCGTGACAGTAAGAGTGGACTTTTTAATTTTAAAATAAAAAGACGTAGTTTTCGAGAGACTTTTTGGGAGAAGAGATGTACCGATAAAACCATCCACACTGGCAATTCGTTCAATGGGTAATGGATCAAACTGAAGTCAATGACAACATGATGTCCGAGGACATCGTGTAATGAATATACAAAATTGTCAAATTTGGTGCTCAGAAAATCCTTCTGCAATCCATGAGAAATAATTGCACTCACAACGAGCAACTGTCTGGTGCGGATTTTGGTCAGGCCTTACTTTTTTAACATTGAGGCCGAACTTGCGAACATTATGATAACAGAGTTCTGGGTTCAGCACGTGAAATAATCCATTTATGACAGCATAAAATGAAAAAGTTTACTCTTACTGAGACACCCTATAGTAATGAAGTTGTTGAAGAGAAGGCAGTTATTTAAAAGTGATTCTTCAGCGCCGAAATTATGCTAATCGTTTTTTGTTTAAAGGATTAAGCTGCACTTAAAATTTTTTACTGGGGAGTCATGATTATGTCTGTCTGTTGCAAGTTAGTGGTCTCACAACGCTGATATTGTAAGATTATCCCGATGTGAGCTATTTAACTTTTAAATTGAGTTTACATTAAAAATGCTAAACAAAAATCGTTTTTCACTTCATACACTCACTTCCAAGCTTCTCACTCAACTTGTCTTGTTTAATTAGTGAAATTGAAGTGTTGGAAGCAAGAAGTCGGTTCGCAGATTAGAAAAGATAACGTTTTAGTGTAAGTAGGCGCATATTTAGCTTAATTTTTGAAAGAGGGAAGTCTTACAAGGAAAACTTTTTCTTTCTTTCCTTCTGCATTCGTGACATGGTAAACGAAATGGGTTTTGATGAGTGATTTGTGTTTTTGGAATGAGTTTTCTTTTTTAATTTTCTTTTAAAGTATTTTGTGATGAAATGCCAAAGGGGATTGATGACAAATTAATTGCTAATTCTTTCCAGTAACACACTCACCATCCTTGTTTTCGTCTGTTAGAAAAATCGTATTTACAATTTGGAAAAACAAAAATTAATTCCACAAGGAAAGAAGTAATCAAAAGATTAAAAAAAAATGGAAAAATATTTTTTAAATTTATTAAAAATGTTAATTTACTACACGAGTACTCGTACATACATGCATACATATCGTTAGCTTAAACGAAGAAGAAAATTTTCTGAAAAAACAGACTGACTTTTATTTTAATTTTCGTTTAAGCGAAGTGATACACATGTGTGGATGTATGTATTTTTTAACAGCCTGATTCACGCTATAGAATAACAACGTGCATCGTTCGCTGGGCTGTTATTGCTTCTTTTTAATTTTAATATTTAACTAGATCGTGGTCTTTTTTTTTTAATTTAATTTTGCATAAATTACTGTTCACTAAACTTACCGCCATAGTTTCCGCGTGGTCCATGATCACGATCACATTCAGCTTCAGAAATTTCATTACTTTCCTTAGAGTCATTAAAAGACGAATTGCTCATGTCGTGATTACGTGGTGGAGGTGGTGGTGGTTCAGGAGAGCCATTGCCAGGGTTGCGAGTGGAGCCTTTGTTGGGATGGATCAGTCATATTTTGTAATTCTATGATAAACTTTGCACAATTTTTACACTTACCAACACTACGTCTACCCATAGAGCCACGAGAGCCATAATGATCGTAAGGTGTGCCATAAGGACCCCCATATTGAGAACCATATTGATCTTCTTCAGGAGCACAGTTGGCGGGATCATCATATTCGGGTCCAGGACCAGAGTACAAGCTACCCCCTTGTGAATTAACACGGGTATAACGGCGCTGCATTAATAATTAAACAAACAAACAAAAATTATTAAGCTTCCATGTGAAGCATGTAGCTGAATGAAATTTACATATTGATCTTCTTCAGCACAGTTAGCGGGATCATCGTATTCAGGTGCTGGAGTGTAAATTGATGATTGTCCACCTTGGCTGTTTTTACGGGCATAGCGATTGGCACGTGGCATGGATTGAGAGCCAGAACGAGAGTGCATATGGCCAGGATGTCCGGGTGGTCCCATTGTGCCAGCATGACCGGGTGGAGCATGTCCATTTTGATGGGGGAAAGTTTGGAAATTCATAGCCTTGGTAGGATCCATTTCTTCGCGGAAGCCCAACAAGTGGAAAGTAGCGTAAGGGCAAATTTCATCTTCCATACCTGTTTGCGTTTATTAACATAGATTTGATACAAATACAAACAACAACAAAAAATTAGCACGATTGTTGAAATAATTTTGAATTTTTTTTCTTCGAGTGTTAGTGTTGGTGTTGATGTTGCTTGATGTGTGTTTAGTGATTTAAAGTGTGAATGCAAGTGAATAAAATGTGATTTACAATTTGTTTACTAAGAAGTCACATGCTTTTTGATACGATTTTTATTTTAATTTTATTTTTACACATAGAAGTTGTTACTTACAATTACTGATGTGTTAGGATCATGTTAGGAACGACCATTACGAGTTTTTAGTAAAATTAATTGAGAAAATAAATGAAAATGTTCAATAAATTTAAAAAAATCTTAAATAATAAAATGCTTTCACTAAAGCCAGCCACACACAGAAAATTAAAATAATTTTTGGAAAATATTTAACTAAATTTTCAATTCCTTATTGTGCAAAACATGTAGAGCACAAGGAGATTAAAATTAAAAAAAAAAAAAGACTTTATTTGATATAAGTCTACTTTTCAAAAAAAGAAAATTAGTTAGTGGCAATTTTGGTAAGATATAGACACATCAATGGAGTACGACTTTGGCTTTATAATGTTGTTCCAAAAATATTATTTTTGAACAACATATTTTAAGCCGAACAATTGCAATTATTATTATTATTGATTATTGGGCGCGTTCATAAGACGTAACTGTTGTGCAACTGTTGAATGTTCGTCTTAAAAACTCATAGTTGAGCATTTCCGCTCAACTCAACAGTTGCGATTTGCTGCCATTTTTTCCTTTATTAAATATTTTAGCTACCTAAGGTAGTGTCGTCTATACCTGATGTATTTCAGTCATAACAGGAGATATAACGCCGGTAGAGCAAATGTCAATTTCATATTAATAGCAGTACATAGGGGAAGACGTTGATGGAATTATATTATGATGAAATATATTTTATTATTATTTTTTTGTCATTTAACTCTTAAAAAATAAGTTTCTTGTATAAGTACGACAAATTTTATTTATCAATACGCACATACTCGTATAAGCTGTAAAATAAGTTGAAAGTAAACAAACTTCAAAATCAAATTCATAACTAAAATGACATTTGATATCAAGATAGGAATAGCATGCCGCATAGCATGCTTTTTCTATCATAGCGATACGATAACACTAATAAATGGAGTCTATATCTGGTGATTTTCTATCATGATATGAATTTGACATTTAGCATGATAGAAATAAAGGGTGTTTTTTATAGACGTATAGAACTTTAAATTGCAATAAAACAACGATGGATTATTCGATTGACATGAATTTTATTTATCCGAAAGATAATCTTGTGGCATTACATTTTAAATATGATTTCTGGCATATGACCGCCACGGCTGGCTCGGATGTAGTCCAATCTGGACGTCCAATTTTCGATGACTTTTTCCAACACTTGTGGCCGTATATCGGCAATAACACGGCGAATGTTGTCTTCCAAATGGTCAAGCGTTTGTGGCTTATCCGCATAGACGAATGGCTTTACATAGCCCCACAGAAAGTAGTCTAGCGGTGTTAAATCACAAGATCTTGGAGGCCTATTCACGGGTCCAAAACGTGTAATTAGGCGGTCACCAAACGTGTCTTCCAATAAATCGATTGTGGCACAAGTTGTGTGATATGTTGGGCCGTCTTGTTGGAACCACAGCTCCTGGACATCATGGTTGTTCAATTCAGGAATGAAAAAGTTAGTAACCATGGCTCTATACCGATCACCATTGACTGTAACGTTCTGGCCATCATCGTTTTTGAAGAAGTACGGACCAATTATTCCACCAGCCCATAAAGCGCACCAAACAGTCAGTTTTTCTGGATGTAATGGTGTTTCGACATACACTTGAGGATTAGCTTCACTCCAAATGCGGCAGTTTTGTTTGTTGACGTAGCCATTCAACCAGAAGTGCGCTTCATCGCTAAACAAAATTCGCTTATGAAAATTGGGAACAACGGCAATCTCGTTCGAAATAAAATTGCACTATTTGCAAGCGTTGTTCAGGCGTGAGTCTATTGATGATGAATTGCCAAACCAAACTGAGAATAAGTCACTTGACAGCTCTTAAATCGGTCGCCATCTTGAACAGTAATGCCAACTTAAAGTTCTATACGTCTATAAAAATACCCTTTATTTACCCAAAACGCTTAATTTTGGAAAGCATATTTGTCATTTCCCGTATGTAACTGAGTGTAAGGTCTTTGGAATTTACTTACAATCTCTTTGGAAATTTATTTGTGTTCGTAATGTAAATAGCCGAATGCAAAGCCTCTAGGCGATTTATTACTACTAAGCCCCTAACAGCTAATAAAATCTAAACACTGACGTTATTTTCACCGCCCGGCCAATCCAAGTGACTCGATCGAGTAAGTAGTACATGAACGAAGTGTGAGTGAACTGAACAAGCCGAGTCTCAGCTCATCAGTTATTGGGCAGCCGTGTGGACGAGGAGTTAAAGCCCGAGCGATTGGAAGGTGTCGCCCAACGAAGCATTTAAATTCCCATACACACACTTATATTTATATATTTTATTAATCTTCGTAAATAAAAATTAAACGAAAACATCAACTGATTTTTATTTCAAAGGAAGCAGTTCTTTGGTTTCCCGGCTGGAAAACAAACTGTGTTACATGTTGCACCACTTTTAAAAATACCAACTCATATGAAGACAAACGAGATTGGAAGATTTTAAAAAGGCGAAAGATTAAGTTTTGAGTACAATTTCTTTTAACTTTAAGTTTTTAATACTTTTTAGGAATTTTTTTAATTTTTTTTTAAATAATATGAAATTGCTTTTAAAATAAAGCCTAAAAACTATGCGCGAAGTCTATTGAAAATTGAACCAGTTTGACTGTTCTTCATACAAATTTCCTGGAAAAGTTAATCCGCAACAGAACGGAATAGAATAGAGAAACTAACTATTTACTTACACACATTTGCTTTCAACAAAACCAAATTAGCTGATTCGTTACAGAACAAAATGTGCACACTAATTCTGCCTTTAGTCATAAATTACACTTTCGGAAATGCTTGTGACAAAAAAGGCGACAGTTTTTTTTTTTTTGTATTTGATATCCTGCTGTCTTCATATTGCTATTGTAGTGCAACCTGATCAGTTTTTAATGAAAAATGACACGAAGACGAAATCTTGAGATTTTGTGCATTTTCGATTTTTAATGAATTTTTTTTTTTAATTTTGACAGCAGCAGCAGTAAAAATTTATTAAAAAGAAAACTTAAAGGTTCGTTTTTTCGATCCTTAAATTTTTTCGTTAATTTAATCGAAGCTGCAGTTCTGGTGTTTTTGCAAATTATATGGCGTAACCTCCTCTAGAGCACTACATTTGGCAATAAAAATTTAGTTTGTAGAGCAAAGAATATTCAAATTGACAGTCAAATCTTAGACATCCAAAAAATAATTTTTTGTTGGATTTTGTAATGCAGTGCAACTTCGATAATACGGACACATATAGTTTTGGGCTCGTTCGGATTATCGAGTTGTCCGGACTATAATAGGAAAATTTTTTGATATTATATAAGTGAACTAAATATGAATTTTCTCTTTTGTTGGAAATATATTTATTCAGAAACAAAGATAAAATTAAATAGAATCCATATTTTTACATATCGCTCATTTACTTCAATAGAGTCATAACTCAAAAAAACTCTTCTCTTTCCTATAAAAATAACATATTTATTTTATAAATACGGCTTATAACTTTATTTTGGTTAAAAATTTACCGGGTCCATTATAGGTATTCGAAATAAATTGTTTAATCTTCTCCTTATTCGCAAATCGTTGATTTGGGAACATGGAATTTTTCAGCAACTTGTCTTATAAGATTTTGCTTTAAATTTACGATTTTATGTTTGCGTTTATTATTTAAAAACATGACGCTTAGTACAAAATTAGACAAGTAGGCTTACGAGATGAAGAGTAGACACTGAAGTAACGACAATGCAAAATGTTTATCATAGAGCGAATAACATGTGCAAAAATAACGGTAAAACAATTGTGTTTAATTGTTTTTTGCATTAAAAAAAGCTTGTCCAGATTGTAGAGGTAAAATGTAAGAGCGTCCGAATTACTGGATTGACCGGACTATCGAAGTTGCACTGTAATTGTTTTTTAACAAAAAAAAACCTTTTTTTTAACATTTAGTAAATGTTAGTATTTTTGTTTTAGTAAAGAACGAAAATTATTTTCAATGAATTTAAAATTAAATAGAAAAAAAATTAAATGAAAAAGAAAAAACGATTTTATTTATTAAACCCACCTGGATGTCTGTAAGTGCATTCATTAACCACATGAGTACGAGTATGACCATAATGATTACCATGAACTGGTATTGGTGGTGGTTTTAGTTCTTCATATAAATTGGGTCTTCTGGGATCCCAAGTTGAGTGATTTGAACGCATGCCACCACGAGCTGATCGATTTTGAATTTATCAAATAAATTCATGTTTTGTTTTGTTTTGAAATTGTGTGTTTGTGTTTTTGGTGTTGTTTGTTAGGTTTCAGTGTTAAATATTTACACGTGTTTACAACATTTATTTTACAACACAAAATAAAATATTTAACAAACAGAACAAGTTACAGCAACATAAAAATTAATGTAAACGTGAACGTGTGTGGGTGTGTGGGTACACAGACAAAAAGCCAGAGGTGTTTAATATGTAAAAGAAAATAAAATATTTTATAGAAAAATTTTATAACATTTAAAACTTAAAAAATATTAAAAGTAAAAAAAAAGTTATGAATTAGTAAATTAAAAAAAACTGGGAAATTTTTCTTTATGAAATATGGCCTTGTAGAAACAACAAGAAGATGCAGAATTTATGTATTTTCAAGACACAATATTAAAGGACAAGCTCCTATTAACTTTACATTTTCTCGAAGTTACACCCCTGTGCAAAGGCTTGTGGGCTCATTGTTAAAGTTGCCAATTGTTACAAAGTTACTACTTTGTGGGATGTCCACAAACCAATTACTTGCCCCACAAAATCCTAACTGTAACTACTGGCAAGCTACTGGGTTTAGTTTTAAGAAAACTTCTTGGTTAGAAAATTAAAAACTTTTTTCTAAACCTTAGCCAAAGCTGTAAGCCATAAGGAGCGGGTTAGTTGTAAGGCAATTAACAAGACCTGTAGTGCGATTTACTATTCAATTTTAAAGTAAAATGTTTGGTTAAAAACAGTTAACCTTAAACTGACACAACTTGTGATTCAGTAAAATTTGTAACTGTCAGCTGTGGGGTTAAATAAAAACCAGAACTTTTGCGGTGTTTACTTAATCGAAAAATAAAGTGAATGGGCCATAATCATAGTCACACTAAAGTCGGTATTTTTTTAAAAATGGCTTTAAATTCATATAATTCTTATGAACAAAAGTCAGTTCTTAATAAAAGCCTACTTTTTTGCGACTATGGTTATGACCCAATGACTCTTAAATAAAAAAATATAATAAATAAGCCATTTTTGGTTAATGTACACGGTATTCATTTTGGTGGAGAATTTTTAATTCTTAAAGTTTAGTGAAATTTAAAAATAACACCCTGTGGAATCCTTAAAAGTTACTGAATCGCACTACTAGGCAATTAACTTTTAATTTTCACCAGTTTTTTTTTTTTTTATTTTTTTTTTTGTTAGTAGTTTCTGTTATATGTCTACATTTAAAATTAATTAAAAATCTAAATTTTCAACAACATTTACATCATATTATACAAAAAATTAATAAATAGACCATCATGCGAGTTAAAATTTTAAAAGAAAATAGAAAATATTTGCCCAGTTTTTAAATATTCGATTCGATATGCCAGATTTAATAAAAAACACTAGAAAAATTGCAATGACTTTAATGAGACATCGAATCCAGAAGGCCTGTAGCACTTGTTTGATAACTCCTCGACTTTTTCAATGTTTCTCTGGACTATTAAATATATGAAAAAAATTATTTATTTATTCAAAAAGTCATGGAGCTATCAAGCAGCCCTCGTATTTCTCTCAAATCAACTTTGAAGAAAAAGTTTCACATTTAAATGTTAAACAAAAAAGAAGGGAATCATAGGCGAAAGCTGGCTTTGAATTTTAAGTTTAAGTTTTCTCAAGACAGAAATTTTTTGATTTCAATTATATTTTTACTTGAACTGGGCGCATATTTTCTAAAAAAAAACCTAAAAAAAACTACTTATCAATGACGAGAATGTTTTGTTTTATTGAAATAAAAAAGAAAATTTTAATGAAGCAAAAGCTTTTACGGTTCTATTTATGGATTTAAATTAAAAAAAAAAAAATCCTGTAAATTTCGAGTTGGCCAATAGATTTCTCCTGGGAACCCCAACAGAGAAATGAGCTGTTATTTTGGAAAGTGATAAAAGTCCAATTTCTTTTTAATTGAATTATACCACTTTCAAAAATAACAGCTCAAGTACATCTTGGACGGTTACAACTATACGAGTATTTATGCTCTTTGCAACTCAAGAATATTGAAATAGAAAATGAAACCATGTTGTTTTGGAAACCGAATAAAATAAAATTTGAAAATTTGAAGGGAAAAAAAGATGTATTAATAAATGTTGTTTTGGAAAATTTAGATGCTTACTTATAACTGTACCTCGCTTAATCCGGTCACAGGTGTTGTAGTTGGAGCCGGGTACTGGTGGCAGCTTACGGTTGGGTGGTGCAATATAGCCCAATTCGTCACGTAAATCAGGTCGTCTTTTGTCCAGAGTGGCGCCAGGTCCCATTGTCTGATTATAAACTACATCATCTAGAATTAATACGTGATGTTCCGAAAAACAAAAGTGTGATTTTTAAATACTGAAGATGCTTTTACCAGTTTTTTTTTTTTTTAGTTTTAACAAGAATTTCATTTAAGAAAAACTCTACAATTCTTTCTTACTTTATTTCTGTTTTTTATTTCTTTTCTTTTTTTTTTATAATTTTTTTTCTGCTGCAAAATTGGTGCAATTTAACAATAAACAAATTGTGCCATTTTCAAATTAATTTTTAAATACTTTCAACAAGTCACTCACAATCCAGCCGTACGCAAACTTTATGTGAAAAATTTCATGGTGCTTAAAAAAGTTTCCAACATTTTCAAAGAAAAGCTTTTAACAATAATAATAAAATACAGTCAAATATACCAAACCACTTTAAAGAAAACAATTTTTAAGAAAAAGTTAAAAGTTTTTAAGTTAAGATGAGATGATTGGATTTGATGTTTTTTTTTTTTTTAATTTTAATTTTAAATTTCCAATTTCTTGCGATTTTCTTTTTGTATAAATATTTTTTTTTTTTTTTTTTTTTTGAATGAAAAGCATCTTAGTTTTTAATTTTATAGAGAGGAAAATGAGGCAAAGTTTAATCAAAGAAAGTTTACATGAACTCAAGTATTTTAAAGGAAAAACAAGGAAATTACATAAAAATAATAGTGGGGAAAATATTGCTTAGAAAACAACAAGATTTATAAAAAAGAATCCTTTTTTTTATAATAAATTTTATTTACACAAACATATTTACACAATATTGAATTGATTACTGGGTATGTACGGGTATATAACGGCTATGGGTTGGGTGGCTATACCTACAGTGATAAGAAAGATTCAGAAAGCAATACATATATATATATATGTATGTATGTATGTATGTTTTTATGTATGTATATACTAAATATGTAAGAAGTATGATACTCAAGGGCTGAACAAGCAGGCTTACAAGCACTTTTTTATTATAAAATATTACACATGTTTGTAGTCATGTGTGGCTTCCAAGTATGCTTGTGCAATCCTTAAGTGGATCCAAGAAAGTTACTATAAAAACTGGTTACAAAATATTTGACGATTTCTACACAAGTGCAATTAGTGAATTTTCTTATATATGAAATTGAAGTTATACCCAAAGAAAACATATGGTTGAGAGAACCATATTCTAGGTAAAATATGGAATGGTTAGATTAAAATTTTTAAATTTTTAAATTCTTCTTAACTGCAAATGTTGAGGTTCAAATCCCAGCTAGGTCCGATCATGAGCGGCATATCAGCACAGTATGATGAAATGCCATAGCAAAAAATTGTTGTTTGACATGCCGCGCATGATGGCTTTCAAAATTTTTTTTTGCTTTCCCTCGTCTAATAGACACTTTATATAATTTTTTACAATAAGTATGTCCTAGTAATAGTGCACTTTTTCATTCCATGCGCCACAAGAACTCCGTTATCATGCTTTTTGTAACGAGTGCCGTTCACATCTTCAAAAAAGTAAGGCCAGACCAAAAAAAAAAAAATTATTTTTATGGGAAAATATTGAATATTTTTTCTTATTTATTAGCAACTGCTGACACACTTTATATTCCCAATAGACAATTTTACAATTCACAATGAAAGGAGATAATTTTAAATAATAGTCTTATTCCTCAGGAATACATAATTGCATTTTGCATCTTTATCGATATTGCTTTTCATTTAATTTTTCTTTCCGTTTGGAATCAAAATTACGACCCCAAGTCTTTGTATTGCTTTCTAAATTTATGTGCAGTTTTTATAGCACAAGCAATCAACTAGTCTGGAAATTTTATATGAAAAGTACTCAAAATATTGAGTGTTTTTAGACGAGTTGATCGCTTGTGTTATAAAAAATAATCAGTTTTTAATCATGCATTGAACATGATTTAATCAAATGTTGTGCATAATTTTATGGGTAGCATGATCGTACAAGCATCATTTTGAGTTATTAAAAATGAAATTAACACGTGGAGTATTTTCTGCGTCATGGGTGAACAATTAAGTGAAGGCAACACAATTTTTTATGCTTTGAATAAATCATACACACACGGATTTCAACTCTCTCAATAGTCAAACTTTTGTTATCGATAACATATTTCATTGATAATTAGTTATCGATAAAAATCGATATCTAGTTATCGTTACAAAAATTTATTAACATTTTGCTATCGATCCAGTTATTTGTTTTTTTAACAAACAACATCAATTTATCGATTAATTTTTATTGTTGACGTTTTTCCTTTATAGAAATCTTGTAACCAGTTTTTCTTTTTAAATTTGATAGGAACGAATAACTAATTTTGTTTATTATCGATTTTTACAACATTTATAGTACAAGGAAGGGTAATTAAATTATTTACATTCTATACAACTATTAAGGGTACAACTAAAATTAAAAAAGAAAATTATTTATGGGTCTCAAAATGATATTTCAAATCGAATTTATGTGCCCCTGTTACGGTTCACAACTTAACTGAGTTCAGTTGAAATTGAAACAACTGCTATTGATGAGTTGTGATTTTTTTTTTCAAAAAGGTGATAATTAGAGTTGATTGTAAACAATGTAGGCGCATTAAATTGTATAGATTGTAAGTGTGTGACGCAGATGAGCTTGCAGCGTTGCAAATGCAAAATTTGAAAAGTTTTCTAACAACAAGATGCCAGAAAAAACTTTATTATTTTGCATGTGAACTAGATAAGTACACTAGATCATTTGCATCTAACAATGCAAATTGCTGCTGACCTTGCGTCCGTATAAACTTTTCATAATTTCTATAATTCCAATGAAAGAGTTGTGATTTTTCTTTTTGCATATCAATTTCATTCTTAATTTATCTATGCCAATAATCAGGGATTACAGCATTATGAAGAAAGTGTTTAAAAAAAAAAGTGCAGAAAATTTGTATTTACTAAACAAGGCTGGGAATTGTGATGATAAATATTTGTGAACTTAATAAAGACTTGTGTATGTATGTATGTTCATGATTAAATATTTATTATGTTTTTGATTTAAGATGGTTAAATAGCCAGGCTCTCTCTGTATTTAGAAAATTATTGTTGGTTTCTGTGGGGTGTCTCAGTAAAAGTGCACTTTTTAAATTTAGTGTAATTTTCTTATTTTTATGCGAGTTATAATTGTGAAAATTTATTTAAAAAATTTGGAAAGTTATGCAGACCGCTAGCAAACTTCGTAGGATTTTCAGTCGAGAAAGTGAATTTTTTTTTACTTTCTACTGGCATTCCTGGATATTTTAAGTAGCAGGTTGCGCTTTTATACCCTTCATTGTAACTGACCCTTTACGCGGGTCAGACGGGTAAAAACAACTAATCAAACACCAGATTTCAAACAGATTCTGCTGAATTTTTATGTATACAATCTTCTTAGTGTAGGAATTCCTACACAGACATAAAAGTAGCGACCGAGAGCGGAAGAAACAGGGTGAAAATAGCTAGTAAAGTATAAAAAGCGGAGTCTATTTGTATAGTCGTTGAAATCAACTTTCGGAAGTTCGTAGCCAACTTATAGAGGAGTTTAGCATATGATTTTTTTAGTTGTTTCTGTCTTTCAATTGCTATTGAAATTCAGCAGTCATAACATCTGTGTAAACAATAAGAACGATCATATCAAAAATTCAACCGAAAATTTTAGATTTTCAGTAATTCCTGCTTAGATTTTTAGGGGAATTGGTGCACACAATCAAGTAACGTACCTCTTAAAGGCCTTGCGTGTAAAAGAACTACAAATACAAAAATCTACCAGGAAGAGGAATGCTGGAGAGAATTTTTTGAGTGTTTTAATTTCTTTATTTGAAACCAAGTTCCAGAACTTTTTTGACTGAAATTAATTATTTTAAATTTATTAAAAAGAAATTTATTTTAATCAAATTATTAAAAATCTTTTCATTATTTTTTTTTTTTATATTTAAGAATGTGAACAATTAAAAATATGAATATTTAACTAAACTTTTTTCGAAATTGCAGATTAATTTATGAAATTGTTGTTGGTTCACATTAAAAATCATAAAAGTAAGTTTGCTTTCGCTTTCCTTTCGTATTGAAATAGAGAGTCTGGCTGTAAGTGTCTGCAAAAGCGCTTGACAATGTATTTATGTGTTAATTAAAATTAAAATTTTCCAAATATTAATCTTTATTTGTGCTTAATTCCAGAAAATTGTGTTGGTTTTAAAATTTATTCTCATGAGTTACTTATTCAGTACAATAAGTACTGAAGGGGATAGCTGTACTGAATAAGTAACTCATGAAAATATCACGAGTAAAAGAATTAAGCACAAATAAAGATTAATATTTTGTTAAACTTTTAAAATTCCAAATAGAAATTATTACATATTAAAATTTTCCTTTTAGCTTTTTATATCTAAATAAAATTTTCAAGTTTTGAAATTTTCCTTTGTGTGTTGTGGTGGTGGTATATTCGTGTAGTCGAATTGTTGAAGTATTTAGTCTTACAAATATTTACTTAATTTTTTTAACTAATCATGCTTAAGAACACATTTAAACACAGATTATTTTGAAATAATTAAAACAAAAAAACAAAAACAAACAATATAAAAAATAGTCAAAAAACAAACTCAATATTTAATTAATAATGAGTGACCTTTGAAATGAAAAACTTCCGCTGTCAATCCATTACGTTTTTTTTTTTTTTTTTCATTTTAGAATAAAACAGAAATAAAATAAAAATTATTTAAAAGAAACTGAAGGAAGAAAAAGCTGTAAATAAAAATATTTTTTTTTTCTTTAATAGGGAATCTAAAATTTGCACGACTGGAATTTTAAGTTAATAGACGATGCGTATGTATGTATGAAGTAACAATTTTTATTTATGTAAATTTTTTTGTAGCAAAAGCATTACACTTCGCCGTTTTCAACTGACAACTAAGTACGTGTGATCTTGTTAGCTTTGTCTTTGCCAAAAACCTTTGCAAAAATCTAAATTTCGACAACAAAAGTTTTGAGAAATGCATTATCGCATATTACAAAGGACATCCTAGTGATCTAATATCAAAAACCCGGTCTTAAGTGGGATGAAAATTATGAGTTTTGGAACCGATTAAAGTTGTCAATTTTTTAGACTCACAAAAAAAAAATTCAATTGTCGGGGAAAATTTTTTTAAATAAATTATTTTACCGCCATAGAAACGCTAAACAAACACAGTCTAGTAATAAAAAATATTTCAAAAAGTTGAATCTTTGATACAAATAAAAAAAATCTAATATAAGTTAAAGTAAAATTTATGAAAAAATTATAGGAAAAATTTTGATAACGTTGACTTTAAAGTCTACATTAATTTTTTTTGGATATTTTTTTTAAATTTGACTACGATTTTTTGGGCACCCTGTGGTTATGAAAACATACGTTATACACCGTTTCAAAGACTAAAATGTTTTGTCTCAACGACTTTTTAAATTTTTTAAATATGCAAGTTATGATTTTTGCAACGGAAGAAGTCAAAACGAGCCACTGTGCGACGTTCAATACTTAAACTTTTTGTGTTCTAAAGGTACTGACTGACTATCCTACACGATCGTACGATTATGTCAAAATAATGTGTGACAGAATTCTGTCCTACTTGAAGAAATCGCTTTAAAATGGCGAACTTTATGCCACACTATTATACAAAAAAAGATGCAAAAACATATGTTTACTCACCTTAATACTTTTAAAAGTATTCATTTTCTTCTTTGGCGCAAAATATCTTTTTTACAAATATGTGCAATGAAAAATAACTTAAATGTTTGTATAAACAAAACACAAGTTTGGTATTGTTGCTATTTTTCTGCCTTAAACATAGAAAATGCAACTCTGATCGAACAGATAAAATTTATTTTATGAAAATTTTCATAACATTAAAAAATCGGACAGACCTGTCAAAAAGTCTGCTTGTTCAATACACACTATCATACTTTTTTAGCACACATGGGTTTTTAGACAGATCGTACGACTAAGTAGGATAGTGAGTCAGTACCTTAAGTTACCAAAAAGTAAAATGGAATTTCATTGAAAATTTTTAACTTTTATTAAAAATAAAATCCCTCAACGAAGTAAGTATTCATTGTGTCAACCGTAGAAGGTTAATGTCAGTTGAAAAATGAGAGGTATAACGTGCAGATTTTCATTTAAAAAAAATCCCTAAAGTAGCAATTTTATTCAAAATACCAGAAAAAAGAAAATTGAAAAAGTTTTTTAATTAAAAAAAAATTTTAAATATTTTTTTTTAACAATTAACTTTGACATTTTCTTATGACTTCTTTAGGGGTCTTTCAGGAATCTTTTCAAATTAGTTCACTTAGTGCAAATAGTAGATGTCCTGGTTAGATGGTTAGTTTTAGTATTTAGTTGTTATTTATAATATAAATTTTAAATAAAAAAACCAAAGCTGTTATTTTTGAAAGTGGTATAAGTCCACTAGATTTAAGCCACTATTACAAATAACAGCTCATATGGGTTTTTGTTTTTAGTATGTACGAGCAATTGTTAATGTGGTTAATTTTAAGGCATTCATAAATCAACCTACAGTACACATCCTTTTGTCCACCGCGTAAATCATCAGAGCGACGTCTAGATAAGGCAACGCATACCACTAATATACCCACAAATACTACAATAACGGTGGCGATGAGTGGCACCATAAAGTTCAAGTCTAACCATTCTGGTATCCAGGCGGGTAAACGTATGCGTGTGTGTAAATTGCCAGAGCCTCGGCCATCATCCAAAGGAGCAATTGTGCCTTTTTGTGGTTGTTTTTTTTTTTTTTTTGTTACGTTTCATACAAACCATAATGATTTTTGGGACAAGTAAGTTTATTTTGCATGCATTTCAAATAATGTTCGAATTTTCAAAGTTTAAATTCGAATTTTCGAAATTATTAAAATTAACATATAAATAAGCCACAGTTTTGGAACACCATTTAACAAATAAGCAAGCAATTTTTTAGGTGTGAGTAGTGTGTACGTGAATTAATTGAATCAAATTATGAACCAAAAAATGTTGGGCGGTTAACCAAATTAAAACAAAAGAAAAATGTAGAGAAAAAGAGAGAAAGAGAAACGGAAACGAAAAAAAAATTGCAATTAGTTTTGTTTTGCCATATACCTTTGTGATGATTGCCTTTGCTGCGTAGTATACAAATAACAATTATAGCAATAATTATGACGAGTAAAGCAGCTACCACGGGTACAACTAAATTTAAGTTTGATAATATGATGCGTATTGTGTCCTCGGCCGTTAGTTCGGGTAAATCGCGCGATGGGGCAATAGTTCCTGTAACAACCAAATATTAACCAAACATCATCATATAGGGCCGGGAAAAGCATGACACAAAATTGTTAAAAATCATTTTTTTTTTTTTTATTATTATTTTGATAGTTGAGACAACAAGGGAAAGAAGAGAGAAAAATAGAGCATATAGTTTCGGTTTTTTCCTACATTTTTTCTTGTTGTTGTTATTGTTATTGTTAAGTAAGTATTTAGATTAACAAAACAAGATTTATTTCGTTTTCTTTCTTTTTTTTTTCTTATTAGAATTGGAACATTACCTTTGTACCTCTCTAATATACAAATACACAAACGTTTATATTAAAAAAAAAAAGAAAAATTTTAATTAAGGAAAGAAAACACAAGGCGAATCTGTACAAGGTAATCGCATTGGCGAATTTCTTCTTCAGCTGCTGTACGCCAAATTGCCAAAATTTATTTCAATTTACAATTCAATTAGTCCAATTTAAAAAATCACCGGTAAAAATTTCATGCACTAAAAGTTTGCTCTGAAAAGTTTGACATTTTGAAAGAAAATGAATTCGGAATCACCTCAAATCGATTTTAGGCATTTCGCTCAGCAGGTGTTACAATCCAATTTGTCAAAATTTATTTCAGTTTACAATGTGAAATGAAAAAATTACTACAATAAAAAAAAAATAAACTTTGACAATTTGAAAGAATTTATTATAAATTCGCTTTTGTTATGACTTGCGGAATGCAATAACCTCATATTAATTCGCTCGCCTTGGCTTAGAGAAAAACTATTTCCAAAAAGAAAAAAATCTAAATTTAAATTCAAATTTAAAGAACAAGTAACATTTTTAACACAACGAAAAAAGAAGATGACTGTATTATTTAAGTGATAATTAAATGGAAAATGTTTATGACACAAGAGAAAAAATATAGAAAAAAAAAATAATTTTAAAAAGTTTAAAGGCTTTTTACACTTAAAACCGCTTGTTTTGTTTATAACTTAAATTCTATTGGTGTGTATTTGGTTTTCCCTTTTCTTTTTTTTTTTTTTTTTTTAGTAAAAAAATCCTTAAATGCAATTTGTTTTTTTTGTTTTCTTTAACAAACTTAATTCTTAATTAGAGATTTTCTTTAAGCAATAATTTTTTTAACTTAAAAAAAAAACTTAAAAACAACATTCCGTTTAACAAAGAAGATGGTTAAACATAACACTAAAATGTAACTTTAACAAAGAATATTATTATTATTAATATTTAAAATTAGAAATTAATTCTAAGATTGAATTTTTTAACGAGAGGTTAACACGCTACCCATCAATCTACAGGGCACCCTTAACAGTTTAAATAATTGAATGTTATTATATTATTGAAGGTACGAAAACCCGGTGGTTTTACCCGTAACTCAAGATTTTGGGGGTGTCTGGGAAATTCGAAAAACAGATTCTTGTTATACTCGACAGCATTTACCAGAAAAATAATATCACTACCCAGGTATTTGCACTTCATTCTTTTTGTCGCACTGTGTTATTGACACATTTTTTATACGAATAGTGTGAACACACCTAATTTGTAAATACATCACGACGAAGGCAGAAATCGGGATAACTTTGTATACATGGTTTTAGTCCAGAGCAACTGGAAACACAGTATTTTAGAGCGCTGAATTCAAGTCTGCACTCCGGTTTTTTTTTTTTTTTTAATTAACACTTATCTTTGAGATACACCGTTATTTGTTAAATTCAAGAAGTGACACGACATATGTGAAATTTAGTTAGAACCGGTTTGTTGTATTTGATTATAAAGGAAATCCGCTTCAAATAAATTTAAAAAAAAAATATTAAAAAGAAAATAAAAAAAAATCGACCGCTTTCCTCTATAAACGTGTAGCCCTACGAGTTTCGAACACAACGAGCCATATTTTATTGAAACCCATAAACAACTTTTGATTTTTGAGACGGTATTTTGTTGTTAAAAAGTATGAAGCCGCCAGCAGACACGTCAAAGAGACCAGGGGAACGTGAATGGCAACATTAGGTTTCAATAAATTAGTGTCTTTCACTGTGTGGTAGAATTAGAATGAGGAGGGGTAACAAGTCACCTGGTCTCTGCGGCCAAAATATTCACTGTGTAGTAGATTGACTTATGGCCTGTTCAGCGATGTTACAAGAAAGCCTAAGTGAACGAAAGCAAAACACGTTTCTACTGAAAACAAAAACAAATTTTCGTATATTGTTTTCGTTTTTAATCCAAATGTGTTCTGTTTTCGTTCGCTTAGGTTTTCTTATGACATCGGTGAACAGGCCATTAATTGTGAATAAACCCGAAAGTTGTTTATCGATTTCGATAAAGTAAAGATTGTTAATTACAAATTTCTAAATTAAATTTTCCCGAAAAAACGTATTTTCTTGTCACAACTTTTACGATATTTCTAAAATTACTGAATAGATTCAAAAATAATTTTGTTGGGAAATTTCGGATTTTCTTTTCTAAATGATTGTATAGGGTCCGCCAAATAAGTTTTTTTTTTTTTTTTTTTTGAAAATGCTATAAAAACATCGAGTGTAGCTTCGGCTGTGTGGCACGTAGCGCCGTCCTGTTGACACCAAATGTTGCCAATATCCCCCTCTTCAATTTTTGTGAACAAAAATTCGTTCAACATGGCCCGATAACGATCGCCATTGACTAACGGCTACTCCTTGCTCATTTTCCAAGAAAAATGGCCCAATTATGCCGCACCAAACAGTGACTCGTTTTGGGTGCGTCGGCTTTTCAATGTATGCTTGTTTACATACCCACCAAGATCAAAATGAGCTTCATCTGAAAAGATGATTTTTTTTGTCAAAATCGGCATCTTCTGTAAGTCGATCGCAGGCCCACTTAGCGAAGCGAAAACACAACCATATTCTTTCAGCGGAAGGATAAAACTAATTATCTGTGAAATCAGACATGAGGTAAGTGTTACCATTCACAATAAGCACTAGTTGAAAAAAAACGTTCGATGGCGGACCCTTTATATCTTGGCACCAGCACCACTTTGCAAAAACAAAGTGCATAAGTGAAATCAACTCTCCATCTCTCTTTGGAAACAGTTTTCAGTTGCTGATATATTTATAATATAAAAGTTGAAATACATTTTAAGCTTGTGGTATGACAGATCAAAATTTTATATAAAGCGCCGCTAATGTCAGCTTTACTTTGCACAATTTCGACAAATAATAATATGAAAAAAGTAATAATTTTTGGCGGTAACTTAAGCGCCGATCAATGTTGATAATCGAAACTTTTTTTAATGTTTTTATTGCCGATATACGGCCACAAATGTTGGAAAAAGTCATCGAAAATTGGACGTCCAGATTGGACTACATCCGAGTCATATACCAGAAATCATATTTAAAATGTAATGCCACAAGATTATCTTTCGGATAAATAAAATTCATGTCAATCGAATAATCCATCATTGTTTTATTGCAATTTAAAGTTCTATACGTCTATAAGAAACACCCTTTACGTTAATTTTTTTTTTTCATTTTCCAGAAAAAAAAATATAACTTTCCGAACAACGCAACATATAGTGAAAAGATTAAAGGCCTGTTCGAATAACTGTATTCGTTCGTTCGAATAATTGTTTTGAAAACAAAAACAAATCTTTGTGTAGTGTTTTTGTTTTCAATACAATTATTCGAACGAAGCTTTTGTTCGCATTTAGCTGAACAGGCCCTAAACATGTGTAAAGATGTAGAAGGATAAAAATCGGTACACATTGTGCTATTTGTACCGACAGTGGAATCCTACCTTTAACTTATGCCAGACATATTTAAACTGTATTTTTTCCCCCACAAATTTGATTAGATTTGGTTGTTCATAAATAAAATTAAATTTTATTAAAGTTTGTATAAGAGGAATAATAAAGAGGAAACAAATTTGTAAAATAGAAGAGAATAAATATTTTCAAAATGAATTAATTAAAATTAAACTATAAAATTTGTTGAATAAACTAAATGATGTAAAAATTAATTTTGTATTAAAAAAACGAAACGAAATAAGCTGCATTTTTTTCTCAATTCTTTTCATGTTGTTTTGCATTTTTTTCTTTTTTTTTTGTATTTGTTCTTATTATTTTTTAAAAATGATGAAGATTTTTGATGATTATCTTTTGGTTGTTGCAGGTTGAGTTTGTAAATTTTTTTTATAATTGAAACCCCATTTGGTTGAAATGATTTGATTATTGATTGTGTTAAAAGTTTTCAGATTTCTTGGTTTTTTGCTGATCAATTTGTATATTTAATTTTAAATGATTTTTGTTACAATAAAAAAACTTAAATATGCTTTAACTAAAAAATAAAGTTAAATTTTCAATGATAAATGAAAACTGAATAACAAAAAAAAAAATTAAAAATTAAATCAAAATGATTTGTGTGATAAAAAAAAGTGAAATTCTCTTTTCGATTATTTTTTAAAAACCATTTAAATGCATAAAAATGGTAGGTACTCAATTCAATTAAAGCCACATACATTTTTAATTAAATATTTAAGTGCTGTTTCTGTAACACAATTCATCTAGAAAATTTGAAAGGAAAACAGTCAATATTTCCAGGAGTTTTTATAAAATTTTTTTAGACAATTAAACCGATTGGGCTACAAAACCAGCACATTAATTTGTTTGTCATTTTGCTTGCTAAATGCTGCTGACATGTTTAATAACAAGAGTCGTGTAATTTCTACGAGATACACCTTCGAGTGTAAATAATAATTGTAAATAATAATTAACTCTAAGACCCGCACTTTCAGAGAGCTATTCCCATACAAAAATGCCCTTTAAAATAGTTGTTGGTAAGCTTGAACTCGATATCTTGCGATTCTAATTAATGTAGTTCGGCTGCTTGACTTCATTTAAAATTTTTGTATACTTTTTTCCCGATGTGAATATCTACGTCTGAGTTTCAGTTCGTTGGAAAATAAAGCACTGTTCACACAAAATCTGGGCGCATAAGCAATTGAATATATACCCAAAGGAAAAAGAAAATATTTAAAAATTAAAATTTCCTCTTATGAATTTCCGGATTTTTGCCTTGATATATCCCATTAACGGCTGTACCCAGTACCATTTTTTTTAATGTGCCTTTGCCAATAGCCCAATTTAGTTCAGTTAGCCGAAGCTGCAAACAATTAGGAGGGTTTCCGTTTTTTGTCACTATAACGACCTAAAGTTTTTGATACCACTTCATCGCAGTTTTTGATAAATCAGGCCAAAATTTGCTGGAGAGTAATTACAGGCAGACATTTTTTTATAAATTTTCTGCTGTCATTGTATTAGAAGGGGCGTTAAATGGCGTGCTTTTGATTTTTTTTTTACAAAATTAAGCCATTTTCGTATATTTGTATTTTGAATCGGCGCTGCAATGAAAAATCTTTAACCTGGCAGCTGTTTTAAGTCTATTTTGATGTAGAATTCATCGTCCATAATAAGGCAGTTGTTGAATTGTGTGAACACATTATCGCGAAGAATACGTGCCCGTTGTATTGCAATGGCATTCTGCTTTTCACTACGATTTGGATATTTTACTGCACGACAGCTTTTGAAGCAAGCATCCAATCTTCTGGTGTTGCATTTTGTTGCACAATCATTATATTTATTTTATACTTTGCAGGCTCTGGGTTTCTTTTAGCAAAATTTTTTCTTTTCTTTTTGTTTTTGAGCTGTACTTAATGTTTACTTATATCTTTTCAATAGTGCTTTTTTAAAGCTGTAGTTTTTTCAATCAATTCACCTGACTAATGCGGGTTTTATACTATAATACTGAGTAAAACGACTTGTCAAAAATTTAAATAAAATGAAAAAGTAGAATGGTGTGTAAACAATACATTAAAAAATACGGATAGAAATATTACAGTTTTTAGACAATTTTGTAAGCGTTTATACTTTCCATCGTATCAGGGCTGCATTTTTGCATACAAACAAAGTATTATAATACCAAAAACAGCTGATAAAATCCAATGAAAATCATAAGCTTGTATTAAAGTGTAAAAACCCCGTACGAGTTTTGGACAGTAGCATCAAATACCTTCTGATTTTACTGTTTCAAAATCTAATGACAGTCTTAAAGCTTGTGTTATAGTGTAAAACCCGTATAAGGAATTGTACGACTTGTTTTATATTTTACAAATATTTTTCGACATCGAAAAAAATTTTCATCGATATCGAATACCCATAATTTGCTTCGTGATTATGAGTGTCGTTTTCATGATAAAAACAGCGGAATGTAACAACGTCAGTCATGTGTTTGCACAACCTCAACGACTCTGATAATAAGACTGATAGTTTCAAGCTTTAAAAGGTATTCAGTGCCTAAAGCCAATGATCTAGTAAAATATTCAAGTTTGTTTTTTTCTTTTACACAAGTTTGCATTTGTAATGTTTCAAAACCATTTGCAGCACACACTGAATACCTTCAAATATAATTTTTGTTTATATTGTGATGCAAATACAACATGCTAAATAAATAAACGACATGTAATATGGCCGAAAGGGGTACATTTAAAATCATATTTTTTATTTATAAAATTTACAGGAGCTTTAATAGCCTAGAATGGCCGAGTATAGTTTTCTAAAAAAAGCACCTATAAATTCTCAGGGCAAATTATGACAAACAAAATTCTGAAGAATTTTCCACGATGACTTAAGTTATGCTTTTTCAAATAATTTGTTAAACTTTATATTTTTACACAGAAAAAAAAAAAAAAGAAATAAAAGAGTCATCGGTAATTTTACTAAAATTACCTGCAACTAATTTTTTTTAAAGCTCAAAATACTCTTAAGTCATCGTGTAAGTTGCATCTCATACAATTAAAAGTCGTATTGAAAATTGAAATTTTTCATCATCAATTTCTTATGACAATAAAGAAACCAAATCGCATTTCGCTTCTCTTCATTCAACATAGAAAGCGACGATGTGGCCTCAAGAGTTTTGTAACAATTTTCAATAAGACAAATGTTACGGTATGAGTTACAGATACGAGGGGTGTATAATTGAATTACATGAGTAAATTTACATTTTTATTACATAAATGGTGAAAAAAAGAATAGAATTGAAAATTATAAAAAAAAAATTGAAAAAGAATTAAAAGAAAAACGTTTGAAAATCTCTACTACTAAATTTTCTAACAAAATGGTGGGTGTTGAGTTTTCGAAATAAAAAAAAAATTAAATTAAATTCAACAAAAATAAAAAAGAAATGATTGGTGGTGGTTGTACTTTTTTTTTAAGGCAAATTTAGTTATTCACACAATTCACTACCAAAAATGCTCACAAACTTTTTTTTTATTTTTTTTAAGTTAATTTTTTTTAATCATTAAAGGAGAGGGAGGATAAAAACAAATTGCATTTACGCAATAGAATTATTTTTTTTCTGTTTACAAATTTTTGTTGTTGTTTTTACTAGCAGCTAATTGTAAAGAAACCAAAAAACTTTTTAATGAAAATTATTTTACAATAAAAAAAAACAAAAAAAACTTTTATGCAGAACTAAAACACGAGCTTTGCTTTATATAAATAAAAGAAAAAAAAATTAAAAAAATAAATTTTAAAGTGCTTTTAAGTGAAACTTAAAACATCAATTAAATTAAACTTTTTTTCTATAAAAAGCTAAACAAATTAAAACACTTTTTTTAATATATTTTTTACATTTAAGCAAATGTAGCTTAAAATAAAATATAAAACATTCGGTTAATTATTTATACTTATTTTTGTTATTTGTATATTTTTGTTTAAGATTTTTAATGCTTTAAAAATCCTAAATAGACGCAGTTTGTTTTGTTTTATGTACAAAAGCAATGTTGGTTTGTTTAAATACTTTTTTTTTGTTTTGTTTCAAATTAAACTCAAAAAGTAGCAAAATGAAAATAGAAATTGGCAAACAAGAAGGACTTACCGCCAGTAACAGTTAAAGTGGCAAAATCATACTCGGCTACAGTGAAACCAGCAGAATTGTGGGCTGTGATGCGTAAATTATACCAGGTGGCGGGCTCTAAATCCAATACCACGTAATTATTATCAGGCTTAACATTGTTGGAAATTTGATTCCATTCAATTTGATCGCTGAGAAAGCAATTAAAGGAATTTTTCTTAATTAAAACAAAGAGGCAAATATTATAAAGGTTTCATTAACAAACCGTTTCTTGTTTTCAACAACGAAATGAGACATGGGACAACCGCCATCTTTCCAGGCCTTGAAATGCAATGAAACCGAGTTGGAGGAGACTTCGATGAAACGAGATTTCTCTGGCAGTTTAGGTTTGTAGCCTTTGGTACGGGTATTCAAGATATCGGAGGCTTCACCAGCACCAATGCTATTTGCAAAAAAAAAAAAAATAATCAATTAAAAAAGAAAAAAAAATATTTTCCAGGGATTAAAGGCTGGGGACAAATAGAATGGTACGTTATACTTCGTCTTTCTCTACTGACATAAACTTATTGACAGAGAATTTTGAGATCTTTGTTGATGGATATTAAATCACATCTGCTGCCACCAAAATTTAATAAAAATCAAAATTTTCAATGAAATTCCAAGTTATTTTTTAAATAACAAAAAAACCCAGAAAAATTTAAATAAAAACAAGAAGAATAATCAAGTGAAAAGTTCCAAGTAGTGAACGTACGTTAAAATTGCGAAGGAGACCTACTGGACAAGCTCATAAGACGACATGTAATGGGTGTCCCAGTAAGAGTGCTGTATTTCATGTCGTCCAGGTCAATACCGTTTAGTTGAAACCACAAGAAATTTATTACCATGTTTCTGTAATTAGGAAGGCCTAACCAAAATCCGCACCACACAGTTGCTCGTTGGAGGTGCATTAGTTTCTCATAAATTGAATGAGTGTTTTCTGAGGCCCAAATTTAACAATTTTTTGTATTCACAAGGAGAAGATAACTTTTTTTGAAAAATTGGTATTGACTTCACTTTGCTTCATTACCCGTTGAACGAATTGGGATATTTTATTCCATAATTCATCGGAACATGTCTTCTTTACCATCCAATCAAAAAATCGCAACTCTCTTAAATACGTGCATTCTGACTGAGACACCCTTTATTTCAACTTAGTTGCAAATTGAAAGCGGCGAAGTATAACGTACAAAGGATTTTATGCGCCGCGGACTTCAAAATTTTATTTTACAAAAAAAAAAAAATTTTTTTAATTTTTTTGGGGATTTTTTGTGGGCATCGAATTTGACTTCTCTTCTTTTTCGTTTTACAAAATTCTCTAATTTTAGAAATTTTTATTCCAAAAATCAAATTTTTCTGCATAACAACTTTACAAAAAATATTTTTTTTATGATGAAATACGTACTTGTTAAATCCGGTAGCATAAACCTGATAACGCGAGCCACACAACAGATTTTCAATGGCGTATTTTTGGGCATCAACTGACACTTCAGCGGTCTCCCATTCACCAAATTCTGTCAATACAAAATTTCAAAATTTAAAAATTTTCAAATGCGGCAAACTTTTTCTTTTTTCCTTCTTACCTGGCTTGTAATGCAAAGTATAGCCATGTAGGGGAGCGGTATCACCTTCATGAGGTTTCAATTTAACAGTCAATGAATCGGTGGTTGTGGCTGATAGAGTCACTTGTGGTGACATGGGTGGTGCCAAAACAATCAGTTTATGTGTTATGGAATCTTTGGCAATAGAGTTTTCAGCATGACAGGTATAATCGCCAGCATCTTGTCTATTAACAGATTTAATCAATAATGAACCATCGGGTAAAACACGCATGCGATCATTGCCAGTGAACTCAACGCCCTTAATTTTCCAAGTGATGTCGGGTTGTGGAGCACCAACAGCTAGACAAGGCATTTTGGCATCTTCCTTAAAGGTGGCTGTGAATGTATCATCGAATGAGGCAATTTTAGCAGGAACTTGATCGCTGGGCATGGCAACAATACTCTTTGAGGGCTGACCTTCACCAATATTTGTGCTGGCAGTAACCCAGAATTCATAAGGTTTGTTCTTTTCCAATTCAGTGGCTTCATAGCTCATTTGATAGTGGGGTATTTTTTGGCTTTTGGGTTCACCTTCAGCACCTTCAACTTTAGTGTAAACGGTATATTGTTGGATAATTCCATTGGGCTGTGCTGGTGGACGCCATGAAACCAAAATGGCAGCATGACCCATAACGAGAGCCTTAACATCGGTGGGAGCTTCAGGTACTGTTTTTTTTTTATTTTATTAATAATAAAAAGCATTCAAAATTCTTGCTTCGGTATTTTATATTACAAAAGACTTACCATCTGGTTCGGTTTGGCAGTGTATGGGAGCACTTCGTACACCATCACCTCCGGCTGTTGTAGCTAAAACTTGCATTGTGTAGTTGGTGTATTTCTTTAGGCCATGTAAAACGGTATCCGAGGAGGCAGTCTTCTTGTAATGGCGTTTAGTTTCATCTAATTTTTTTTTTTTTTTTAATTTCAAATTTTATTAATCGAATTCGCGCTTGATAAGATATTCAATATATAGCGATTTTTCGCATGAAAAAAATTACTCAATCGCACTACAGTTAAGAAAAAGTTCTACTTTTTACATGAGTTTTCTTGAAATTGGAATGTCTTTAATACTTTTTCTTGTTTTAGTGTCATTTTGTTATGTTGACATTCACTCTTGCAAAATCCAATCTAGCAGATAATTTTAGGGTAAATCTGAAGAATTTGCAAGGTTTTGCAAGAGCTCTGGAGTAAATTAAAACTATAAACTGCCAGCCTAATATCTTTTCTTTGTGGATTTCGAAATTTATCTAAGAAATTTTTTAAATTCAATTTTAAAGCAGCTAGAGATGAATCACATATTTTAAAAAAGCTTTTCGTGAGGGTAATTCTATATAAAATATTATTCTATTACTGAAAAAAACGTATGTAAATCGAAGGGGTAATTTCTTTTTTTCTTCTTTGCATTTGCAGAGTGCTCACACGCTACTACTTTCAAGTGATGTTGGAACAGAAATTTTGCATCAATACCGGATTCTGACTACATCCTTATCTTAAAGGTGCTGTAGCTGGATGTTTGCCAGCTCATTACAGTATAATTTGTTTACACAACCATCTAGCATCTAAAATTTAAGCGTCAAATCATATTAAAGTATTTTTCTCTTTGTGAAGGAAAAATGAAGTCGATCCAAAGGCAGTCTGTAATATTTCTTCGTGTTTTAGCTGAAGCCACTTTTTAACCAATTTATTTAGTTTATTACTCCATCTCCCTCATAAAAATGTTACCACTTTTTGGCTTAATTAGAAAAAATTTTCTTCCGATTAACTCTTACCGATAATTTCATTGATCTCTTGTTAAGAAGAAAAACTAGGCTAGAAAAGCTGGGACCGGTTTCTACACTAAACTTTAAGAACAAGCCTGGTTACGGATCCTGCTCTTTTCACACACTATGTTTCTATTCAAAATTATGTCCGTAAACTAGATACTCACCATACCACTCTTCACTGGGAGCATAGACAACCTTGTAAGTCTTAATAACACCATTTGCTGATTCCAATGGAGGACTAACCCAGCTAACGCGTATTGTCTGTGAAGTTAAAGTGGTGCAAGAAGTATCACTTGGAGGTTGGCTGGGTGTTCCCTCAGCAGTAAATTGCTTCTCTTCATCGGACAAGGGACCAGCACCAATCTTATTGAAAGCTTGTATAACAACAGAATATTGAGTGTACACGCGTAAGTTGTTCAATTCCAAATTGTGTTCTTTGCCTTCTTCAGTAACGAAATTTACAGTTTCAAACACATACGAGGAGTTGGTGTTGGATAGTTTGTAGCCAACATAATAACCCAAAATTTCACCATTCCATTCAGTACGTGCTGGTGGTTTCCAGGTAACACGAAGTGTGGTTTGATTAACGGGTTCAACTTTAATGTTTTGAGGTTTGCCAGAGGGAGCTTCTTCGGCGGTAATGATGGTAACAGCTTCGGAGGATTGCGAGGTGCCAATAGTATTTTCAGCGACAATGCGTATGTTGTAAGTGGTGGCAGGATTAAGTTTTTGTACTTGAGCTTCAGTGGTATCACCAGGGACCATAACACGATCAATTTCATCCCAAGAAGCACGTGAACGCTTGAATTCAATAATATAACGGGTAATGGGAGAATTGCCATCGTAGGGTTGGGCCCAACTCAATTGCACAGAACGACCCGATTTATCTAAAACTTTCAAAGCATAAGGCATCTCTGGCACTTCCTGTATAATCATATTAATGCTGGCATCATCAGAACCAAAAGCATTTGTGGCCACACAGGTAAACAAAGCCGAATCAGAGCGTTCAGTGCGTTTAATGGAAAGACTAGACATGACTCCGGTGGATAGGATTTCTTCGCGTATGGTATAACGATTATCATTCTTGGGGTCCAAGCGCATGTTGTTCATGTTCCATAAAATTCCAATGGGTTTTTCGCCTTTAGCCTCGCATTGTAAAACAGCGGGTTCACCACGACGAGCAGTTTGATTGCGTAACTTTTCAGTAAACTCTGGTGGGGCCTGTACACTAACCATAATAACAGCCGAGAGTCCAGAGCCAATGCCATTAATAGCCTCACACAAATAATAGCCTTCGTTGGTCTTTTGAATGTTATCGATGTGCAGGGTGCCTTCTTCAACGCGAATATTATCATTTTTCTTCAAGTCCTTGTATTCACCAGGGCTGTTACCTGAAAATTGCAAAAAAAAAAGAAACAATTTAAGAAGAAAAAGCCAGAGAAAGATTTTTTATTTTGTTTTAATACTCGCAACTTGCAGACTACAGCCTTTCTTACATTAGCTTGCAGGGTAAGCCATTCAAAATTTTCATTTAGATTCTTTTTCCTACTTACCCACAGCTTTCTTCCATGTCACTTGTGGCTTGGGGAAACCATCAGCTTTGCATTCAACTTTAGCATCAGATCCTTGAGCGAAGGCTTTGTCGGTGGGTTCTAAAATCCATCTTGGTGGTACTGTGTAGTTTTATTGAGATTTTTTTTAATTAAAAAAAAAAAAAACCAAACATATGTTAAAACGGAATTCAAGTTCTTTAAAAATTGATTGAAAAATAATAATTTTTATTTGAACATGCGGCAAAATTTTAAATGTTTCAACGGACTGACTTAAGGACTGAAAAGTAAAGAGGGTTTAATAAAATGGTTATTGAAAATAATTAAATTATAAATTAAATGAATTATTAAGAAAAAAAAAATAGTTGAATATTTAAAAAAAAAAATTCAATTAAAAGAAATTTTTTTCAATATTTTAGAGTGTAGCTCAAGATCGTGATCAAGGGATTTAAAGTCTTCTGGCGCATCTAATATGTTGATCACTTGTATGGCGAATTTTATGCCAGTATTTTAGTTTTTTGTTAAAACATCAAAGTCGCGAGAGCTAGAAGCAGTAACTTTATTAATTGATCATCGTGTGACATCAATGGAGTAAAAAGACTCGCTGCCTTCTTAAACATTTGTTGCTTTGCAGTGCATCAACGTCATATATGTGTAACTGCAAAAAAAAACACCCTTTAAAACTTCTCCGGGAGCTTATTCACTTTTACCCTCTCTTTTATTATGAATAAAATTTCACCCTTTTCTGCTATAAAAAATTATCGAATTTGGGAAATTTTTCTGTGAAAAAAATTCTTGGTAAATATTCATAATTAGGCGGTAAAATAAATTCTAGAATAGAAAGTAGGCTCGTTATGGGCCATTATCTTTCTCAAGTAAATTTTTTTACATTTAGAGAAAAATTTACAAAAATAAAAATTAATAAAAAAATAAATTTAAAACCATTTTATTTCACCCTTTTTCTTTCTTTTACCAAACAGCATTAATTTTTCTTCCTTTTTTATACCCTTCACTGTAAGTAAGTTTGTGATTTTGCTTGTAATTTCTAGGCGACGCATGTAAGAGATGTCCGCGTAGAAGTGTAGGTGTTGAAGCATGTCAATCTATCGGTTTTTATCGGAATTAGTATATCAAACAAACAAAACATTTATTGTGGCCGAATTACGGCATTAGATTTCGATCGAACTTTCAACGCAATTTAAAAGGAAATTTCGTTCGATATCGATTGCCCCCTAATTTTTTAATTTTTCTTTCATTTCTGGTTTTTTTTTTATAAAAATTTTCAAGCTTTAAGTAGTACATGTTCTTAATGTGTGTTCACACAAACACAATAGCAGACAGTCGTACCTGTACACACAATCACACAAACGTATGCTTATGCCTCTGTTAATTGGCTTATGTGCAATAGAACCATGATTGTAGATTTCGATTTTTATCGTTAATTTGAATTTCTTTAATTGAATTTAATTTATTGTTTTAGAATAAAAAAAACTTTTGTAAAGAAAATTATTTTAATCAATAGCTGCACTCATGACATTCCTTCCAAACACCGCAAATGAGTGAAAAAATGCTTCGTTTTGTCTACCACAGCATTCGTTTTTTGCTTCATGTGCATTAAAATTAGCTTGAGCGAACATCTCTCAAGACAACAAACACATAGGATGTCTCAGTAAGAATGCACTTTTGCATTTTAAAATAAAAACTCACAGTTTGTGGGGGAATTGTGAGTTTGTATTGTACTAAAAAGAAGACATGTTCCTATTAACTATGAAATAAAATATCCGCACCGGGAATGCATTCAATGTTCCATGGGACAAAGTGAATTCAAGGCCGAACTCAGAAAATTTTCAAGCACTTCATGAGAAACTGTCTGGTGCGGATTTTGATCAGGCTTTTCTTTTTTGAATTTGAGACAGAAATTGCGCTCTCTGTGAACGACACTGGCTACAGGAACAACATAACGAAATTCTTGTGGCCTCAACTGGACGGCATGGATCTGGCGCTATTTGCTATACAGCATGTAAACAATCCATTTATTGCAATATGAAATGAAAACTTGCATGCTTACTGGGACATCCAAAACCCAACCTTTTTTGGGAGGTTGTCATTTGGTAGCATTGTGAATGGTGTTTGCAAGAAAAAATTAAAAAAGGACACTCACGATTTAGTTCCATATCTCAGAATATCTTGCACTCATAGCGTCGTGAATGCGCCTAATATTTTGCCTTTTCATTTTCACAAATTGCCAGTGAAACCCACCACTAACTTTTAAAGGTTCGACTTGCTGTTATTTTTTAACTCCGTATTTTTCTGTTTGCTCTAGTTAGTTACTGTCGGTTAACTTTAGGAGTTAAAAATTCACCATGTACAACAACCAAAAATGGCTTATTTATTACATTTTTTTTTTACTTTTATTTTTCGATTAAGTAAAGACCAGTGGTGCGATTCACTATTCAATTTTAACGAAAAATGTTTGGTTAAAAATAGTTAACAATAAAATGAAAGAATTTTGCTCTTATCCAAAAAAAATTAACGTAAAATTTTTTAAAAATTATATGAAAAATTTCGTTAACGTAGACATTAAAGTCTACGTAAGGGATTTTGTGATTCAGTAAAATTTTCAACTGTCAGCTGTGTGGTAAAATAAAAGCCAAAATTTTTTGTGGTGTTTATTTTATCGAAAAATATTTAAAGAAAAAATATATTGTCATTTTTGGTTGTTGTACATGTTAATTTATAGTCTTTTTGGTTGTTGTAGTCAGTATTCATATTAGTGGTGAATTTTTAGCTACTAAAATAAATCCAAAATTAGTTGTTGAACCTTTAAAAGTTACTGAATCGCACTACTGGCTTTTATTTAACCACACAGCTGGCAGTTGAAAATTTTACTGAACTACAAGTTTTTTTTATTTTAAGGTAAACTGACATTTTTCTTTAAATAAATATAAAATAAACAAAGTATTGAGTAGTGAATCGCTCGGCATTAGTTGAAGTTAAGTTCACTATCCGCTCAATATCAAGCTAAAATCAACTGTTGGCCATACAGAATTCTAGCTTTAACTATTGGAAACTTGTAATAACGATCTTAAGAATTTTTTTACAAGAATCTGAAAATTTTTCTCCTACAGTGAAGGGTATAGAATGAGATATGCCACCGCACCGAATTTAATTTGTTTTTTTTTTTTTAATTTTATTTGTATTTATTTCCTTTAACAAGTTTTTTGTTCAAGTCTTTTATTTTATTAGAAACATTATCTTACTGCTTGTGCTTTAAGTCTTTCGTAGTTACCCGCTTAATGCTGTTTAGCTTTTAATTGTCAACATACTTACAGGCTAATTGAAAATTATAAAGCCAAACTACAACAAAAAAAGCTTAAGAACTAATTTAATTTAATTAAAAGAAAAGAACTCAAGCAAAAAAGGACAACAAAAGTGTGTATTGAGGTGAGTGTGGGTTAGAGAGAGAGAGAGCGAGAGGAGAGGGAGAGAGCGAGTGTTTGTGTAAGTAAACGTGTTTGTGTGCTAAAACGGAAATGAAAAATTAATAAAATGAATATAAAAATGATTAAATTGTTAGGGCATGCGAAAAAACAAAGTGTTAAAAAGTGTTTCTCACAAAAACACGTTTTAACCAGATTTTACTTTGTTTTTATATACAAATGAAAAGTTTTTCAAGAAAACTAAAACATAAATGAATAGGATGACAGGATTGCACAAGGTTTAGGCTTTACTGTGTGTTTTGATTTGGGAAGGAAGTTTTCAGGAGTTTCTTTATTCAAGTTGATGTAGTAGTTTGCAGTTCAAGTTTTTAAGGCTGCATTTTAATGATTACAAAAATGAAGTTTGTTTATTTGTTTGCTTGTTAAAAGAAAGTTTTCTTTTTTTTTTTTTTTTTATGTAAGTGGAAAGAAAGTTTTGTTTTTCATGAAATTTAGTTGAGTAAGTCCTGGGTGATTTATATTTTGTATTTAGTTTTTTATAAGATTTGCTGCGCACATTTATATTTTTATATTCAATAATTACACTTAATGATAATGAGAGTTCATTTCACATCACTGGTTACAAAAGAAACAAAAAAAAGTCAAGCTCTGATTGCTAATTATAAAATGTTTCATACACGCAAAGAAAAAAGATGGATAAATATGGTCACCTCAAACATAGTGTGTTCTTCACAAAAATATTATTATTAATTTGAAGCATCTAAACATTATTCTGATCACGATAAACATGTTTCTAGTTATTTTTAACCACATTATGTTTAGTGTCTTAGATCAACCATATAATTATCATATTATGTTTAATAAAATTTTACTTGAAATCATAAATATGGTCATAGCAAACATAATATTGATAAAAATATGGTTGAATGTAAATTGCTTTCTATTTTGTCTCTTCCGCAACCATATAAATAAAGGGACTATAAAACAAAAACTTAATCGTTCAAACTCAACTGAGCTTTGTGGCTGAAGTGGTTGAGTGGCGAGTTAATGCTTCTTAACTAAGTGTTCGCAAGTTCGAGCTCTACCAGGGCCAACTAAAATTTAAAAAATAAATTTAAACTCGATGTATTATGTACGTAATAAATAAACACAAATTGATAGAAAAGAAAAATCAATGGAATGAAAAGACTTTATTTATGCAAAAAATTTAAATTAATTTTTTTTTAAACTGCTTATATAAAATATTTATGTATTAAAAAAAATTAAAAACAAATTTCTTGCCCTGACCGGGGGTTGAACCGCAACATCTGCAGTTGAAAGCTATTTTTAATATCTTTGACTTAAAAATATATATGGTTGGGGCAATCATAAATCAAACCATACTATGTTTCCACCAGAATATGGTTGCCTCAACCATATTTTTTCTTTGCGTGTACAAAAGAAAACTAAATATAAAAAGCCACAAAAACCTAATAAAAAAAAAAATTAAAATTAAATTTCAAAAGAAAAAAAAAATTATTAGCCTTTTTATAGAAGCCATATCATGATCATATCGTTTTGATTTTTATTAAAAAAAATTATATTTTCATGTACAAAAGGAGTAAATAAATAATTATTTCATTTAGTATTTCTGTGGCTTGTTTGTTTGGTTCCTTAATTCTTTTTTAGTTTTAAAGAGTAGCAAGTGAGAGTGAGTGGAGTATGTGTGTGCCAAAGTGCTGGATTTTGTGTGTTTCTTTTAATGCCGTGTCAAAAGTTTTTGGTGTTGACAGTGATACAAGTGCTTTTTATTTTCTTAAAGGGAAGTGGTAATTCAATTTTGGGTATGCATATGTTGAGCTGTATTTGTTGGTTTTTTATAAATTAATTTTTGCTGGATTTTGCTTTATACAAAAGGATTTATTTTATTTTATTTTTTAATTTGCAACCTTCTATTTAGGTGTTTTTTACTATTTACAATTGCCATGTACAAACTAAAATCCATTTTATAAAATAAAATAAAAAGTAAAAAAAATTCTAGTTTCTAACAATGGAATGCCCACGGTCTCCTTCTCACGCAAAAACAAAAATCGGCTTTATTTAAGTAGATACTTCGATTGGAAAGAAAACATAAATAAGGCATACAAATACGAAGGACATATTTACGTCCAAGCCCATTATGTTGTTCACTTAAATTTTAAACAACAAAATATAGTAACAACAAATATTTGTTGTTATTGAAACTTTTCATTACATTTTGTTGTTTAAAAAGATAGTGGTCGACATAGTTATCTCGGCCGTTCAGTTTACCAGAAGAAAAAGTTTTTGCAGAAATTCTAGTTTAATTTGCTCTTTTTATAAAGTACGTAGCCCAAGAGCGTAGAAAATTATTTAAAAATATTTATTGTTCACCCACTCGTTCCGGAGAAAAAATTTCTTTGTTGGAGCTCTAGAAATATACATAAAATTTATGATGGACACAAAAATTTTGTTTGGAACATTAACGCGAATTCAGTCTAACTGCTTGTGTTACAAAAAGAAGCAACATTAGCTAGAGAAAAATGTATAAAAATCATAAAACAAATTGTTGAAATTACACTAGCCAACATGATTCTTCTCACTGAAATGATAAGTAAGCTGCAGTGACTTAAAAAAAATCCAACACGTCACATGTGTAGGTGACACGATATCATGGACTTTTCTTGAACTTGAAACTGATTTAATTTGTATTTTTTTTATATGCCAATTGGAAATAAATAATGACCGATTCTTATTTGATTTTTTTTTTTTTTTTTTGATGGAAAATACAGCAAAATTATTCAGATCTTCTCATGTACTATTTCCGTTTTGTTGGAGTCAGAATGAAAATACCGAAATTGATCGTTCCACCAAACCAGTGTCTGGGGGTTAAAATCAGTCTTTCTGCATTTCAAAAAATATTATCAATTGTTAAATTGAATAAAAATAAAAAATAAATATTTCATACATACATACCTTCAATAAAAATGGAATTGTACGGTAAAATATTGATAGGTACTAATTAGCGTATAATACAAGAAAAATACGTAAAATAAATGGTTCACGAAAATATATTTAGAAGTTTAATTCTATATATAAAAACTAAATAGAAGAAAATACCTTTAGTTTCCTTTCGGTCACTTCGTAAAGTGATTTGGTAACGAAACGTAGTGTAGAACGTATAACTTCTACAAGTTTTTTCTGTTTGCAGGATCTGATTTTATGTATCTTTCGATCAAGGCATCCTTTTTTTATAATTTACTAATTTAATTTTTCAATATTTCGACTTTTCTTAATTTTCCTAAAGAAGACTTTTTGTAAGTCGAATTATTGGAAAAAAAAAATTTTTATTTAAAGAGCTTAAGCTTGAAAAATATTTTTGTTTTTTATATAGAATTAAATTTTAATATTTCTTGAATAATTATATTTTAATGAAATGAAATTTAATTAAAAGCTGTGTATCGTGATGAGAGTAAAAAAATTCTATTTCTGAGTTAAATACTTAACGTTAACAATACAACGCATACGTGATACAGATGGTATTGATGAGGAGAAAGGGATTTCTCTGAAAGTGGTTGCTCCACCAAACCAATATTATCAATAGTCAAAAATTGAATAAAAAATTATATGCCTTCAGTAAATAATACGGAATTGTACGATATAATATTGATAGGTAGATATATAATATAAAAAAAATAAAAAAAAAATTAATTAGTGTAAAAATATACAAAATATATTTAAATTTTATAAAAAAAAATTAATTTTTTCTCACAACTACCACGATATTTTTGAAACCTTTAAGTCTATTAATAAACCGTGTAAGTACAACTTGAAGGAAATTTTGTTGAGGAATTTCGATTTTTGTTTTCTTTTAAATCATATTGAACAGACTTTTTTCAAGTAAAATCCACTAATATCATATCACCTAACCCATTTGGGAATTTTTTTTAAGTTAAAGGGAGCTGCACTTGCTAATAAAAAGTACAAATCAGTTCAGTGTTAATAAAAAAGTTTGCTACAGTGTAGTAGTTTTTAATTTAATTTAAAGTTTTTGGGAAAAAAAATTAAGTGAAAAAATGTATTTTCAAAAATGTTTATTAATGAAAAAAATATTTTCTCTTTTAACCCTAGAAAACTAAACCTTTGTGCCTGTGAGACTACTTTATTGAATTTTAAAATATTTTTCATTTTATTTGAAAAAGAAATTTGCATTTGAATTTTGTAAAATAGAAAATGTTTCATTGAATTGTTTTCAGCAAAAAACCATTTCATCGAAATGAAATACATAAAAATAGCAACCGTTGCGCCTCACAGGCATGGCTTAGTGTTCCAGGGCTAACACTTGAAAATATACAGATGTGTCCGATACTGTAATTGAAACTAAAATGCTGATTGTTTCATAAAATAAAAAAAAAAGATTTTTTATTTATTCTATTTGATGCAGAATTTCTTGTTCTTATTCAACCTTATCAGAAGTAACAAAAAAAATTTTATAAAAAATAATTCTAAAGTTATAAAAAAACGTTTCTTTACAATTTCCAGGGTTTTTAAAGTATTTTTTTTTTTTTTTGATTTTAGTTTTTCAAAAGAAAAAAAATATTCGGCAACATTTAAAGTAAAAAAGCGTTGCGAGAATGACTTTAAAAAAATTATAAAAAGTTATAAAAATTTACAAAAGGTTATAAAAAGAAATTTAATTTTTCGATTTTCCATTTGGATTCAAGTTTATCAAAAGAAAGATTAATAAAGAGATGGCAGAAAGTTATTGTCAAAAATAAATCATAAAAAGTCAAAAGTTATAAAAAAACTTTTAAAGAAATTTAATTCCTCTTAAAGTAATCGAGTTTTCAATTTTGATTCAAGTTTTTTTTTTAAGCGGCAAAAGTTGTAAAAATTAAAAAAAAAAAAACTATAAAAAGTGGTAAAGTTAAAAGAATCTTTTAAAGAAATTTAATTTTTAGTGAAGTATTTGTCATTACGTTTCACGTTTTTCAGTATAAAATATAAAGCGATGAAAAAAGAATTTTTAATTTTCTAAAAAAAATCCCAAAGTTATAAAAAAACTTTTAAAGAAATTTAATTACACGGCACAACAAATTTCCACTTTATAAATTTATCTAAAGTGTTTGTATTCATTTCCGATTACGAATATCACACTGGGTGTTCTTCTAGCAGCTCTAGTTTTTGAGATTTTTGCAATCTAGATATTCTCTTATTGTGACCTGATTTTAAAGTGGTAAAAACTTTATTTATTGAAAAGTTATTGTAAAATGGGTACTGAGAGAAATTTTTTCTGTTCCTTGTGGCGAATATACTTCTGCAAAATATCGTAAGTCGATCACTGACTTTGTAAAATCGGCTTACTTTAACTACGCTACGAGTGAATATTTGTAATCTACACAAGCTATGGCTGCCAAATAATGAAGGCCAAGGTTGTGTTCCCTATTTGCGACAATGCAAAAGTAGAAAAAGATCTGCTCCTAAGTTCAGGACACATGATCATTTTTATTCTTGTATGGTAAACATTATGGGCATAAACCCTGCAAACCGAGGTCACTTACTGATTAGCCACCGGTGTTGGTACTATCGACATCATCAACGCGACAACATTTAAATTGAAGAAGAAAATCATAAATCTGATTTTACATCTAGTCAAGAGTCAAGTCGTCAACCATTCAATCAAAGTGAGTTAAACGACTTAGTAAGAGATTTGAATCTATCGAAAGAATGTTACGAAATTTTGGTATCTCGTCTTAAAAAATGAAATTAGTTTCTAGGGAATCATAAATCAGGACACAATTTACAATTAGTTAAAGATATGTTGGCTAATTTAAAACAACCAGGCTGTAACAGGAGCATCAAACTCATTTGAATCGACTTAGTGAAAACCTTGCAGTTGATGCTAAAAAACAAACCGAAAGGTTTCCCCCAGATATTTATAAAGTCAGGTGGGTCAAACATATGATTACCGATTATTGCTGGAACAAGCGCCTCATTCAAGAAATTCTTATAAAAAAATATTTTTTCCCCAACCACAGTTATTGTACGAAATAAAATGTACAAAAAGAGTTTTAATTTTTGACTTGCCCGTAAATTAAAAACTCGACTTGCTAGCAAACATCCAGTGTGATATTCGTAATCAGCACACTTTAATTTATCGAAAATGAATACAAACACTGTTCAAAATTTTTCAGTGTTATTCCTGAAGTAATCGAATTTTCAATTTTGATTCAAGTTTTTCAAAACAAAGAGCAACAACGTGTAAATATCAGTAACATAAAAGCGAAGTGAGAAAAATCTATACGAAAAAAGTTTTATAAAAATTTAAAGGTTTAAAAAAATCTACTTTTTAAAAAATTAAACACTTTGGTTGTCCCTCAACCTTTTTTCGTGTGAAATAAAATTCCTCCTACCATTAACTATCAAACGTTTTGTACGATTAAAAACACCCGCATGATTATCAGCCTTGCACATGTACTGGCCATTATGTTGGGCTGCAACATATTCTATCATTAGCAAACTGGTATGTGAACCCACTAATGCCACCGTTGTATTTGGTAGCTCTGGTATAACATCCTTGCCATTGAAAGACCACTTAAGGCGAATTGGCAAATCACCTTTAGTAACAATGCAGGTTAATTGTACGTAATCACCCACATGACTAAGAGATGAGGACACTGATAAATTTGCCAATATGGGAGGTTCTTTTAGTTTTTGGAAAATAAAAGAAAATTATAAAAGAAATTAATAAAATTTAATTGAGAATTTCGTTTAATTAAACAAATTTTAAAATCACAAATTTTATTTACTAATTGATAAACTGAAAAGCAAAATCCATAATTTCCAAACGCAATGAATTATTCTCAAGAAGTGGAAACTAAATTTTGAAAAACAAAAATGTTACTCGTATTCTTGAGCTCAACATTCGATAATGGATGAACAAAATTAGGCCATAATCATAGTCATAAAAAGTAGGCTTTTATTAAAGGCTGACTTTTATTCGTAAGAATTTAATGAACCTAAAATCGTTTTTAAAAAGATATCGACTTTAGTGTGACTTTGATTACGGCTCATTGTTTTTAATAATTTAAAATTATCTGTGAAATTTTTTTTTGCTTTTCGGCACGAATCCTACCCAGATAGACTTAAAAGCAGACAATTAAATAATTTTTGCACAAATTTTGTATTTTCTAGGTTGCAGTTCGGGTATTCTTAAACTGAAATAACCCACTTTTTCCAAACAAAATTTTTGTCCACCCAAAAAATTTTTTTTTTTTTTGGCTTTAATGGCAACTACAGAATTTGGAATCATATTTAAATTTTGCAATTTTGTGTGATGTGTTTTCCTAGAGCTTTTATTGGAATTTAAGAGCATCATTTTCCAGGAATAAAATCTCAACCAAAAGAAAAAAATTAATTAAATAAAATTAAATGGAAAAAGAATTTTTCTAACGAATAAGAATATTTTAGATATAAATTTTTACCCTTAACCTTTAAAGTTGACCATTTCCTAGCTTCACCAGCCTTATTGCTGGCCACACAGGTATAATTGCCTGTATCACCTATATTTGTTTGACGTAGCGATAATATCAAAGTGTATTCATCTATTTTATGATAAATGGAACGTAACAACGGTTGGCCATCTTTAAGCCAATAAATATCAATGGGTAAATCACCCGAGGTGACCATACACATGACACGTACCGCTTGACCACCATTAACGCCATTTGGATTAAATTGAAATTGTTCAATTTGTGGCAATTCTAATTGGGTTTACATACATGCAGACATACATGAAGAAAACAAATAAAATATATACAAAAAATTATTAAAAACAATAAAAAAGTGTGAGAAAGAAAAAGAAATAATAGATCTGTCAGAGAATTTAATTATAAACAGAAAGCGTTTTACTATTTTTTTTTTTTTGTTTTTCGGAGATCGAAAATGTTTCTTTTAACATACCAACCTAAATTAGAGCGACAAGCGTAGCGTTTTTTAGGGCCCAGCGTTTATGTTAATATGGCAAACTTACAAAAGAGCGCAGGCGTATTAAATAGCAATCACCCCTATTCCAGTTGTCGCCGTACATTTCTACGTCGTTTCTACAACACTCTTACTACGACGACGACAGTTTCATTTAGCTGGTTTATTTTTGTAATTTTTTCTCACAAAGAATTCCGTTAAGAGTCTGGAGACCAAATTCTTTAAAAAGTTTTACTACTCTATCTACAGGTTTTAAAAATTACATGCTTAAAAATATACCGGAGATAATAGCATATGATTTAAAGAATGGAGTTAGATCATTTCTAAAAAAAATGTGACAGATTTTTAATGCAAGGATCTTATCAACTCAGCTCGGCAGACGACTTTAAGTTAGGATTGTCACCGCCAATTGTTTGAAAAATTCTAGAAGAGAGATCCTGATTGCATTGGTTTACATCGCGGCCTAAAACGGCCTTCAATTAGAATCGCAAGACTCCGTTTTCAGCTCCTGATTGCATTAGAAAAGTATATTTAAGTCTGTTGCTTTGAAATTAAATGGAATGAATGAATCTTATTGCAAGGCAAAGACTTTTTCTAAAAAATTCCACAAGTTTTTCAAATTTCCTTATATTTGATATGTTATTATTGAAAGTGGTAAAAGTCCACTTTTTTTAATAAGATGATGTAGAAATCTGACTTCTTTTAAAAATGGACTTATACCACTTTCAAAAGTAACAGCTCATTTGTTACTTTATTTATTATTTAATGTATTTAGTCGTTCCCTTAATTTAGTTACCTAAATGGGCGACTACAAAATCAAAGTCGCTTCAATACAATATCGCTGTCATATTGACTGATTACGACAACTGGAATAGGGGTGAATGATAAATCATTTTGTTTAATAAAACTCACTAATGGGGTCTTTACACTGTAACACTGAGTAAGATATCTTGTCAAATATTCAAATCAAAGAAAACGGAGAGAAATTTGAATTTCGTATTTCCCTCATCATTTTTAGAAGTTTTTTTTGTATATTTTTTGCATAACAGCTGACAATCATAACACTTGTATTATAGTCTAAAACCCCTATAAAGAAAAACAAAAATTGAGTTAAAAACGCTAGATTCTTCAAAAATAACTAAAGAGTTATCAGAGAGACAAATAGAGAAAGACACAGCCAACTATCTAGCTTACTTTTAAAATAGAATTTTCGCCAGGTAGAAAACGCTTGACGTGCTAATTTAGGTTTTTCTGCAAGTGATTTATTAAATTTTTAATAAAGAATTTAGAAAGAGCACTGAACAAAATTTGTACACACTCTAAGTTTTTTTAAAGGTTTCGACGAAGTTCATAAAAAATTTCTTGGCTTAATAACTTGCTGAATAAATGTTTTTTATGAAGTTGATTGAAAAAGCCTAAAAAAAGTAGCGTAAAATTTCCGAAATTTAAAATAAAATTGGCAATTGGCAGGAAAGCAATTAGTCACCTATTAACTTAATTTTAACCACTAAATAATGTAATTTTACACTGAAATTAATTGAATGAGTTTGTTTTTATATTGAAGCCATTTATAGTTAGTTAAGCCATCACCCTTTAAGTTATGCTGCAGGTTTATAAAATATTTAGTTGGTTACGCAAGTGCCTTTTCCCTTAAATAAAATTAATAACGAAAAGCATTTGAAAAGTGCAAAATGTGTTATGCATTTGCCAAGGCCAAGCATTTAAAGCGTACAAGTAAAATTTAAGAAAACGAAAACCACAAACAAACCCCGTATGGTTAAATTGGTTGAAACTTCTGAAAAACCCGCTTGATTGGCACCAATACATGAATATTTGCCCACATGTTCAGTTAAAACTGTTTCAACAATCAACGAGCTGCTACGTTTACTATGCATTAGTATGGTTAAACCCGGTTTATTAATAACCGGCTCATTGTTATAATACCAGGTTATGTTATAGGGTGCATCACCATGTAAAACTGCACAGTTTAATTGAAAGTAATCACCCAAAAATAAAGGATTGTCCACACTAGAGGGTAAAGGTGTCAATTTGGGGGGAACTTGGCAAAAAAAAAAATAAAAATTTAAAAATAAAAAAATAATAAAAAGCAAAAAAAACTAAATAAATAAATAAATAAATAAACTAAAACATAAAAAAGTCTCAATTCGATACCATTAACAATTAAAGCAGCCGTGTAGTTGGTCACCCCTGCGGCATTTTTGCCATAACAAGTGTAATTGCCAGCATGTTGGCCTTTCACAGATTCTATGGTTAAAACCGAGCTTCTGGAACCCATTTTTGAGATTTGTATACCCATTTGTAAGGCCTGAGTTTCATTAAGTTTTTGTTGATTAAAATGCCAGTAGACTAGCAATGGATGATCACCGTGTATAATGGAACATTGCAAAGTGAAATAATCGCCCGGATAAAAGGCATCTGCTCCAGTTGTAAAAGGAGCAATTTTTGGTAAAACTTGAGCAAAATAGGATTGAATAAAAACAGGAAAAAGTAATTAACCAAAATTATGTTCAGGAATAAATTTTAAATGTTAAAAACATTATTTTGGAAATTTTGCAATCAATTGAAAGCAAATAAGTTGACCTCTTTTACAAGTGAGTTTTCCCTTTTTCTGCTTTTTTTTGGATGCAGGACCGATATCGAATGAAAACGATTAAAATTTCAGCCTTTTTGTATGAAAAAAATTTCAAAATTTCGACAAAAGTTGCTTGACATCGAATACGAAGATTTGGCCACAGGTTAAGTTCAGTTCGAAGCTTATAAATACTGAAGCAGACTAGTAATCAGCGCTAATCTGTGTGGTCTGTAGATTTGTAAAACTCACAAGTTCAAGAATCACAATTAAAATGTTTTTTGTTTTCTTGTCGAGAAAGAAAAATAATTTGTATATCAATAGATAGCAAAGCTTGCCAGCATTTGCATTCATGATGAAGCCTACCTTGTGAAATTACAAAAATTCCTTAACTTAATTTCGAATTATTTTACCTGGCAAAAGTCGTCATTATGAATAACAAAAACTTAAAAATTACTCTGAAATGTTTTAAGGTTTTATTTTTACTTCAAACATTCCAAATTAATTTCGAAATTTAAAACAAGCTTAAAAATTTTGAAAAAAATGTTTGACTTTGATTTCGAATTTTTACTTAAATTAATTAGTTTCAAATTTCAAAATTAGATGGCATATCATTCAAATTCGGGATATAATTATATTTAGCCATGATAATTACCAAACATTTTTAAATTAGTTTCAAAAAAATTCATTTTAATAAATTTGGAATATTCGCAATCAATTTCAAATCACAAAATCAAACAAAATTTAACACAAATTTCGAATACTCAAGTAAAATTTAAAATAAATTAAAAAAAAAAATTAGTATTTTGGTAATTTTAAATGCTTGACTTTGTTTTCGAATTTAAGTAAAATTAGCGGAATATTACGCTTTCTAGTAAAACAATATAAAAACAATAAAAAAAACTTAATATTATTCCATTTTTAAATGTTTGACTATGATTTCAAAATTTTGAATTTATGTAAAATTAGAGGAAAATTTCAAAATTTGATGAAAATATTAAAATTTTTGCTAAATTATGACTAAAAATATATAAATATAAAAATTTTAACTTTCAACCTTAAATTCGAATTTTCGAACTTAATTTCGAATTTTCGAACATAATTTCGAAATTTAAAATTTTAATAAAAATTGATCAGGATTAAATAATTTTGCCAAAAAACAGTGTTTCATGCTCAATTTCTTTCTTTTTTCCGTAACCAATTTTGAATATTTAACTAGACAGTAATAAATGCAAGGTTTTATAGTTTTTTTGCTTAAGTTAGTCTAAACCCAAATGTTTGCATTCAGCAACATAGATCCAAGCCGGTTCAAATTATTTGGCTGCGGTGGCTGGGTGAAAACTTCTCGGCAGCGGAGGTTGTGCCGGCTAAAGCCGACTAATTACCGAAGTAAAATATTTCTTTTCAGGCCTCTTAATAAAATTGTATTTCTTATATTTACAAGGTGGGCGAAAAGAAATCACCCTATTGGAAGATGCTCTTATTTTTGCAAATACCGGCAATGTCAAATCTGTTTTGTAATTTGTGAACTAGACAGATGTAGAATACAAGTGAACAAGCCATGGAGCGATACACTCCCCAAGAACGCGGAATAATCGAAGTGGACTATTTTTCGACCAAAATTATAATGAGCTACGAGGCTCATTTCCACCTCAGCGGGTACGTGAACAAGAAAAACTATTGCTTCTGGGGCACCGAAAATCCACGAGTGATGCTCGAGGAGCCATTACACCCGTTCAAAGTGACTGCATTTTGCGCTGTTCACGCTGGAGGACGCTGGAGGAGTTATCGGGCTGGTCAAATGACAACAGTGGACGATGTGCGCTATAGGGCCATGTTAACCGAGTTTTTTCTGCCGCAATTGAACGAATTAGGACTCGAGGACATGTGGTTCCAACATCATCTTCATTTAGAAAAAAAATGAGAGCCAAACAACATCGGATGTCTTCTTTTGGCCCACCTTGTACTAAATCTTTTATAGCCCACATAAGAACATTTGATTAGCATTTTTCAAGCGTTACCACATTGTATTTTTTTTTAACATATTGATGCCGAAAATTCATTCAAATTATATCAAAGTCGAAGAGAAAATTTAAGCCGACATCAGCCGGAGTAATGGGCGGCTGTCAATGAAAAAAAAAAAACATGCGCCAGCCATGCGCTACCGGCTTGGCCCCAAACCTTTTTTCAACAAATTTTTATATTTCTTTTTTTTGTAATTTTTTGTAATTGGCTGCTGATATTTACAATAGCCATAATTTGGATTCTGGTATTTGCAAACATCAATTAAGTATTTTAAAATTTATTAAAGGCAAGTGCATCTCTTTTGTGCTTTTCATGCAACAATTAACTCATAGCAAATGGGCAACTCCACAAAAAAGTCTAGTTCCATCATATCACGTAACTATTTTCACTTGAACAACGCTACCAAATTATTTCCAGGCCTAAATCGATATCGAATTTCTAACCTTTTCGTATGAAATAATTTGAGAGGTTCAATATCGAATGTGGCGATTTCATTAATTAATTTTTACGGATTTTATTTTTAGAAAAAAATATAAAGGTGACAGAAATAAACCTCTTTTGTGCAGTTGCCCATATTTTCACTGCGGGGAAACTCTAGCCCGTAAACAACATGCATTTTTTCCAAGTTCTACATTTTATTTTGATGAAATAAATTAACCCATTAAGAGATAGCAGCAAAAACAATATTTTTTTATTTATTAATTTGAAAAAGAAAAAAAATTTTATTAATTTTGTTTTAGTAAATAGTTGAGAAAGAAAATTAGCTAACTAAAAAGAGAAGAAAAATTAATTTTAAGATTTGCAAGAGACATAACAAAATCACACATTCTAACCATAAATATTCAATTCCGTGGTATAAGTTTGTAGGCCGGCTCGATTGCGAGCCAGACAAGTATAATTGCCTGCATGATGATCATCCACTGAATCTATAGTTAAAACACTAGTACGTTTGTCAATCATCATGGTTGTTATACCCAAACTCTCCTGTTCAACATCTTGATCATTTAAATGCCAAGTTATGTTAAGCGGTAAATCACCAAATGAAGCAGAACAATAGAGAGTTAAATATTGGCCTGTTTGAGCAGGGCCCTCTTCAAAAGTAAAAGGTCTAATGCGAGGTAAAACTAAAAAAATTGTTGGAATTGTTTAATTTGAAATAAAAAAAAAATAAAATAAAATAAAATTAATAAAACAAAAGTTTGTTGCACCTATAACTTTTAACTGTGTAGTGTAACTGGCCTTGCCGGCCTTATTTGAGCCCTGACAAGTATAATTGCCAGCATTTTTGGCTTGAACACTTTCTATCGTTAAAACGCTACTGCGTCTACCCAATTTCGAGATTAAAATATCTTGATTGTCTTCATTAATTAAAGGTTGTTTATTGAATGTCCATAAAATGTTTAAAGGTAAATCACCCTCGGTGATGGTACACTGATAGGTAATATATTGATCCAAATGCACAACGGCCTCAGTGTCCCCAGATGAAAAAGGCGAAATCTTGGGTGGTACTTCACACAGAGAAAAAAAAAGAGGAAGGAAAGTTAGCAAAATGAAACAAAAAACCAAAATCATAACAAATAATTTTCTAATTTACTTGAAAATAAAAATAAAAGAAAAATATTTAACCATTAACTATTAATTCAGCGGTATACTCTGAAGTCTGGGCCAAGTTACGTGCAATGCAGGTATAATTGCCCGCATTATGGCCATTCACTGAGTCTATGGTCAGCACATTGACCTTTTTGCCGATTTTTGATGTTGTAGCACCCAGATAATCGTTCAAGGAATAACCATTAAACTGCCAATTAATATCAACCGGTAAATCACCTTTCGAAATGGTACATTGCACCGTCACCGAATCACCAAAATTCGCAGGCTCAGTGCCAAAATCAAATGGTGTTATTTTAGGAGGAACTACAAAATCAAGTATTGAGTGGAGGGGAATAACCAAAAGAAATATACAAAAAAAGGAAATAAATTAATTATTTAGTTAGAAGTTTGTAAGTAGAAAACACAAATAAGTATTTTTCGTGCACCATTAACATGTAACGAGGCTGTATGATTGGCTTTGCCTGCTCTATTTGCGGCCAGGCATGTGTATTCACCCACATGACCCGCATGTACAGCATCAATGGTTAAAACACTGGCACGCTTGCCACTTTTTAAGATGGTTATGCCGGTACCAAATGGTTGCATGCTCACATTATTATGCAGCCAAGTTATATTCACTGGCATATCACCCGAAGCGATTAGACAATTAACAGAAACCGAGTCCTCAAAATGTGTGGGTTTATCGCCAAAATCAAAAGCTACTACTTTGGGTGCAACTAAGAAGTAGGAAAAATTTAACAAACAGAAAACTGAATTAATGCTCATGCATGTTCTGCATTCCAGATGCGCTGAAAAGAGTGGAATTTGGAAATTTAAAAGGTAAAAAAAAAATATTTTTTTTAATCCCACCAAGTTTTGCAGTAACAAAAAGAAAAAAAATATTCAAAGGAAAATCTATACAAAATCTCTGCTAATATGGAAAAATTGATGTATTTGAGGTCGCAATTAACTCAATAACGTTATTGTTGTAGTTCAGGGATGGTAGGAGCATTTACTCCATAATTACTGTTTGCTAGGGCTTTTAAAGTTGCACATCTCTAAAACGTAAGCAGTTTTGCCATCTTGAGACAGAATTATTTCACAGGACTACAATGATTTTCGTGCTGCCAAAAGTAAAACTGATTTCTACTTTATTCGAATCCTGATTTTTTGAAGTTCTCGAGATATACCGTTATATAGAAAATAGAGGAGGTTACGCCATTAAATTTTGTAATAACTCGAGATCTAGCTTTCTGATTAAACTTACAAAAAATTGTTTGGATGCAGAATAAAAAAATCTTTAAATTATGTTGCAATAAATTTTTAACTAGTCTTTTAGCGTAGAAGGAAGTTTTCTCAAAAAACATATTTTTTCAAGAAAACTTAAAAAAAAATTCATTTGAAAAATTTGTTTAAATTCAATATGAACCAAATTTTAAAGTTTGTCTTTAAACAAAAAGAGCCATATTTCAAACAAATCCAATCATAAGTTCTTAAGTTATTCACAATTTAGTGATAGCACCTAAGACCCTGCCTCAAAAAAAATTTATAAAAATTGTATGGCGCAGGGGTAATCCGCTCTTTTTCCATATCACCACACAAAAATATTTAAATTCTCAATACCAAGATTTTCTTGTTGACTCTCAAGAGTAACAAAAATATTGACGAAATTTCAGTTTTTCATAAAAAAAATAAATAAAAAAAATAAAAAAGAAAAGCTACAAGCTCGAATGTTTTCCACTGAGACAAGTGGATTTTGCATAAAGACCAGCATTTAATAATCAATATAAAAAAAGAGTCACAATTTCATTTACCTGCATTATTTTTATTATTAATTGAACGCGTTTAAATTTACAGCTCAGGTATTAGCAAAAGCAAAGCAATTTAAAGCATCTTTCAACAGCCATTTTCAAATGATAAAAAAAAAACTTAACAAAAAAGCTCATGACAACTAAAGCAAATTAAAGAAAAAAAAAAAGGGAACTCTGGTTTTTTTTCCTTTCTCATAATTACATGCAACTAATTTTAATAGGACACATTTGAAACTCTGAAGTTAAGAAAACTTATAAACAAAATCGGTTGGCTACTGATAAAAAAAAGTCTGTTAAATCGGGGGTTAAAACATCATCATACGATATACTTACATGCATGCGCTTTTATGTGATTATACGCTGCACTTGCTGATGGTGCCAGTTTGCTCTAATTGTGTACCACAAAATTAGCTCCGTTGATGGAAGTTAGCATGGGAATCGTACGCTTTAAAATTAAAATTAAGCAATTTCTTCCACCAACCATAAATTATGTTTTAAATTCGAAAAATGAAATTTCTTTCATAGAAAATAATGGGTGTCTCACTGAGAGTATATGTTTTAATTTTTAAATAAAAACACGTATTTTTTGAGGCAGCTGTTTTTTTTATTGGATTGTAAAGAAGGCTTGTTGGAATTAAGTACGAATTAAAATATTCGCACCGGCAATTCGTTCAGTAGTTAATGAAGCAAAGTAAAGTCATGACAAAAAAAAGTCATCATTTGCGATGAACTGTATTTCCATCTGAATGACTTGGTGAATACACAAAATTATCGTGTTGGCGGCTCAGAAAATTATCATGGAATTAATGAGAAACAAATGCACTCCTAACAATCAACTGTCTGGTGTAGATTTTGGTCAAGTCTTACTTTTTGGAAGATGAGGCGGAAATTACATTGATTGTGAATGTCATTCGTTACAGAAACATGACAGGCGATATGAATTTTAAACAAGACGCCTGTTGAACAGCATGTGAAACAATCGCTTTATTGCAGCATGAATGAAAAAGTGCACTCTTATCATTACAAGCTCAAAATATTTTTCTTTTCAATGTTACAGAAAAATTTGTTTAAGATAAAGAAAAATAAACGAAGTAGGGAGAGTGAGAACAGATAGAACAAACTGTTTATATCGACTCAAATCAAAATAATTTTTGAAACTCAATGTACTACGCATACAAATTGTGTTTTTTTTTTTTTTTTTTGGAATAGAAATACAGAGAAACCACTTCTTCATCCAAAGTTGTTGTCAAAAATAATATTTCTTTCACAGAAAACAATTATGTAACAATTTTAATTAAAAACATTTTCATATTACAATTAGAATCAGAATCATTGTGACACCTACTTTCAAGTTCAAAATTTTCCCTACTAGACCCATTAAGAATTCAAAGACTTCCACCATGTCAGACGGTTGTAGGTGGTAATGTCCTGTCATATTAACTAAATATTTAATTGAATTAATTAATCAACACTAATCAACGAATTGGCCAGGACTGGCTGGAGAATTCTATGGCAGTGACGGTCGCTGTACCGCTTAGTAGCATGAGAAGCGGCAGTCTGGAGTACTACTATAAGAAAGCGGACATTAGATGGCACAGCCTCGATACGTGTTAGATTACGCGCTATGATAGTAAACGCTCAGCTGAGGAGCAGGAGAAAATTCCAGACTGTTGGTTGTAATAATCGGCTACTGGCCGATCGGTGTGCAAGCCAGCAGGCAGGGATTACTCTTCAACGAAAACTGCCGCAACTGCCGTGCACATGAGAGCAAGGAGACAGCCTTTCACCTACTGGACTACCTTAGATATCAATAATTAGGTTATGGGATCTTTTCAGATATCTCAATGCCACAGGTGGGCTTAGGTCACTTATCACTTCGTGATTCAAAACGGAATCTTCCGATTCTACAACCAATTAATCGACATGACAGTTTTTCTTTTCATAGGAATCAATTCGCCTTGATATGAGTTAAATTTTTAAATTAATTAATTAAATGTAAATATGAAAGTTTCTAACTAAATTGAGTTAAACATCAACCCTCTTATCCAAAAAAAAATTATATGAAATGTCGATAACGTTCACTTTAAAGTCTAGGTTAAGTTAAATTTTTTTTTTTTTTTTTTTTTTTTTTTTTTTTTTTTTTTTTTTTTTTTTTTTTTTTTTTTTTTTTTTTTTTTTTTTTTAATAAGAAGGCAATAAAATGGTTTTCAAATTGTTTTCATTTTTAACTTAATTAATTAATAGAATTACATTTAACTGATTTAAAAAAAGAGTCATATCGCTTAGTTGAGTCAAGAAAAACGAGCGATTTGCAGAGAATTTTATTTCTGTGCTGATGCCTAAAAATTAAACCAAAAACTGCTACTTATGGTCCTTCGAACGTGAAGAGTGACGGTCAAACTAACAACACTTTGAGTACTAACCTCGAAAAAATTGATAACGACACCGTGTGGAGTTCAATATTATTGAGCCAGTACAATGAAGGCTTTAAGCCCCTAACGAACAGTTTTGATAATCTTATTTTAAGATTGAATATTGATTTAACACTTTTTTTGAGCAAATTTTCTAGGTAGAAAATATTAAATTTTTTCAATTTATTTTTATAGAAGTTTAAGCAGTTAAAATTAAAATAACAAAAAATAAAAGCTTTAAAAGCCATCATGCATAAATATTTTATTTAATAAAGAAATTTTGTATTTAAAGAATGTCTTTTTAAAGGAAATTTGTTTGTTAAATTTTCAGGAAAGAAAAGAAACTGAAGACCTTAAAAGTGAAATAATAAAATAAAAATAAAATAAATCACAACTAAAAGTAGAATTATAAAATTATCGATGCAATTCTGTATTCCGAATCCGAATACAGTAGACTCAGGGTAGAGAAAAATGATTCATACAGGAACTATTCTTCAACTCAATACAGATGGAAAAAATAAAAAATATTTAAAATGAAAAACACATTTCAAATTAAAAATATTGGGCTATAATCATAGTCACAAAAAAGTGGGCTTTTATTGTTCATAAGAATTTAAAGAATTTAAAATCGATTTTAAAAAGATGCCGACTTTAGTCTGACTATGATTATGGACCATTATTTTTTAGTTACCAAAAACACACAAAAACTGAAAAGTTTCCTTTACAGAGTATTAACTCATGAAAGACTTTTTTATGTCTTCTTGTTAGAGCAGTACCCCCAATCCTGGATTCTCTTTAACCTGCTGTCTACTGTATTTTATTCGCAAATTCGAAAATTTATTACTTTATGGTTTCTTTGTGCTTTCTTCAAAAATTCTTTTTATTTCCAAAAAGAGAATAAATTTTATTTTCATTCGGAATACAGAACAGGGACTATGAAAATTAAGAGAGAAAAAAAACGTAAATAAAATTCTTGCACAATTTATTATTTAAATAATTTATTTTTTAACAATCACCATTCACTATTAGTTGTGCATTGTAGGCCGTAGAAGCCCACAAATTGCGAGCTTTGCAAGTATAATTGCCCACATGACGTGCACTCACCGCATCAATCATTAAAACACTTAAACGTTTACCCATTTTCGAAACGGTTATACCCGAATATGAATTAATGGGACTGTCATTGAAGAGCCATTCAATATCTAAAGGTAAATCACCGGATGATACTAAGCAATTAACCGATACAGAATCCTCAAAATTTGCAGGCTCTTCACCAAATTCAAAATGGGCAATTTTAGGAGCAACTAGGAAAGAGCACAAAGGTGTTTTAAAAATTAAATTAAATTTTAAAAGAAATTTAAATGAATATTTAAATGGGGAATTTGTTTAACTACCATTCACTATCAATGCACCGGTATAATTAACCAAGGCCGCATTATTTCTAGCCTTGCAGGTATAATTGCCCGCATGATGTGCCTTAACACTGTCGATGGTTAGAATACTAGTACGTTTACCGCCTTTTATAACGGTTATACCCGAATATGAACTTATGGCATAATCATTAAATAGCCATTCTATATCTATGGGCTGATCACCCAGAGATATAATGCAAGTAACTGATACAGTCTCCTCAAAATTGGCAGGTTCTTCACCAAAATCGAATGGTGTGATTTTGGGGGGAACTATTAAAAATAAAAAATTAAATCAACAAAACTTAACATAATTTATTTTTATTTTTAATTTAAAAAGTGCAAAAAATACAAATACCATTCACTATCAATTCAGCGCTATATTTAACCGAGGCCGCACGATTTCTAGCCTTGCAGGTGTAATTACCCGCATGATGGGCCTTAACACTTTCAATGGTTAGCAAACTGGTACGTTTGCCACCCTTCATAACTTGTATCCCGGAATAGGAACTTATCGAGTAATCATTAAACAGCCACTCAATATCTATGGGCTGATCACCCAGAGATATAATGCAAGTCACTGATACAGTCTCCTCAAAATTGGCAGGCTCTTCACCAAAATCAAATGGTGTAATTTTGGGAGGGACTTTAAAAAACACAAAAATATTTATAACAGAAAAGAAAATAAAATATTTTTTTATGTTTTCAAATTTAAAAAGAATTTGCTACCATTAACGATTAATTCAACAGTGTAATTAACAGCAGCAGCATGATTCTTGGCCTTGCAGGTATAATTACCAGCATGACGTCCCTGTACACTATCTATGGTCAGCATGCTGCTACGTTTACCACCCTTAACCACTGTTATACCAGAATACGAGCTAATGCCATAATCGTTAAATAGCCAGTCAATGTCTATGGGCTGATCACCCGATGATATAATGCAGCTTATGGAAACGGTTTCTTCAAAATTGGCTGGCTCTTCACCAAAGTCAAAGGGTGTGATTTTGGGGGGAACTTTATTATTGTTAAAATGAAAATTCAAAAATTAAATTAAACTTTTAATCAAAGAAAAATCACTAAAGCAAAATGTAACACGCAAATACACTCAGAAAAAGAAAACGAAAAGAAATACCATTAACTATCAAGTCGGTGGTAAAATTATTGGCTGCAGCATAATTTTTAGCCTTGCAGGTGTATTTCCCAGCATGATGGGCCTTGACATTGTCAATGGTCAACATGCTGGTACGCTTACCACCCTTCATCACTTGTATACCCGAATATGAACTGATGCCATAATTATTAAATAACCACTCAATATCAATAGGTAAATCACCCGTCGATATTAAACACGTTACAGAAACAGAGTCCTCAACATTGGCCGGTTCGTCGCCAAAGTCAAAGGGTGTAATTTTAGGAGGAACTTGAAAGAAAAGTTTAAGGATTCCAAAAAAAAGAAAAGAAAAGCAAGAATACTTCAGTCAAACTACAGATATATTTAAAGAAAGAAATTAAAAAAAATTATAATTTTAATAGTTTAATGCTTAGCAAGGAGTAGCCATAAATGAAGTATAGCCAGGCCAACCATAATTGGGCAAAGCCTCTTTTTCAAAATGCCCACGTTGGCATTACAGTCAAAAACAGCTGTCGATTTGCAAACCAGTTTTAATAGCAGCGTTGTCATCATTGAAATTATAAAAAAGCACCAACACCAAGAAAAAACTCGTATTAAAAATCAATTTACATACAAATTTAGTTACACCGACCAGAATGAAAAACCTCCAACTCGAAAATGTTCGCGTTGAAAATTTGACAACAATCGGTTATCGTTTGAATGTGGGCACAACAATGAACAGAGAACATCTGTCGATTTGTGAAGGAGGGAGGGCTTTTAAATAACAATTGTGCTAACGTAAGCTGCCTTCCGGCTTAAAGAATGTTGGGGCAACACTTATATAATTTCATTCCCATTTAAGAACGCTGAAATGTGTTGTCATTTCCCAAAATTTCATAAAAAAAATATATTTTTTTTGCTATATCTTTTAACTAAATTACCAACTGCAAAACGCTGGAGCCACCTTGAAAAATGCTTTACCCATTTACATATAATAGTTCTGCCTGGTTGTAATTTATATAAAATAAGTTTTCTTTTTTCAAGCACCATTAACAATTAACTCTGCTGAATATTCCTCAAATCCAGCTCGATTTTTAGCTTTACAGGTGTAATTTCCCTTATGGCCAGCATGCACTGAATCTATAGTTAATAAACTGGTACGTTTGCCACCTCTCATTACAGAGACACCAGCAAAGATGTTAACCGGTTCACTATTAAATAGCCACTCAATATCGATGGGCATATCTCCGGAAGAGATTAAACAATTTATAGAAACAGAATCTTCAAAATTTGCTGGGATATCACCAAAATCAAAAGGCACTATTTTAGGAGGAGCTAAAAATAATTGTCATCAATTGAAATTAAAAAAGAAACAATAATTTTCAACAGGAAATATTAGCACCGACCACAAACGTCAAATTTTTTGATAACAGCGTTGATCCTATCGAATAAACTGTCATTAAATTACAGCACTCAATATGAATGAAATTTCTGTAGAATTTAAATGGAAATTTTGATCGGTAACCACTTTAATTCTGTGAGACTATGGTGGGCAGGCCTTCTAAGCCAGCAAAATTAATCAACAAAGAGACACACTGTGCAGCCATTATAAATAGAAATATTCAAGTTGTATTTCAACACTCAGCAAGTCTACAGACGAAGCAACATTAAGTCTGACAAATTTTAAAAAATAAAAATATTTTAGTTCATAAACGAAAAACTGTGTTGGTCAGAGTCTTAAAAAAATATTTTTCATTAATTGAACAAATTTTGTCCATCTAACTCGAAGCGAATTGATGCAAAATAGACACGACGATTCAATCAGCTTCACAAAAAAAATGGTAGCCAGATATTGTTGCTGTGATTGCTTCAAAACAACTTTGCCTCTAGTACTCTAAGCCACTTTGTGAGACCTGAGTTTGACAGGCTACAACTTTTTATTGAACCATTGAAATTATCTCTTTTTTTTCCAAGCTTTTAGCTAATTAAAAGTAACAATTTTGTTATAGAATTTATACTTAATATGAAGTCCTCTTTTTTTTAAAACACGCCAACGTTTTTGACTCAATTTTGGGACTTGTGATTAAATACTGCTTAACAGGAATTGTCACTGTGAATAACAAAAATATTATGAAAATAAATTCAGTTTTTTGTAAAACGAAATCTGGAAAATATTTTAAGTCGCCTCAATGACCTAGTGTGCTACTACGTCAGTGGAACTCACGCTAATCGCAGAGGGTTAAGCTTGAAAAGACTTACGAGTATGTGCTGTTTTTATAACACAAGCGATCAACTCGCCTGTTTTTCAGCGTTCAAGCTTGTGTTATAAAAACAGCAGATTAAGCCATTTTAAATGTTGTTGTTTTTATTGTCATAAATGTGTCCCTCAGTTTTTCGATAACTAGTGAGTTGGTTCAATAGATTTTGTTAGTTACCGATTGTGAAATGTGTTTTGAATTTAAAAAAAAAAAAAAAAAAACTTTTTTTCCTTAAATTCAATTATTATTTTTATAAACATGACCTTTCGAACATGACCTTGTTAACAACAAACTGTAGCTTAGCCATTGATAACATCACTGGTCAAATCGTTGGTTAACTAAAAATTAGGAATTTCGATCAGGAGATTTTTTTTTAAGGCTGGGGGAAAAATTAACAGAAAATAATTAGAAAAATATTTCTAAAAAATAAAGAAACAAAAAAAATCTATCTATGTACCATTAACAATCAGTTCAGCTGTATATTCAGCTGCATTAGCATCATTGCGAGCCTTGCAAGTATAATTGCCAGCATGACCGCCATGTACTGAATCAATAGTTAAAATGCTGGCCTTTTTGCCACCCTTAACCACAGAAACACCAGTGTAGGCATTAATGGGTTCACCATTAAACAACCAATAAATATCCATGGGTAGATCACCCAAATAAATTAAACAATTAACAGAAACTGATTCCTCAAAATTCACCGCATGATCACCAAAATCAAAAGGAGCTATTTTAGGTGGGACTAAAAGAAAAATTTGTTTTTGAGAAAGAAGTGTAAACGAAAAATAAAAAAAATAAATGAATTTACGTAAGAAATACTTAACAAAAAAGATACAACAACAAACTGTACCATTAACTATTAACTGAGCGGTATGATTAACCGCAGTTGCTATATTGACAGCTACACAAGTATAGTTGCCAGCATGATGAGCTCTCACTATATCTATTGAAAGAGCACTAATTTTTTTACCCAACTTGACCATGGAAACATCATAAACATCGTCTGAGATTTTACGACCATTAAATAACCAAGCAAATGTTACCGGAAAATCACCCGATGTTACCAAACACTGAACACTGGCCGATTCACCAAAATTTGATGGCTCATCACCAAAATCAAAACTGGCTATTTTGGGGGGTACTACAAGGAAGTTTTGGAAAAGGTTTTCAAATTAACAAGATAAATAAAAGAAAAAGAAAACGAAAACAAAACTTCTAAATAGCAACAACAACAACAACAACACACCATTAACTTTTAATTCAGCTGTATAATTAATGCGACCAGCTATATTCTCAGCCACACAAGAATAATTTCCCATATGCTTGGCAGCCACCGATTCTATCGTTAATTCTAAAATCCTTTTACCACGTTTTGTGGTATAAATTTCGAGATATTCTTCGAAAGGTTGACCATTTAACATCCAGCTAATATTAACTGGCATATCGCCACCAGAAATAATACAACCCACATTTATAAATTCACCATAACTCATTGGCTCATCACCGAATGTAAATTGATTCATTTTAGGTGGCACTAAATCAAAAATAAAAGATGAGAACTATTTAGCCGAAACTTTTAGAAGAAGAGAAACTACCATCGCATGTGTCAAAATTAATTGTAGGCTTTTTTTTTTTTACTTTCAGGACTCTGCTTTATGTTTGCTCGTCAGCAAAGGAGCGACACTTAATACGCCCACATATTAACTAACTTTGTTGCTCAACAAAAATTTCGTTTTCAGAATCAAATCGAAACACATTTTAAAATTTAGTTTTCTTTATACACGCAAAGAAAAAAGATGGTTGAATATGGTCACCGCAAAACATAGTGTGTTCTTCACAGAAATATTATTATTAATTTGAAGCATCTAAACATTATTATGATCACGATAAACATGTTTCTAGTTATTTTTAACCATATTATGTTTAGCCTCATAGATCATATTATGTTTAATAAAATTTTACTTGAAATCATAAATATGTTCATAGCAAACATAATAATGATAAAAATATGGTTGAAATTTAATTATTTGCTTTTTCATCTCTTCCTCAACCATATAAATAAAGTGAGTATAAAACAAAAACTTAATCGTTCTAACTCAACTGAGCTTTGTGGCTGAAGTGGTTGAGTGGCGAGTTAATACTTCTTAACTAAGTGTTGGCAAGTTCAAGCCCTGGTAGAGTCAACTAAATACAAATTGATAGAAAAAAAAATCAATGGAATAAAAAAACTTTATTTATACAAAAAATTAAAATTAAAATTTTTTTTTAAATCATATTAAAAAAATTTTTTTGCCTTGACCGGGGGTTGAACATCTGCAGTTGAAAGCTATTTTTAATATCTTTAATTTAAAAATTTATATGGTTAGATGCAATCATAAATCTGTTTCCACCAGAATATGGTTGCCTCAACCATATTTTTTCTTTGCGTGTGAGTAAAAAATAAACAGTTTCTGAAAAATTTATCGACAACAAAATTTAGAAAAATTAAATTTTTTTATATCAATTTACTAGAATTAACAATATTTTTCTTTCAATGCGTCAGTTATTGGTTACAAAAGGTAAAAAAAATCATATTTTTTTTGTAAAAATCTTTTTGTAGTAAATTTGTTTTGAATTATCGATTGTCGACTACTTACTAGCCGTCATAACTAAATAGATGTAATAGTAGGGACAGAAGACTTTTGGTATATGTTTTGTGTTATTGTGTGACCAGCGATTGTATGGCCTCAGCAGTGGTACATTAGTCCCATTACACCCAGATAAAATAAAGCCAACACTAACAGATTTTTGAGCCATCAACGACTGTTTTTTGCCAAATTTTTCATTTTACTTTTTTTAGATTGATTTTTAACTTCACTAAAATGTAGAAACAAAATGTAAAACAAAAACTTAATCGTTCTAACTCAACTGAGCTTTGTGGCTGAAGTGGTTGAGTGGCGAGTTAATACTTCTTAACTAAGTGTTGGCAAGTTCAAGCCCTGGTAGAGTCAACTAAATACAAATTGATAGAAAAGAAAAATCAATGGAATAAAAAAAACTTTATTTATACAAAAAATTAAAATTAAAATTTTTTTTAAAACTTCTTATATAAAATATGTATGTATTAAAAAAAATTTTTTTAAATGTCTTGCCCTGACCGGGGGTTGAATCGCAACATCTGCAGTTGAAAGCTATTTTTAATTTCTTTGTTTTGAAAATACATAAATAAATCTAACCATACTATGTTTCCACCAGAATATGGTTGCCTCAACCATATTTTTTCTTTGCGTGTAGTATTTTTGGCTGTATGATTGAATAGTAACGAATTCGGTTCAGACAACCAAAGTCTTTTTCTCAAAGAACAACTTCATTTGTGAGAACTAAATTTGTTTTCAAGCAAAAAATTCAACAAAATACAGACATCAAAGTGTAGTTTTATCAATGATGTTTTTACCGAATTTCTAGCGTCACAATTAAAACAAAGTCGGTTAGGAAAAGTTTCGGAAAATTAATAAGGACAAAATTAAACGTTAAACAAATTCAGAAATAAAATAATAAAATTTTTTAAATATACACACAGGCACACACACCATTAACTTTTAATTCCGCTGTATAATTAACACGACCAGCTTTATTTTCCGCTATGCAAGAATAATTGCCTGCATGCTTGGCAGACACAGATTCTATAGTTAGTTCGTTGATACGTTTGCCCCGTCTGGTGCTATAGATTTCTAAATAATCCTCAAAGGGTTTACCATTTAAAATCCAAGAAATGTTAACGGGTAAGTCACCACCCGATATGATACATTGCACGTTAATAAATTCACCATAACTCATGGGTTCGTCGTTGCCAAAGGAAAAGTAATTGATTTTAGGAGGCACTAAAGTTAAAATAAGTTATTGAATTTCTTTTTTTTTAAATAGTTTTTTTTTAACTCCAACATATGCATACGTAGAGTACACACCCCAGCACTCAGCACTTTGTCAAAAAGTTCGTTTTATATGGCCAAGAGGATTAACTACCGCTAAAGGACAGGCTTAAGGAAAATAACTCAAGTTATGGCGTTTTTGAATTGAAACAAAATAAAAAAAAAATTGTAAGCCTTTAAAACTAACCATTTACCACCAATTCAGCTGAGTGTTCAGTTTTACCAGCTGCATTGCTGGCAATGCAGGTATAAATGCCAGCATGTTTGGCCTCAATGGCATCAATCATTAAATTGTTGATGCGTTTGCCACGTCTTTCGGTTAAAATTTCCAAATCCGGCATTAAGGGATGTCTATTTAAAGTCCACATAACCGATACCGGTAAATCACCGCCGGAGATAGTACAATGTACCGATACAGGCTCACCAAAATTTAAGGGTTCATCACCAAACGAAAAGGGAGTAATTTTGGGAGGAACTTTTTACAAGGTGGGAAGGAATAATTTGAAAGATGAAAAATGAAAGAAAAACAAAAAAGAAAACGAATAGTTTTTTTATCAAAAATAAATTATCAAACAAACCATTAACTATCAAACGGGCATAGTGTTCAGTGAGACCAGCTTTATTTTGGGCACGACATGAATAGTTGCCAGCATGATGTGCTGCCACCGATTCTATGGTCAATACATTAACTCTTTTGCCAATGCGTGACAACGATATGTCATGGAAACTGTCTATGGCTTTACCATTCAACAGCCAGGTTACATTCATGGGTAAATCCCCACCCAATATGGTACATTGTATGGAAGCGGGTTCTCCATAATTTAAAGGCTCTTCACCAAAATCAAAAGGTGCAATTTTGGGGGAGACTTTTTTCAGAAGAATAAATCAAATTAAATCAAGGCTTTGTAGTAAAAAATGCTTAAACAAGACTTTTACATTAAAAATTTATCCATTAAAAAAACAATTTTGGGAATTTATTCATAGTCAGGTATTTACTTAGCGCCAGTTTACACTACGCCATTTTTATTGCTGCAATTCCAAAAGAATGGTAAAATTGCAAGAACAAAAACTGCGTAGAATTTTAAAAGAAAATTTAACAGAATTTCTGCATGAAGATCCAAATTGACCCGCAAAAGGTCAAGTTACCCCTAAAGAATTGAAATGCCAGACCGACTTTCATTAATTACGTGTCCTTAACATTTTGTCTAAACATACTTAGCCCGATTCCCACTTCTTAACTAACCCATGGACGTTCGTAATGTGAACTGTATGACCGACACGTAATACCGAAATTAAAAAAAAAAAAAATTTAAGTTTCCCTCGAATGTGGCCGGCCTTAAAATGAGTTCCATAAAGAAACCAGAGTTTTTAGAGAAATTCTAAGAGAAAAACTCGGTTTCTCATTTGCTTGTGTCAAAGAAAACATTGCAGGAGGGATTAAGTGGAGAGGGAAAGTAAATAAAAAATAAATAATTATGAAATCAAAGCGTTGCATTCGATATGAAACAATTTGTATCACATTTTTCAAATAATTTAACCCTCTTAACCAACAAAAAATTGACGTAGACTTTAAAGTAAAATTTATTAAAAAATTTCGATAACTTTGACATTAAAGTCTACGTCAATTTTTTGGGATAAGAAGGTAAAATTTTTGATTGATTCTATACGCTAGCGAATGCAACAATTCTGACTGAGATATTAAAGCCGAGATTCAGAAAGAAACAATAAAATTGAAGCCACAAAATTGACAAACTTTCTTCACACCATTAACAATTAGGGCTGCTGTATATGATGCTTTGCCAGCCTCATTTCTAGCCACGCATGTGTAGTTTCCAGCATGATTTCCTGTTACGCTCTCAATACCTAGAGCATGCGTGTGACGGGTAAATTTCGAAGTAGCAATTTCTAAATGGGCCGGCAAATGATAATCATTAAAAAGCCATTCAACACTTATGGGCCAATCGCCACCCGCTATGGTGCATTGCAAAGAAGCTGGCTCCCCGAAATTCAAAGGCTCTTCACCAAACTGAAAAGGCGTTATGCGTGGTGGTACTGATTTCAAAAAAGTTAAAAGTCAAAAGCATTAAATTTAAAAAAGTTAATTCAAGTGAAAGATGAAAATTAGCAAAATGTGAAATGAAAGCAAATGTGGAGTAGATTCTAGATTTAGTAGTTTTTAGCTTTAGTATGAATAAAAAAGGGACATTTTCTTATTTTAAAGCTTTCAAAAAACCAAGAGATTCAAGTTTTTGTTTTAGTAGCTCTAAAATTCTCATTTAGTTTAGTTTGTTACTTGTAAATATACCATTAACCGTTAATTCTGTCGTGTAAGTTGTGTAGCCAGCCTCATTGCTGGCCGTACATGTATACAATCCGGTATGAGCAGGAGTAGCATTCGGTATAGCGAGTATGCTAGATTTACTGCTGATACGATTAGTGCGCATAACTGGTGGTTCAAGACCCAAGTGGACATCGTAAGGGTTACGTTCAAAGCTCCAATGAATCTTAATAGGGCGATCACCCTTTTGTATTTGACACAACAAATCAATAGAGTCGCCATTATTTAAAACATCAACATAATCAAAAGGTATAATTTGGGGTAAAACTACAGTGATGGAGGAGAAAATTTCATTAATAAATAATTAATTACGACACAAACATTCTAGTTTTTAAAGCCTCTACTTCAAACTCACTTAAAACCAGCCTTAACCTTTTTTCTTAATGTTTTTTTATATTTTTTTTTTTCAAGTGTAGGAGTAGTTGTGTGGGATAATAAAAACAAAATGAAACAGCGGCAAATTAAAATGAAAACTCAAATCAAAATTAAATAGTTAAATTTCTTTTTCTTAATCACCATTTATAAGCAACTCAGACGTAAATGAATTGTGGCCCGCCTTATTGTTGGCCATGCAGGTATAATTTCCCACATTAGCAGCCTTTACCGATTCTATGGTTAACAAACTGATGCGATCACCAATTTTACTTGTTAAAACACCCAAATGAGAAAACAAGGGCAAATTATTGTGTAACCAACGGATTTTTAAAGGTAAATCACCCTTGGCCACATGACAAGTTAACTGCACGCTATCACCGGCATTAGCTTCAGTGTCAAAGCTAAAGGGATGTATGGAGGGCAGGACTTGACAGAAAAAAATAAAGAAAAATCAATAAAAATCAACTGAAAAAACAAATAAAAATTAATTTTTATAACCATTAACTTTAAGCTCTGCTTCATAAGAGCTTTCGCCTGCTTTATTCGTTGCCCTACAAATATACATGCCCCGATGATCCGCTGTTATGTAATCAATATTTAGGGTGCTAGATTTTGTAGACATACGACCGATGATTATTTCCAAATCACCACTGCTTAAGGTTTGATTGTTAAGGGACCATTCGATTGCAATAGGCAAATCACCTTTAGACACAGAACATTGTATGCCTATTGAATCCCCTGAATTGGAGGCCTCATCACCAAATGAAAAGGGTTTAGTTTGGGGTGGCACTAAAATAGTTTCAAGTGAAAAAGCCTTAAAAACTACTTTACCAGCAAACGTTTTCGATAAGGACTAGTTAGTAACTTAAAGTTTTAAAATAATTGTAAACAAACTAAAATTAATAAAATTATGTTTTGTTTTCCAACTACCATTAACACTCAATTCTGCCATTTGTTCTGCACTTCCAGCTGCATTAGTGGCAATACATTTGAATATGCCACGATGTTGTCCATTAATCGCCTCAATACTTAAAGAGCTTAATTTCGGTGACATTTTTATGATTCTTATACCAGCATGTTCATTTGTTATGGGTTGACCATTTAAAGTCCAGTGCAATTGTAGTGGCAAATCACCCTTAAACACCATGCACTGTACGGCAGTACTCTCACCATAATTGGAGGGCTCATCACCGAAAACAAATGGCATAACTTGAGGTGGTACTATGAGAAAAAATAGTTTAAAATAAATATCGAGTTAAGGCTTATTCAGCAAAGCTGAATATAATTTTTATTTCATTGGGACTTCATGTTTTACTTATTCAGCCACATTTGTTTCATTTTAGTTTATTTAATTATATGATTTGTTAATTCAGCATTAAATAGCTCATCCATCTGGCATTCATCGCCAAACACAAACGAAAATGCTGAAATACTTTTTTTTTTTAACAGTTTTCTGTGTGTAAATATGATATAGGAGCAGCGTTGCCAGGAGCTAGAAAAAATAAGCTAAATTTGCCTAAAAAAAGGCTAGAAAAAGCTAATATACTCACAAAAAAAAAAAAGCTAGGAAAAAGTTAAAAAAAAACTATCGCTAAAAATTCAACAATAATTATGATTTTTAAAAAAAATCAAGAAGAGAACAAATACTAAGGAAAATAAGGTTGCTTAAACATGCTCTCCGTTTTGGTCTTAACTTGCTCAGTTTTCTAGATATCGATTTGATTTCTATTGCGTTGGATAGATAAACGTATTAGCTTTAATTAGATTTTTTTTTGCCAAAAATTACCATAAAATGCCAAAAAAAAAATTTTTTTTCGCACTATCCGGATACATCAAAATTTTATGGAAAATGTTACTTTAGTGTTTTCAGACTGAAAGTTAAATAATGATTTTTAACATTAAATTCACCAACAGATGATTTTACGTTCACACTGCAAATTTTTTAAATTCAGTATTTAACACAAAACAAACAAAAAATTCCCATAGAAATAAGTGTATTTGATGCGTTACTTTGTACAAAACTTATTTGACCAACTGTACAGCAGCCACAACATGTGTGACCTTTGGTAAATACACTTACGGGACACATATATTCTTTGTCTTTCGGCGAAAAACTTCGTTTTCTTCGAAATGCTTTTCTTGCTGCTGCCATTGGAAGCATTTTCTTCTGAAAATATTTGAAATGGTTTTTATTTTATTATTTCATTCAATACCTTTTTAACTTGGTAGCACTGAACTTAATGAACAAAAACAGTGTTGTATTTCTTAAAATTAATTTTGTATGGTAAGTACAGTTTTTATGAGTTGGATTTAACATTGAAACCGCATTTATGTTAAATTCACTCAGTCTGAAAACACTGAATCGAACATTATGCAGACTAAATATAAATTTAATCCAATTCAAGTTCGAAGTTTATAAAACAAATTTTTTGTTCAGAAATTTTCTTCAGCTTTAGATTGTTTATGTGTGATTTGGTTTCATTTTTCCAAAACTTAAAAATAAAAAAAAGGCTAGAAATAAAGCTAGAGGCTAAATCATAAATTTCAAAGCGAAATGCGTGGAAAAAGGCTAAATCTAGCTTGAAAAAGGCTAAAATGGCAACGCTGTATAGAGCGCAATGCTACTGATAGACGTTACTACAAATCGTACGATAAATCGTACAAGTATGAAATAAGTATCGTCTAGCATGCTGTCGTACTACAAAACTTTACTTCGAAGTATGAAAATCAAAATATTTTGATTTTTGTGGGCGGAGCTTGTATAAGTACGATAAAAAGTATCGTGTATCATGCTGTTGTACTACAAATTTTTTTTAGAACAGCGGAGAGCGTCGTGCTTATAAAAATTAATTTTTTGTGCCGAAAAGTGAAAATATTATTAAAAATATTTTGACAATTCATCTTTTTCTTTTATCCATTCTCTACACCATGTTCTTTTTCTTGTTCCTTCTTTATTCTTATTCTTTTCAAATAGTACTGCCACCACCCACATCTTTTAAATGAAAAAGTACAACTTGTAGTACGATTTGTAGTAACGTGTATCACAAAACCGTACTATCACTTATACTTCGCGAAGTACGAATTTAAGTATCGTGTATCATCAGCATAAGACGTGAAAAGAAACACGTATTTTATTTATTCAGCTCAGCTGAATATATGTACTTCTCGCCATGTATTTTCAAATAATATGTTGTTTTTATTTTATTTGTTTGATTTGTTTGATTTGTTTGATATTTACGCATTTGTATTTTGTAAATCGAAAAAAACCTTTAACAAAGATTAACTCAACATTTCATTACCACCCTGCCCACAAGCAAATTCAGCACATTTTGTGTATTCAGCAAAATTTATTACATGTGCGCAGAAATTAAAAGAATACAATTATGGCAAATAAAAATTAAAAACAAGCAAATTTTGTAATAATTTTGAGTAAAGAATATGCCACCAACCATTAACCTGTAATTCAGCCGTGTATTCACTTGTACCGGCCTTATTGGTGGCTATACATTTGTAAGTGCCCCGATGAAAGGCTGTCAATGAATCAATATTCAAAGAACTGGTACGTTTGTTTAAGCGTACAACACTAAAATCATGTTCACCATTCACAATCGCTGCCGAATTCAGAGACCAATGAATTTCTAAAGGTAAATCACCTTTGGGCACTACACAAGTGGCACTAGCAATTTCACCCACATCGGCAGCATCTTCACCGAAACTAAAGGGTAACACTTGGGGAGGCACTAAACAGGTTTAAGAAAATTATAAATAATAAAACAAAGAGAATTGTAAATTTAAAAATAAATAAAAAAAAAAAAAAAAAAATTAAAAAGAAGTGTAACGGTTAGTTAACCAACCATTAACTTGTAATTCAGCTGTGTATTCATCAGAACCAGCCTTATTCGAAGCTATACATTTATATAAGCCACGATGATGGGCTTCTAAAGAGTCAATATTTAAAGAGCTGGTACGAGCATTCATGCGTGCTAAAGAGAAACCGTGCTCCCCAGTAATGACAGGGGCTGCATTTAAAGTCCAACGTATTTCTAAAGGTAAATCGCCCTTGGTAACCATACAAAAGGCTCCTGCCATTTCTCCGGTATTAACAATTTCATCACCAAAATTAAAGGCCTGTATTTGGGGCGGTACTTTTGGGCAAAGGAATTTATGAAATAAAAATTTAATAAAAATTAAATCAATAACAAAAACAATTTTTTTTTTATACCAAAACTACATCATTTATATAACATTAACCATTGACTTCCAGAACAGTTACATATTCAGCATAACCGGCTGAATTGTTGGCTATACATTTGTAGCTGCCACGATGAAATGCTTCCAAAGTTTCAATATTTAAGGAGCTTGTGCGTTTATTCATTTTAAAAATATTAAAACCATTTTCTCCATTAACAATCAAAGCAGAATTTAAGGTCCAATAGATGTCTAAAGGTAAATCACCTTTTGGCACTACACAAACAACACTGGACACTTCACCACGATTTAAGGGCTCTGCACCAAAGTCAAAGGGACTTACTTGAGGAGGAACTAAGACAAAAGTAATTTCACAATAATTAAAAATCGAATCGAAATATTTTTTTCAACCATTCAGCTAAATATTTAAAAATTAATTCAGCAAAGAAAAATACTTTTTAAACCAACTTTTGTAAAAAATAAATTTATAAATAAAATTTGTTCTTTAACAATTTTCTAAAAGAAAAAAAAAAGATTTATTCAGCAAATATTTTTCTTTTTGGACGAGTTGAATTTGAAGAAATTGAAACAAAAGTTTAAAACTGAATGTGAAGCAAAATATTACAATTCAGCTGAGCAAGATATTTTTAAACTCAATAAATAAGAAAAGCTGATGAATAAAACGTATTCCAATAAAGCTTATGACAATCGATATTAAAATCTGTGTAAAATATCTTATTCAGCAAAAATTTATTTTGTGAAAACATGCTGATTTTGCTGAAAGGAGGTCTAATTTCAAAAAGCAATTCAGCTAAGCAAAATATTTTTCAAAAACATTAACTTAAACAAAATTTATCACACTTTCTTTTCAAATCTTTTTAAAATATCTTATTTTTCTCTTTTATAAGGACAAACTAATTCTGCAGAAGATATTTAGGGCTTAGGTTAGTGCTAACACAGGGCTGTCACCAGCCATGTAGCTTAGAATTTAATAGTAGCGGGAAAATTGGGATGTAAAGTTAAAAAAAGGAATTAAATTAAAAGAAATAAAATTTTTGAAAAGAAAAAACAATCAACACTCTTTTAACCATTAACTTCCAAAACAGCAACATGTTCTGCATAGCCCGCTGAATTATTGGCAATACATTTGTAAGTGCCACGATGAAAGGCCTCCAAAGAATCTATGTTCAATGAACTGGTTCTTTTATTCATTTTAAATAGATTAAAACCATTTTCGCCGTTAACTATTAACGCAGAGTTGAGAGTCCAATAAATATCTAAAGGTAAATCTCCTTTAATTACAATACAGGGAACACTAGTCACTTCGCCGCGGTTAAGCGCTTTTTCACCAAAATCAAAAGGGCTGATTTCGGGGGGTACTAAAAGAAGATTATGTTGGAGATATAATTAAATACGCTTCAGTTTTAATTCAGCTAAAAGCTAAAAATGCTTTTTGAAAAATTTTCTTTTCGGTTAGAAATTAACCTGGGAAGTGGTCAGGCTTAAATGCACAATTTGGGATTTTACGTTCCGCAAAATCACCCAAAACCACTGACACAAATTTCTTGGCAAATTTAAAGTTCATCTTTAAGGTACTGACTCACTATCCTACTTAGTCGTACGATCTGTGTAAAAACGCATGTGTGCTAAAAAAGTATGATAGTGTGTATTGAACAAGCAGACTTTTTGACAGGTCTGTCCGATTTTTTAATGTTATGAAAATTTCTTCAAGTAGGAAAGAATTCTGTCACACATTATTTTGACATAATCGTACGATCGTGTAGGGTAGTGAGTCAGTACCTTTAAACGTCCAATAAAAATTTACGTATTTTCAATTTTTTTTTTTTTCAAAATCTCTTATTTAATTTTTTTTAACACAAATTCCTAAAGGAAACACCCAGAGTCCAGGTAGGAATTGAATCTGCGACCCAGATTGATAGCAAAAGAATTTGAATTCTGTAAATCAACAGCAACTGCTACAAAAAAAAAAAACTTCTTTCAAGCTTGTAAAGCACTAAAGTCGCCTTAGAAAGCTAAGCCGGGAATATCAAAAAACTTCATTTTATAAGGGAAAAGGGGATTTTCAAAATAAAAATTATTTTAATAAAAATCACAACCATAAATAAACCAAAACCACTAAATTACGGAATAGAATTTAGTACAAATCAAAATTAACCATTAACTTCTAAAACCGTAACATGTTCTGCATAGCCCGCTGAATTATTGGCAATACATTTGTATGAGCCACGATGAAAGGCCTCCAAAGAATCTATGTTCAAGGAACTGGTTCTTTTGTTCATTTTAAATAGATTAAATCCATTTTCGCCATTAACAATTAAGGCCGAATTAAGAGTCCAATAAATGTCTAAAGGCAAGTCACCTTTAGGTACCATGCAAGTAACACTGGCAATTTCACCACGATTTAAAGTCTCTTCACCAAAATCAAAAGGACTTATTTGGGGTGGCACTAGAATCATACATGAAAAAATCGAATTTTTTTTTTGGTTTTAATTTTAGAAATTAAAAAAAAAGGACAGAAATTAAAGTTGATGGAATATACACGCAGTTGGTGTGAAAATCAAGTGTAAATTATATTCCACCAGAATGAATGGATTATGAAAGGTGTGGCTTTGATGTGCTGTTTCTGTAACAAAACCGGTTCAATCGTCATACAAAATTTCTAGGTAATTTGATCGGCTAGTTTACAGAAACAGCGCATTAATTTCAAAACCGAACAAAAACTCAAAATGAATGAACAATAAATGAGCATTTCGCTCCGCTACTTTAAAGCTGCCGCAAACTATCACTCAATTACTTCCCCTTCAATTGGTTGAATTTAAAGGATTTGTTTTCTAATGGAACTGTAAAACTACAGGAGAAAAATAAAAATAAAATTTTAAAATAAAGAAGATATAAAAAATAATTTCTTGTTTAGTTTTTTTTCAGCAATTCTAACCATTAACATGTAATTCCGTTGAGTATGTAGCAGAACCAGCTTTATTATTTGCAATACACTGATAGAGGCCACGATGTTTACCCTCTAGGGCATTTATGTTTAAAGAACTTGTGCGTGGATTCGTGCGTATTAAATTGAAAGCCTCCTCACCATTTATAATGGGTTGCGAATTCAAAGTCCAATATATATCCACGGGTAAATCACCCTTACCCACCATACACTGAGCACCAAACCAATCGCCTACATTCATGGGCTCATCGCCAAATGAAAAAGGGGTTATCTGGGGAGGAACTACAGAACAAGACACCAGGTTTTTTTATATGGGCAGATATTTGAGATTTATTCAAAAACAGTAAAATCACACTCTCAATTTAGTTATATTTTGTTCAGTCTTTCAGCAGTCAATTAGTGTTTTCTTTTCGTTATAAAGTTGTAGTGCCACTACTGCACTAAACAACTCTGATTGCTGCAAACCGGAATATTATAAAAGCAAGAAGCCAAACTCGTTTGAAAAGAGAGCATATCTTTTTCCGGATGGTGTAGCCGAAAATCTTTGCAAAAAAAATTATTTTTGTCTAGCACTGGCTGGTTTTATTAGCACACGTTTTCGAATTCAGGGTAACTTTTTAGACATACCCCAAACTAGAGGTAATGAATTTGGCTTTCGGAAACAGTAACTAATTTTCATGTGGAATAATTTTTATTTAACAAAAAAATACACGGTTCTTGGATGAGAAATTTTGCACAGCGGCCATACCAGAGAAAATTTTGCACGGGACATACCTCAAACTAGAGGTACTGAGCTTCCCTTTCGGAAATCGTAACTATTTTTTATCTGAAATAATTTTTCTTTAAAAAAAAATTTTAATTAAATAATTGAAGATTGAAAAAGCCTACAGACTAGCTCGTGATCTGCTTTTCTGGTTTGTCTTCTATTCGTTATTTTTGAAAGACTTTTGAAGTAAATGATTTAAAAAAAATCTAAAATTGCAGCAACAAAACTTGCAGAGTAAGAACTTGGACACGTTTGCAAAGATTCCACCACATGTTTTATGTCATTTATTATTAATTATTTAATTAAAATGATTAAATTTTGTTGTAGTTAATTTTTTTTTTTAGGTTTTAGTAACAAATTCAATTAGTACAGAAGAACAATAGACAAAAATGTTTTATTAGTTTTACAATAGCCAATCTAATGAAAATAATTTGTGACAGCACCCACCATTGACTTGCAATTCAGCTGCATATTCAGCCAAACCCGCTAAATTTACGGCTACACAACGATAAGTTCCTCTATGTTTTGCCTCTAAAGAGTCCACACTCAAATAGCTGGTACGTGAATTTAATTGTGAAACCGTAAAACCCTGTTCGCCGGATGTTATGAGTTCAGAATTTAAAGTCCAATGAATGTGTAAAGGCAAATCACCCTTAAGCACTACACAATTAATGCTTAACAAATCACCCATATTATAGACTTCTTCGCCAAAATTAAAGGGTAAAACTTGAGGAGCAACTATTATAGAGATTTTTTTTTTCGGAAAATTATTTAACAAAAGCAAAATGTGGCAAAAAAAAAAAAAAAGTTCTACAACTAAAAACATAAAATTTTAGACAACAAAAAAAGAGAAAGAAGAAAATCCAGCTTTAACCAACCATTGACATGTAGTTCGGCGGAATATGAAGTAAAACCAGCTTTATTGTTGGCTATACACTGATAAACACCACGATGTTTGCCCTCAAGGGCATTTATATTTAACGAACTTGTGCGTGGATTCATGCGCATTAAATTGAAACCTTGTTCGCCATTCACAATTGGTTGAGAATTTAAAGTCCAATAAATGTTAAGGGGCAAATCACCTTTACTAATCATGCACTGAGCTCCAAACATGTCACCCACATTCATGGGCTCATCAGCAAAAAAGAAAGGCATTATTTGGGGTGGCACTAAAATGCACATTTTTTTATGAAAAGAAATTTTGGATAAACAGGAGGATTGATTTTATCAAATAAATTAATTTAAAAAATGAAAAAAAAAAATATCGTAAAAGAAAAGTTGAAAGTCGAGTTGAAGCACAAGCTTATTTAAATACCATTCACATTCAATTCGGAAGCATACAAATCTGTGCCCGCCTTATTTTCCGCTATGCATTTGAATAAACCCCTATGATTTTCTGCCACACTAACAATATTCAAGACACTAGATTTTGAGGACATTTTCATGATGGTTATACCCTCTTCATTGTTGATTAAGGGTCTAGAGTTAAGAGTCCATTTAATGTTTAGGGGTGTATCACCTTTCTGTATCATACACTGAACTCCGGCGCTTTCGCCCGTATTCACCGGTTCATCTCCAAAAGTGAAGGGAACAATTTGAGGTGGAACTAAAAAATGTGAGGAGTGCGGCAGGCACAAAACAAATTTATTTTTAGTTGTAAAAAAAATTAATAAAAACGCATTAAGAATTGAGAGACTTAGTGGAAGGCGTTGTTAAAGGGGTGTGTACCAACACAGTAAGGTATAGCTAGCCCGCTCTGAGATCAAGGGCCAATTACTCGTTTCAGTGGATGCAAATTTTTTTATAAAATACTGGTCTTCTCATTAAATTTATCAAAGCCTCGGCTTTGTGCTTAAGTAAGTCAATCAACAAGAAATTAAATTTTAGAAACTCTGAAACACCCCTCATTGAAACGACCTTTAATTAGCATTTAGTAAAACATGTATCACCTCTTTTAGCCTGGTCTCTAATCTAGTGTCATTTTTGTAATGGATAAAGAAGGAGGTAAGTAAAAAAAATAAATTTATGGTGAAAAAGAAAACAAAGATGATAAAAAATTAAGTGAGATTCTCAATGTAAAGAAAAGAATAGCAGCAACAACAACACAAAATAATCCCCCACCAACCCTTAACGGCCAAAATTGCCCACTGTAAGCTAGCACCAGCATTATTTGTGGCCACACAGGTGTAGTTGCCAGAATGACGGGCGCGCACCGATTCTATATTTAAAACACTAATACGCTGACTATTTCGTGTAACAATTATTCCGTCGTTGGTAAAGACCCGACCACCATTGCGTGTCCAATAGATATCCAATGGCAAATCACCCTTATTCACGGTACAATAGGCGGACACCATATCCAGTTCATTAATACTTTCCTCACCAAAATTAAAGGGTAAAATTTGTGGTAAAACTGGTAAAGGGTTAAAAAGGGGGGAAATACGAAAAAAATTTAATTTTCAATAAAATAAACAAACATTTTTTTAATTTTTATTTAAAAAAAGAAAAGAAAAGAGAAAAAACTTGGCATTCGAACCATTGACTCTTAACAAGGCTGAAGCTATGGTAACACCACCACCATTTGTGGCAACACAAGTATAATTTCCAGCATGACGAGCACGCACCGATTCTATGCTTAAAACGCTTAAACGTTGGTTGTTACGCATGACCACTACCCCATCGTTGGTATAAACACGACCACCATTTCTTAACCAATAAATATCCAAAGGCAAATCGCCCTTATTCACGGTGCAGGATGTGGAAACCATTTCCAATTCATTAACACTTTCCTCACCAAAATCGAATGACACAATTTGTGGTAACACTAGGGATCAGATCACATGAAAATATTTAAAGGGAAAAACGAAGGAGAAAAAACAAAACAAAAATTCAAAATAAAATTAATAAAGAAGAAAATGTGATTTTTGAAGAAAAATTTCTAACTGAGAAGAAGTTATTTTTTTTTATGGAAAAAGAAATGTTAAAAAAATCTTAACCATTGACTCTCAATATGGCCCAATGTTTGGTAACACCTGCATTATTGGTGGCCACACAGGTGTAGTTGCCAGCATGACGGGCCCTTACCGATTCAATGCTTAAAACACTCATGCGTTGGCTGGTTTTGGTAACAACCACACCATCATTTGTATAAACACGACCACCATTTTTCAGCCAGCCCACATCAACAGGTAAATCACCTTTATTAACGGTACATGAAGCCGATACCATGTCCAATTCATTGATACTCTCTTCGCCAAAGTCAAAAGGTACAATTTGGGGCAATACTTTTTTAATGCAAAAACAAAAATGGGTAGAACAAAGAAAAAGAACTCAAAAAAGTACCAGAAAAAAATTAAGTAATTTCGCTACTTTTTTCTTATCTAAATAAAAAAAAAAAAAAAAAAAAAAAAAAAAAAACAAGAAACTCTGAAATTCACCATTAACTCTTAACTCGGCTGTATGATATGCCACTCCTGCTGCATTACGCGCCACACATGTATAATTGGCCCGATGACGGGCATGCACCGATTCAATACTCAACATACTAATGCGTTGGGTAGTTTTCGTTATTAAAATGCCATCGTTGGTCATTAAACGACCTGCTCCCAGTGTTGGATCTGGAGCTGTGGTCCAATGTAAATCCAATGGTGTATCGCCCTTATTAATGGTACATGTGGCCGAAACCATATCGTTCATGTTAATAATATCCGAACCAAAATCAAATGGCACTATTTGGGGTGGTACTATCAATAACACCCACAGACGATTTACAAAAAATACAAAAACGCAATTTGTAATTTTATTTTTAATTTAAGGCTCTGGAAAAAATTAACTTTAACCTGCAACTTTTTGTAAATGAGAACTATGAGAGCCCCTCCTCTCACAAAACAAAACGATTTTAGAACGAGCAGAGAGGAACGTATTTTTTTACTTCTTTTAAATTGATTCTGATAATCTTTTCATTTATTTATTAGCATATAAGCATAAGGGCTGTTTGATAACTCGGTGATTTTTTGAACTTTTTTTTGGGACTAACTACTGTCAAATTTTGAACAAACTGCGTTTTTATGTGTCTATTTGGCAGCCAATGAAACCAGGCAACTTCGTACTTTTTAAAAAAAAATGCAAAAAAAGGAAATTTCGTGTGTTGATTAAGTTTTTTTTTTTTTTTTTTGGGTAAAAAATACAAGACTGACATAATCAATTTCAATGGTGGTTTACTGAGTTCCGTTGCCTTCGTACCATCAAAAGTTACGCCGCACCTTCAGGTCACCCTTCATGGAATAACATTGGGCGAACAAAAATACTGATGCTGTACGCATCTCAACGGAGCAAACACATCATATTTTACTTAAATATTTGGACATAGAAAAGATCGATGCTGCGATTACTTACACTCGAAAATAAGTCCAACTCTGTGATCACTCCAAAAGAGTGTTTGCCGATGTTCAGCAGCAATCTGAACGAGTTATTATGTTATTATATAGCCGTAGACGAAACATGGATTCATCGCAACAACCCAGAGACCAAGGAACAATCAAAGCAGTGGGTTTCACCCGTTGAACGTGCAACAAAGAAGGCCAAGGTGGATCTGTCACCCAATAAGATCATGAACACAGTTTTTTTTAGGTGACACGCGGTGTCTTTCAAATAGATTACCTAGAGAAGGGTAGAACGATCCCCGGCGAATATTATTCAGAGCTTTTAGACCGATTCGATAGTAATTTAAAGGAAAAATTTACCACATTGGACCAGGCCACGTGTGTAGTCGTTATGACAAAAATCTATAAATTGGGCTACGAACTACCATTCTGTTTGTTACCACCTGCGACTATTTTCTTTTTCCAAGCCTGAAGAAATGGTTGGTTGGAAATAGATTTGAATGAAATGAAGAGAACTTTAAGAAAACCTATTATTTGGAAGGAATAAAAAACGATTACGTCAAAAAATAAAGCGCTTATTTGCCGAAAAAAAAATTGTATTAAAAAAGTAACGAAGTTATCAAACAGCCGTCTTATTTCTTTTAAATCAACTTTATTTTTTGGGATTAAAGGAGAAGAAAAGGTACAACATTTAAATGTTACACAAAAAGGATGTGAATCAAATTTGATTTGAGTTTAAATTATGAATAAACAAGCTAGTTAATCGGCTCCATTTTCATAGCATTAGGGAGCCGGTAAAAAGTATTTTCCGTTTTCACTGGAAAACAAAAGCTTAAAGGACAGATTCTCAAAGAGTATTTACTAAAAAAAAGAGCTAAAAATTGTTAAAAGCAAACTATTCCTTCGCTGGAAAACAATTGAATTTGAAAACCCGAATTATGTATTGCTGGTTCACACTCAACTCAGAACTTTAGCAAAAGTTGCAAGCAATTAAGTAAATAAAAAATTAAAGAATTAAACTTTTTATAATCAAACACACGCCGTTTCACAAAAAAAATATTAAACGTTTAAAAGACAGCAAAAGGAACTAAATTTCATCCCAAAAAAATTGTTTTAAACCCACAGAATTTCGGTACTAAAGGACAACAAGCAACCAGCGCTGATTTTTTAAAAACAAAATTTTCAAAATATTTTTTTATAACAAAAAGAAAAGAACTCATTTCGTTGCCTTGGAAAACATTCAATTGAAAAGGCGGACAGAACAGACTTAGGACTTGGGCTTAACACAGCAACAAGAACAAATAAAGGAAAGCCTTAAATTAATTAATTTAGAATATCGTATAAACATTTAGGTTTACAAATCAAATTAACTAGATTCTGACAACTGACTGTGGTAGAGGGAATCAAAAAAACGTACACGTGACTCGGCGTTTTAAAAGTTTACATCATTTGGGCCTTAAGGTTTCCCACTTTTTTTTTAAGTTTAATTGTGAATCATCGTCGTAGGTATGCGAATCCTCCATGAAAACACTACGAAGAATATTTTTGTGGAACCTTTTAACCTTCTAACTTTTTAGTTAATGGGACTTTTTTTTGGCTCCTAATTAAAGAAAGAGTCTAAGAGTTGGGGTGTGAAAATGTTCTAAAGAAATATTTCCCATAAAATTTTGCTACAAGTCTGTGAAGACATCAACGATGAAAGTTTAACTTAAACGTCAAAGTTAAAAATGTGTGGATTTCAAGGAATATTTTACATTTAATTTAACTGTAAATTTCCTTAACGGTTTTTTGGTCAGCTCCACCACGTTGTTATTCTTTTTGTTGTACAAGTTATTACAAATAAATTTAATTTGAATTGAAAAAGGAATATAATCAATGACTAAATTTAATCACTGAATTGTAGTTGCAAAATTTCAAATTAACCAAGTTCCAGTTCCAGTTTTCAACTTTTATATTTTTCCTTTGGTTTTGCTCACCATACATGCATTTAACCCTCAATAATTTAAAAAAAAAATGTTTCTTGTTCTTGTTGCTGAATTACCCGTGCCCCTTAACACTGGCCAGCGAATTTAACAAATTCACTGAATTTAAGTTCAGCAAATTTGTCCCCAAGCCTTCAGCCAAGTGCAAGTCAAAATTAATTTGGCAGTTCCAGTTGTTCTTTTTCTTCCTGTAATTTTTTGTTTTTGTTTTCATTACATTCATGATCAACATTTGTCTGTGTAATGCAATGTTGATCTTCAAAAGGTAACTTGAAAGACTTACCCATAACTTGTACTTCCAAAGAACCACGTGCAGAGAAACCTTCAGCGTTTTTGGCGACGCAAGTATAAGTTGCTTGATCGGAGTTGCGTTCAACATTTTCAATGATAAGAGTGCCATTGGGGAAAACTTTTTGTTTGCGATTAATAGGCAAGGCACGGTTGTCTGAAAAAAGAAAAGAAACGTTGATTAAAACACACATACGAAAATTTCATTAAAAACTCCACTTTTAAGCAGAGGGGACTAAAAGACAAACTTTGTAACGCTTGGCTTAATATTTACAAGTAGACGTCTGTTCTACAAATTATAAATTAACTAGTTGACCCGGCAAACGTTGTCTTGCTTTAATAATCGTACTCATAGATTAAAGAACCGTGCGAGACCGGGTAAAAACAGGTAGTAGGCAAATGAGCCAGATACCGACTATAGCGCTACCTGTCGGGCGGATTTGTCACGTTAAATCTTCCAAGATTATACATATAAACCTTCCTCTTGAATCACTCTATCTTTTAAAAAAACTGCATCAAAATCCATTGTGTAGTTTTAAAGATTTAAGCATACATAGGGATATAGGGACAGAGAAAGCGACTTTGTTTTATATTTACTATGTAGTGATATCACGCCGTGGTTGGTGTTTAGTAATTTATCTTTAGTTAACCCTTCCTTTACACAGGCAAGTTCTGTATTCCATGAGAAAATAGAGCACGTTCTCATTGGAATTTTTTCCAGAAGTTTTCTTCATGTTTTTTTTCAGAAGCAATGTTTTGTTTCACATTGTAAAAACTGACTCTGTGACGCCAGCTGAATCGTGCATGATTAAAGCCCTTCCTCTCACATGTTGAAAGATATCAATCTGTTAATGAAAGATCAAAAACGGAAACAAATTATTTGTTTCGCTCTAGAACACTTCTTTATGTCGACTACCGGAAAAAATATTTGACAGGAGGGCCCTCAAAAGCAATAACAAAATGTATGGGCTTTTTGTAATGTTGGTTTTCTTATACCATGACAAATACAGTGTAAAATACATGTCGCCCATCAGTACCGTTAGGAAGGCGCAGAGCAACTTTTTATGCACAACGCTTGAGTTAATAGGAGAGAGAACAAAGAAGAATGGAAAGAGATAAACTTGCTCGTGTGCGGCAATTCTACTTTGTTTTCTATACGTACCTTTTAAAACAGTAGAAAAAAAGAGACGAGAAGTTGGTTGTATAAAAGACTGCTAAAGTTATAGAAATAAAGTTTTTGTGTGTGGACTGAAGGGCAATTTTTAAAGAAATTTAAGAATAAAATTGGGCAAGTAAAATTTTCTCTGTGCTATCGAGCTAAATGTCTACCCACAGAATGTAGTAAGTTGTTTTAGGTTAGCTTGCACAGGGCACCCCAAGAAGAAAAACAGAAGAGGACTCACTTGGATCCTCTGACGTAGTCCGTTTGTGATACCTGTGTAAAAATAAAGTGAAGAAGGAACCCATTAGATATAGAAGAGTTAAAACAAGTAGGGGGATAGCAAGAAAAGAAAAAGATGCTCTTCCAGGGTAGGGCAAAGGCAGAGGAGGTTTTCTAAAATTTCCTCCTTTTCCACGTCTTGACAAATTCTACAGTCATTTGATGGCAAGCCCATTCTCCTAGCATGGCTGCCAATACTGCAGTGGCCTGCTACTACTGCCACCACATTTCTCATTTTAGTCTCTCTGGATTCCCAGTAAATATTTGATGCGATTGACATCCACCCTAGTCCAGATCATCCTCGCTATATTAAACGGCCGATCGTCTCTCCATCTTGACCTTGTTCTACCCAAAAACATACTCTCGATCTGCTGTTTGCAGACTGAGACAGAGATGCCGCAGGGCGTGTCGATATTCTGCTCTGGCAGCTTCAAACCTTCTCTTGCCAGATTATTCGCCCTACAGTTCTCTACGTTTTTTTCTTTCTTGGTTTCGGTGCATTTTGAAATTCAAAAGTTGAAAACGCTGCAGAGCTACCAGAAAAAAGGAAATTTCGCTAAAGTGAGAATTTCTTGCAAAGGAATTCGAATTTTTATTTTATAAAAGAGTTTTGCTTTGCGAAGACTTGAATTTTAAATTCATATTTCAAAATTAGTTAGCAAAGCTCAACATTTTTGGCTTAATTAATTATCTACGAGTACATGGAAAATAAAAAAATTACTAAAAAAAAACCACTCACCTCGTTCCCATACAATCGAGTCAATTGGGTAACCGGCAACGGGACAGGTTACCATCAATGTTTCACCAGCCACAATAGCCTTCTTTTCCATTTGTCTAATGTAGGGTAAACCATAAACATTTAACTTGGCCGAGTGCTCAGCAACACCGACTTTACTCTTGGCAATACATTTGTAAAGACCACCATCATTGGCATGCACCGAGGTAATATTCAAATAAGACACCACATCACCATTAACTGTTACATATTGTCCAACTTGGTAACGATCATTGTTTGCAATCTTTTTGCCATCCAATTCCCAAGAAATTTCAGGAGTGGGATTGCCACCAGCCACACACTTAAGGAATACGCTTGGTCCAGGTTCCATGGTTTCTTCTTGGAAGGCTTGTCTAATAACAGGGGGATCAAAACGGCCACCCAACTTTAATTCAGCACTAGCCTCAGCCGATTCCTGATCATTCCTCACGAAACATTGGTACATGCCCTTATCTTCTTTTTTAACTGATTCAATGCGTAAAACGGGATCACTATGATCAATGGCTTTGCCATCCTTTAACCAGCTAATTGTTTTAATGGGATTACCGGTGTATTGGCAAGTAAAAACAGCAGGACGTCCAAAGTCAACAGTTTGGGTGGGAGGATCAATTTTGGCAGACAAGGGAGCAGTAACAGTCAACACAGTTTCAACAGATTCACCACCCACCGAATTGTTGACAACACACAAGTATTTACCAGAGTCATCAACTACAGCATCCTTAATGATCAAAGTACCAGATACTTGCTTAACACGATCATTTAAAACGACAGCTTGCTTCCGGGTTGTGCCTTCAATAAATTTATACCACCTGCCGAAAATAAAAAAAGAAATTTCGAAAAAGACAAAGAAAAAAAGAAGGCATTAGTTCCAGTCTTTCAGTTTAAAGAAAGATGAAAGAAAAAAAAAACAAAAAATGATCTTGAAAAATGTGGACAATGAAATGGTGCTACAGCTTGTATGCACAAATTGCCCATTCATTAGCAAAAATTAAGCACATCCAAATGTGAAATGACTATGAATGAAAGACAGAAAATGTGAACACATACTTTTTTCCAACTAAAACACTTTAAAGCGGTTAACACTGAGCTACCTACCTTTGTCAGCGAGCTTAATAACAAAGCTTGTGAACTTACCTTAAATTGGATTCAAATATTTGCTTTTTCTAGAGCATTTCACTGGGATTTCAAGATCATTTTTAGTTTTTCTTTTTTTTTTTTTACAGAAAATACTAAAGCCCTAAAGCAACTCAAGGAGCTAGAGATGAAGGTAAAGGACCAACGACGAAGGCAGAATATAGAACTTTTAGCAACAAAAATCTTTATTATTTTTAAATTAAAAAAAAAAGTATTGCCACTTCTACCATCAGTTATTAATCTAGAATGGAAATGAAAAACAAAAGAAATCCAAAGATTTAGCTTTGGGTTTGGCACGTTTTCACCTGCCGCAGCTCAAAGAAAAAGGTCTCCTCTTATTCTATTTCAGATTTATTAGCAGCCTAATTATGAATATTTGCAGTTTTAATTTAATTGCTTTCCGAGATAGCCGAACGCAATTTTTATGCCAAAGAAAATTTTCGAATTATTTATTCTGTTTGTGTCGCAGTATAGATATCCTGCGTTTGCTTAGGACTAAATTTTGTCATGGCGTGTAAACGAAAACATTAAAATTGTAAGAAAAAATAAAAAATTTGCCAAAAAAAAGCTTGTGTTTTCATTTAAGATTGTTTTATTTTTCGAAAATATTTTTACTTCATTTTTTGTATTGAAAATTTAATTTTGCAGACACAATAACACAATTAATTCACAATAGCAGTTTTCAGAATCCACAATTAAATAACATAATTCAAATTAATAGTGTTCATCCACAGGAATGAATAATTGCAGTTTTCATTTCGATCGGTATTTCTTTCCGTTCAATTTTCTTTTCCGCAGGGAATCCCTAACGCGACTCAGTATATAAATCGCGATTTAGTTAGTGTTTTCTGACTTGCAATAAGCCCATGATAATTTCAAATCAAGTCTGATAAATAATCCATTTCATGGAAAGTAGAAAAAAAATTAAAATTTATTTTAGACACCTTTTTTCTCGAAAAGTAATACGGGAATTATCAGAATGCATGTTTCTAGTATTAAATATAACAAAGTCAATGTACCTATAAACAGGCACTGGATAAGCCTGGCCGGGACAATGTCCCACGTATGTTTCACCTTGAGGTACATCAGAGAACTCAATGCTCTTTGTGGCTACTTTGGGTTTTACATGACCCAAAGGCTCTGCAAAAAAAAATTTTTAATTCTGTTTTCTTTAATTTGAATTAAAATTAAATTTGAAGTAGAAAAACTGCCTGAAGTTTTCAAGAGGGCTTTATAATGTGAAAAAGCCAAATTGAAATGAATACAATTTTAATTACCTAAACAGGGGCATAGGATAAGCTTGCGCTTGACATAACAAAGCAAAACTATCACCAAAGCTCATAGTGTATTCTTGCAAACGATCCCCAGAAAAACGGGGAGCAACACTGCCAATAGGTTCTAGAAGAAATAGAAAAACAGATGCAAAACTTCCAAGAAATTAAAAAAAAAACTGCCTTTTTTCTGGAATACCTGAAAACTGGTGTGGGATAGGCTTGACCCAAACACAAAATAGCTAAACTATCTAAAGCGTTTTTGGTAGCCTCTTGCAAGCGTCCACCAGAGATTTTAGGGGCCACACTGCCCATGGGTTCTATTTAAGTATAAAAATTTTAACTGCCAGAAAAACAAAATTAAACTGCCGAAGCGTTAGAACAAAAAGAAAATAACCAACCTTATTACTGGCACTGGAAATGCTTGAGCTTGACAGAGTAAGGCGAAACTTTGAGAAATTTCTTTTACGAACGTAAAACTTTTTGATTCACCAGAAAATGTAGGGGCTTTAGCACCAACTGGCTCTAAAAAATAAATGAAAAAAAAGTGCAAGAAACCACTAAAATTTACTATTAAAAAGGAGAAAGACGCTTAATTAATAACTAAAGCTTTAAATTTAAAACTAAAAACTCTGTTTACCTTATGAAAGGCACAGGATAAGCTTGAGCTTGACATAGTAAAGCAAAACTTTGTTTATAAAAGCGTATGATAGTGGAACTGGCCACATCACTAGAAAATGTTGGAGCTTTTGCACCCATGGGCTCTATAATTGAGAGAATTATTAAAAGTCTTTATTAAAACAACAAAAAAAAAGTAAAAAATAAAAACCAGTTGGTAGTGTGCTACCCTAAATAACCTCAAATTTACCTAAAAAAAGGAACTGGATAAGCTTGGGCCTGGCATAATAGCACCAAGTCTTTGCCTTGATCTTCCCAAAATGTGCTGCTTTTCATAGCAGAGGGAAAATTGGGAGCTTTGGCACCCAAAGGTTCTGTAAAAAATATATTAATTGGTTGTCTTCATTAACTATTAATTTCTTAATATGAAAACTGCCGTTTTTTTTAAGTTTTCTTTTAAAATATTCACCTAAATATGGGCACCGGATAGCCTTGAGCTTGACACAACAAAACTAAATCTTTGCCTTGCTGTTCAATAAATAAACTACTCTTGGATGTGGAGGAAAATGCAGGAGTTTTAGCACCTAAGGGTTCTAAAAAGTAAGAAAAAGATTAAATTTGGAAAATAAAAAAAATTATTAAACAAAGACAAGGCTGAGCAATTTGAAGCAAAAATAAAAAAATTCTGAGCACGAACTAAGACCGAAATCATTCTCTTGTTATAAACAAAATTTTTGTTCGCACTAAATTTTTTAATTTTAAATTTCTTTCAATCTATGTACAAGAAATTTTGTCCGTACAAAAATTTTGTTCGGAATAATTTCTTTTAATATGAAGTCTCTTTTACTAGTCTCAAGCTACATGTAAAAAAATATTGTGCGGACAAATATTTTGTTCGGCATATGTGGGTGACAAAAATGTTCTTCGTTTTTTTATATTAAAAACAAAAATAAAATACGAGTTTTGTTTTTATTTTCAAATTAAAAAAACAAACAAAATTCTTGTTTCGTTTTATAAAAACAGGCAGTTGGTTTGATCAATTTCACACAAAACTTTTTTTTTATTAAAAACTTTTATATGAAAAATCTCTCTCTCAAACTATGAAAACCCTTTTGATTTTGCCAAAAGAAAGTTACCTATAAATTGGCACTGGATACGCTTGAGCGGGGCAAAGTAAAACCATATCTTGACCTTGAGCTTGCCAAAATATGCTGCCCTTTGAAAGAGAAGCAAAAGCAGGAGCTTTGGCACCCAAAGGCTCTTTTTGAAAACGAAAAAAGTGGTTTAAAAGAAAAATAAGATAAAAAATTATTTGCCTTTAGGTTGGGTAAGAGAAAACAAATTATCTGTAAGTTTATTGAACTTAAGATTTTCACAGAAACTTCCCTTCGCGTTTCTACAACAAAACCGTTCAAAATCGTTTAAAAATTTCTTTATTCCAAAAATGTTCATGAATCTCGAACGTCATCATTCAAAAGAAAAATCCAGAAAAATCTACAACAAGAGCAGTCTTTTTTCTGCCTGCAAACAAAAGCTTAAATATAAATTAATCTCTTCTTGATATTAATTCAATATTAAAATGTTGGTTGGGTTATGTGTTAAGTCGGTAATATCAGCTATATTTGTAAGCTGTCTGACCTGACGTCTTGAAAAGCATTTGCTGTCTGCTAACAATCTTATGTTGTTTTGGGTACTTGGACATGGAGGCTTTGGTAACAGAGCGGCATATCCTATGTTCATAAAGTCAGAAGTGTTCTTAGGCATCCTTCGGCTTATAAAAGCCATCTCAGTAAGAGTGCACTTTTTCATTCTAAAATAACAATACGTAGTGCTTAAGAGAGTTGTGATTTTTTTATTGGATTGTAAAGAACACATGTGCCGATTAAGTATGAAATAAAATATCTTCTCCGATGAAGCGCATTTCCATCCAGACGGCTTAGTGAATGTACAAAATTGCCTTTTGTGAGCAACTGTCTTTTGCGGATTTTGGTCAGGCGGATGTTGAGGCCGAAATTGCAATGACTCTGAACAACATTCTATGATAACAGAATTTTTGTGGCCGCAATTGGACACATGAACCTGTCACTCAGGATGTGAAACAATTGATTTATAGCAGCATGAAATGTAAAAGTCTACTCTTACTGTGACATCCGTCTGAGTTAATGAAGACTGAATTCACAAACTCTTTTACTAAAGTGAAATTTTCCTTTAACTTTGTTTTGCTGTTAAATAAATTTTCAAAAAATTTTGGTTCATGTCATTTTTACCTAAAAAAAGGCACTGGAAAAGCTTGAGCTTGACACAATAAAACCACTTCACTTAAGCTTTTGCCTGACAAACTGCTAATTTTGGAGACTGTGTTAAAAGTAGGAGCTTTAGCGCCCACCGGTTCTATAAAAAAATTAATAAATTTTTCACAATTAAAATAAAAAAAATTAATTTTGTATAACAACTGCCTGAATGATTTTTTTGAGGTTTTGTTTAGCTTATTAAGGGCACTGGAAAAGCTTGGGCTTGGCATAATAAAGCAAAACTTTGGCCAATATTTCTTACATAAGAAAATGAATTGGAATCGGTATTGAAAGAAGGTGCCTTAGCACCAACAGGTTCTAGTTGTGGAAGAAAGAATAACTCAATAAACGTAATTAAAAGCTGACTAATTGAGAACTGCCTGAGAAAGCTTTTTAAATTATAATAGTGATTAAGTTTTACCTTATAAATGGTACTGGAAAAGCTTGAGCCTGACATAGCAAAGCAAAACTTGAGTTAATGGCACGCACAAACATGCTGACTTTAGAATCACTAGAAAATGTAGGAGCTTTGGCACCCACAGGTTCTAAAAAATAAAAAATATTTATCTTGTCACTTTAATTGTAAATGAAAAAAATGCAATAAAGGTTACAGAACCAGTGGCTTAAAGTGTTTCCCAACCAAAAATTTGTAATTGAAAAAAAGTCTTAACAGAGACTTTCCTAGACTGATTTACCTAAAATATGGCACCGGATAAGCTTGAGCTTCACAGGTAAGTGCCATTGTGTGTTTTTCAGCTACAAAAACAGTAAATGTGGATGCCACACTGGGAAATGAGGGAGCTTTATAGCCCAAAGGTTCTGAAATTAAATACAACAAAAGAATTATCAACTGCTTAAACTAGGAAATTCTGCTAAAAAAAAAGTGCCTGAATGTGGGTAATTAATAGTTTAGCTACAGAAAAGCTTAAGAAGTGAATTGTGTTTTACCTGAAAATTGGCACTGGATAAGCTTGGGCTTGACAAGTCAGCGCCAAGTTGGTATTAATGGCCGTGTCATAAGAAAATGTTTTAACACCCCCGGGAAAGGCAGGCTTTTTGGAACCCATAGGCTCTGAAATTTCATTAGAACAGGCTTAACGAAAAATGTTATAAAATTTTATATTGACAAAAAACTGCCTGAAAGTTGGAGTGGTGTTAGTCTTAGGTTTAGCCGGCAGCTTGTTCTTAATCAAGTTTTCAAAGGAAAAGCGCATTAATTTGGTACCTGCCAATGCCTGCGTCATTAGATCATGCAAGGTTTTATATCAAAAAGAAAAAAGTTTTATAAACAAAATACTTAAGAGAACCTAAAATTTTACCTAAAAAATGGCACCGGATATGCTTGAGCCTGGCAGGTAAGAGCTAAAGTTGTATTGATGGCAGCATGATGTGAAAATGTTTGCACTTCCCCAGAAAAGGCAGGTTTTTTAGAACCCATAGGTTCTTTATAATTGAAAATAAGGAAATTTTAATCTTGATTATTTTAAACAGGATACAAAGCAAAATGCCTTAAATGTTGGTTAGGTTTTTCTAGAGCTAAAGTTTTCTGTTACTAGATTTCAATAACAAGTTTTTTCTAAAATTGGTAAACACAACTGAGCAAATTTAAAGGATTCCTGGTATTTTTTAAAGTCATCTATTTGGTAAATTTACTTTCTCGTTCCGGAGAAAATTTATCTAAAATAAAATACAAATTTTGTTCGGAACGAGTGACTGAATTCAGTTGGGTAATACCGTTTACTTTCTATAGAAAGTGTGTCCAAGACATCATTGCTTGGACTTTTGTAGAATGACAGCCTTTATTGCTGTCAATTATTACCTTGTTCTTGGCACTGGATAAGCCTGAGCTTGACATAATAAAGCGAAACTTGCGGCTTGAGCTTTCTTAACTTCTATTAAAGTGTACTCCAACGAAAAGGTGGGAGCTTTGGCACCAATAGGTTCTAAAATGGGTTTTTGTTTTAATTAATTAAATTCAACTGAAAAATTACTTTCAAACAAAATTCATTTTTTGGTGTTGCGAATTCAATATTAAAATGTTGGTTGGGTAATTTAAGTTCAAGTCGGTAAGATCAGCTATGGTTGTAAGCTGCCTGACGTTTTGAAATGGATTTGATGTCCGCTAACAACTTTACGTTATTTTGGGTGCTAAGACATGAAGGCTAAAATGGTAACGAATAACCAGAGTGATTAACCAACAGAGGGACTCATGCATATTTATAAAGTTAGCGCCGTACCTTGGTTACGGCTACGGCTTAAAATGGGTGTCTCAGTACGAGTGCACTTTTTTATTTTAAAACAAAAACACATAGTTTTTTAAAGAGTTGTAAATATTTTATTGGATTATGAAGAACACATGTTCCAATTAAATATATAATATAATATCCGAACAAAGTGAATGGAATGCAAATTTTTCGAAAAAAAAATCATCTTTCCATCTGAATGGCTTCATAAATACACAAAACTGTAATTTTATCCTCAGAAAATCTTCATGCAATTCATGAGAATCAAATGCACTCACAACGAGCAACTGTTTTGGTCAGACTTTATTTTTCTGAAGATGGGGTCGAAATTACTGTGACTGTGAGCGGCATTCGTTACTGAAACATGATGACGGACTTCTTGTTGCATCTGAACGACATGGCCGCATGTCATACGGCCCATGAAACAATCAATTTATAGCAGCATGAAATAAGAGAGAACACTCTTACTGGGACAGCCATTATTAGTGAAAACACTAGTTTCAATATAGAACTGCAGTTCACAAAACATTGGGAATTGCTGACTGAACTAATGGCGTTTTCTTTTCTAACAAAAATGTTGCATATATTCTACCATCCAAGAATGTTTGCATTCTATTGTCAAAAAAATGTAATACTTAAAATCAGTATCACGTTCTGTTCTCAACATGTTGCATATGAAAGATGCTAAAATGGTACATGTTTTGCACTCAATTTATAAGTTGGGGTGAGATACTGCCCTTTTTTACAACTGTGTCAACTACTTGCTTATACAATTAGGGGCCATTATTACAACTAAACGATAACGATAAAAGTAGAATGTTATCGAACAGATAAATGATAGGTTTGTGTTGCTCATAACTTTTAACGTGAACTTTAAGCATTTAAAGTTGCCATATTTTCGATTTTAGGTATGACAACCTCAGCAGTCATAGACATTGAATAATTTTTTTATTAATACACAAAAATAAAAGAATAAAATTACACAATAAAATAACAAATATTGAAATAAAATTTTAAAAATAAGGAATTTCTTAGTTTTTTGAAAAATAATCGTCAAAAAAAAGCATGTCGTTGCCATCATATACTTATAGCAGCGAAAAGTAATCGGTATTCACAGCTATTAGTGGTGCCACATAACAAAAATTATAATATTTATCTAATTGAGAACTTGTAATAATGGAAAAAAGTTATTCATCACTTTAACAGTTACTTTAACTAAAGTTAATTATAACTATCTGAGACCTTATAAGTAACTTGTAATAATGGCCCTAAGTAAATCTTTTATTTTGTATTTATATGAAAAAGGAGATTCAACCTTTTCTCCGGCAAGATATTCTTCATAAAATAAAAATTAATTTTTATTTTATTTAAATGCAAAGTTTTTTTTTTTTTGTACCAGCTGTTTATCAGTTGTGTTAACGTAATCGCATTTGGCAAATCGCTCTAAAAGCGGTAAACAAATAAAAATTTTGCATGATAAACTTATTTTTGTTCTATTGAAACCATAAAAAAGGCATCACTTTGTGCAGCTGCTTAAAATATTACATAATGTTTTTTGAGAAAAAAAAAACGCCATAAGTTCTGTTGTTTGCATGACGCCAACTGCTTTGCGACTGCTTGTAAGAAAAAGCGATTGAAAGATTTTTTGTCGTCATAAATTATAAGCGAGATTTGAATATACGAGGGCCGATTGATATTGAAGCTACCTAGCGTTAGATGGCAGCACAAATACAAAAACTTTTTTTTTAGAAATTACGATTTGTCAAACGTTAGCTGTTAAAATTTCACCCAAATTCATCGATTAGTTTATTTGTTGTAGTCGTTTGAAGTAAGCAACTTTTGTGTTTCTTGAAAAATCCAAAAAACTGAATTTCGTGCAGTGATTAAGCACTGTTATTTGAAAGGGAAAACGTCGAAAGAGGCAAAAGAAAAGGTCGATAAACCTTACGGTGAGTCTGCTCCGTCAGATTACATGGTAAAATATTAGATTACTCAATTTAAACACGGCCGAACAAGCACTGCAACAACACCATCAACAGGAAGGCCAAAAGAGGTGGCTACTGAAGAAAATATCAAGGAAATCCTTGATATCGTTATGAATGATCGCCGAGTCAACTTACGTGAGATTGTTGAAATGGTAAACATTTGCCTATGAAAAAGCTATCAGCAAGATGGGTGCCGCGTTTGCTCTTTCTTCAAGAAAACGCACCGGTTCACACAGCATTAGATACGATGCTAAAATTACTTGAAATACACTTCGAATTGGTTGATCATCCACCTTATAGTCCAGATTTAGCTCCTAGTGACTTTTTCCTGTTTATAAACTTGAAAAAATGGCTCGCAGGAAAAAGATTCATCTCAAACGAAGAAGTGATTACCGAAACTAACGCGTGTTTTGAGGGGTTCCCAAAATCGTATTATTCAGATGGTATAAAACAGTTGGAATATCGTCTTACTAAGTGTATTGAGCTAAAGAGAGACTATGTTGAGAAATAAATAGTTTTTGAAAAAAAAAAAAAATTTTTCCTACTTAGGTAGCTTCAATATCAATCCGCCCTCGTAACATCCCCTCAGTATTTATTAACCATTTAAAATCATGAAAAACAAATAAAAAAAATGTTTAACCCACCAGCATGTTTAAAATTTTAAACCACAAAAAAGAAGAATTTATATTTTGCTAAATATTTAACAACTGCCTGAAGTGGTGTTGCTTAACAAACTTAATTAAATTGTAATTTAGCAAACTCACATCCCAACAAACAAGCTTCAACTTTTTAATAAACTAAAGGTCAATGTTAAGCGAGCTACGAGGTCAAGAGCAAATGAAACAAAAAATCAAAGATACTAAAATAACAAGACAAAAACAAAAAAAGTAAAAAGCAAAATAAGAAAAAAATTCATCTATTAATGCAACAAGTCACAGCCAACGAGGTTTATTAAAAAAAAAAAAAAAAAAAAAAAAAAACCGTAAGCAAAAAGAGAATCAAAAGAAAGTGTGCGAGTATAAATAAATTAACACCAACCAAACGAAACAAAATCTACCAACCAGCCAAGTCTGTTACGTTAACTTTTCCCTCACTTGCTCACATAAAATTTTAGTTATATAACAACAACAACAACAACAACAACAACCACGTCATACCGGTTAATATTCAGGTTACTTGAGTACGAACCAGAGTAAACGTGACCTAAAAACGTGCATATTACAATTCATTCATAAAATTTAAAATTAACTCGGTCTCTCTTTTTGCCTGAGACTTAAAATGAACAATCGTTAGTTTGTTTTGTTCTCTCTATTCTAAACATAGCCTACATACGTTTTACAACCCCTTAAAACAACAAAAGCAAAGCGATAAAGGAAAAAAATTAAAACATCAATAACCAACTCAACAAGTTTTGGGTGTTTAATTTTAAGGGGCAGTTTTGTTACGGGAAATTTTCTCTTTTCAAGCAGGCGCTTTAAACATAACAAAAGAGAGAGAGAGAGAGAGAGAGAGGAGAGGAGAGATTGCGTGTGAAACTAAAAAACAGCTGTTTAAAAAAGTGGAACCCCTATTATTTGTTTTCCTTTATTGTTTACTTCGTGTAAAAAACGAGACCAGCAAAAACAATACTGGGTAACTGGTTTGAGTTGTTGATGGAGGCTTTCAAACTAACACACAGAAACTCACACAACTACATGCGAGAATAGCAACACAATGTTTGTATGAATTTATTTGTTTTGCTTTGTTGTTGCCATTGTTGTTCTTGTTGTGTTATTATTGTATCATTTGCCTTAAATAAACATGAACAAACAAACTTGTCTAACATTTGTTGGGGCGTGCATTTTCATTTCAATTATTTTTGCCCAATTCGACCACAAGATGGTGTTAACTGTTGCAAAATATTAAAGAATTCTTGCACGAACCGCAAAGGGGGTCTTACACTGCAATACAAGTGTTGAGATTTTCATTGGATTTTTAGTGTATTAAAAAAAAGCCCGATACCTAAACAGCAGCGCTTTACATACAAGAAGCCGTCACAATTTATGCTAGAAACACGTCGTACGAATGGAATACGTTGGTGTAAATGAAAATGCACACATTCATAGCGCACTTTATTTCCATTTCCTAAGCCGGCGTACGATGAACAAATCAAAACAAGTTGACCATGTTGAAATTAAATTTTCAAGCTTTTTAAAAAATTCATTTGTAACAAAAACAAAAACTTTAACTAACTTACGATTTTATTCATAAGAAAAAGTGTTCATAAAAACTGTTACTTTACAATTATTTAATAAAAATATTTACTAAACGGTTTTAATATTTTAATTTTAAATATTTACAAGCAAAAACAATGTACAAAAATTTGTTTTTGTTTTCAATACAAATGTGTTTTGCTTTCGTTCCTTGTGACAGCGCTGAACATTCCATTAGTTTTTCACAGAACGAGTCTCAATCATGCGTCTCAGTTATGGTTTCAATTTTATTCGTAGAGTAGCCAAATACAAAAAAAAAACCCTTGAAGGACTGTGAGCGCGGAATTATCACGTAAAATATATAAAGTTTGTTGACGAAATTATTGTAATAAAAAATACGCAGAATTTTTAATTTTAAAAAAATGTGTCATATTGATTGATTGCTGACGGATTCAATTAAATATTTAATCAATATGACAATTTTATTTTAATTAAAACATTTAATTGTAGTATAATGTTTTTCCAGGTGCGCTAGAAGCAAAAATCAGTGGAACAAAATAAGAATTTTGATTTAGAAATATTTCTAGAGCCGATAAACTTTTGTGTGTCACTGTATAACGTTTTTTTTCTATGATTTATTTGATTGCTTTAGAGTGTTTTCCATATTTTTGTTTTAATTTCCATGTGTGCGAGTACATTTTACTATGCAGCTGTAAAGTAGACTTTACGTAGGAATCAAAACCACAAAACGTAGATATGAATGATTTTCGGAATGTGAGTGAGTGTAAGACGTATGATATAACCACGAAATAACTGGCGTATTTAAGTGACATATTTTTTTTTTTTTTGGTTTTCCCAAAAAAATAAAACTGAATGGACACAGTAAACAGTTGAATTTGTAATACATCCGTTTACAAATCAATATTAAAGTTTATGAATGAATGAAGCAAAATAAAAACTTTAAAAAAGACAATTATCTTGTATTTTATGCAACTATTTTCCTCTCTTTACTACCATTTGTAAAAGTAAAAAATGTTATTAAATAACGCAGAGACTACCTAAATACCGGCACTGGATATGCTTGAGCTGGACAAAGTATGGCAAAACTAATGCCTGATTTACGTTCAATACCGGACCATTTGATGTCACCAGACAAAGTGGGCGCTTTAGCACTGACAGGTTCTATGACAAATAGAAAAGGAAACACACACTTGTCCACCTGAGTAGCTGCTATTTACATAGGAATTACAAATAATTTAAAGCTTTATTAACCTGAATGCTGGGACTGGATAAGCTTGAGCTGGGCAAAATAATGACAAATCAAAAGATTGCATGCGTTCAATCCAGGAGCGTTTAATGTCATGTGAAAGTAAAGTAGGTGCTTTGCCACCAACGGGTTCTAAAATTTTGCAAAATTTTTATTTAAAAATAAACTTTGTTTTTTGTTTTTAATATCAAGTTAAGGTAACAAATCATAGCGCTCGTTAATTAATGGGCCATTGGTGTGGAATTTTTAAGTTATTTTGAAAACTGCCTGAACTTGCATTTACACTTACCTAAACAAGGGTGCTGGATAGCCCTGAGCAGGACATAAAAGTGAAATGTCATAATTTTGTTTGAGTTCTAAAGGTTTTTGCTGCAAGGCAGGAGTTTTAGGAGGACTGCTTGAGATGGGTTCTACAAATGAAGTAAAATAAATTTAAAGCCAAAAAGGGCAACTTTGAAAACCTATTTCAAGCCTTTGAATGTTGGAATACTTTTGTTTGGAAATATTTTTTTATAATTTAAATAAACCAGTTGGCAAGAGTTATTGGAAAAGTAATCCATGTTTTACATTCTCACTTGGGAATGACGGAATTAATTTGCATGAATTGTTTTTTTAAAAAATTTTTCGAAAATGTCTGGCAGCTGTAAAAGTGTAATTACAGCTTTCCCCAGCTAGAATTTTAGATCGACATGTAAAGAAATCTTGAGTTGTAGTTTCAAATTTGGAAGATCAATTAAATTAAAGTGAAGAAAACCCTGACAAGATGGACAAAAACGAAGGTTCATCCCTTTAACCCTTAATTAAGGAACTAAATAATCTATTGTCCTCCAATTCAATGTCACTGATTTTGATACACATTTTTCATAGTTTAACAAAATATTAGGGGTAATCACGTCAATATTTGTGCAAAATTTGCCTTGAACTGGGTCGTGAGTGTCATTTTTAAATTTTCCAAAGTTTTGTTTGCAAGCACCAAAATCGATGCTATTGGATTCCAAAAAGTCTGACAACTTTAACTTTATTTGACCAAATATGCACAGGGATGTTTGCTTAAGGTGTTTTTAGTGCAAACGAGTGAATACCGAAATATTTTTGAACTCATTTTGCATCGTCTGCACTGTTTGCAAGCACTGTCGTGAATCACCCTATTATTAGGATTGAAAGAGAGCAACTTTTAATTAACTTACGGCCAGAGAAATGAAATTTTGCTTGAATAATTTTTAATGGAAAGCAGCAGTCATACGCGGATAAAAAATTGGCAAAGTAGGCGAAGGATGGGATCACGCTGAGAAAGTCTTGATTTAAGTACATCTATAGAACTACACTACCTGCTATAAAAAAAGTTTCTGTGTTTCGATGTGAAATTAACTGTCAAATTCATAAAAAAAACATTTTTGTTTAATTATTTTCAATGGAAAATTTGCTTAGTTAGTCCTCATTAAACTAAAATGAATTTGGTCGTAAGTGTTTAAAGCAATAGAATTTACAACAGTGTTAACTGCTAGACGAACTTTTGGATCAGTTTATTCTATTAAAATCATAATGACTAAATTGACTTGAATTACGGTACCAAACGATCCAGATTTGAAAATCAATCATTAACTTGCGCGACTTATGGATGATTTCAATCCGTTGTTGCATCGAAAAAATAGCACAACAGAAATCCGCGAAGCTTCTTGGCTTGTCTGCAGAAAGCCCCCGATTGGTAGGTTAGTGCTCTGCCCACTAAATTACGGGGATACCCTAGAATATTAACGGATAGAGGGTAAAACTAATCCACAACAGACTCTATAGACTGCATTACACATAGAAAAATGCGGCCTTACTAACCAAGTCTCAAATGAACAAACTTTACAAAACCAAAATTAAGTAACTCCTTAAAATTCATTACAATGAACTACATCCCACAAAAGTGAGGTTCCAAAAGTATAATACTTACGAGAAAAATCCACAAAATATACAAAAATCACTTAACCCGAACGTTTAAAAAAAATTGAGTAAAACGTCAATGAGCCCAGTCAAAAGCTTTTAGTCCAAGACACACGCAAAAAAAAAATATTCTGGTGGTGATTTATGATTGCATCTAACCATATAAATTTTTAAATTAAAGATATTAAAAATAGCTTTCAACTGCAGATGTTGCGGTTCAACCCCCGGTCAAGGCAAGAAATTTTTTTTTATTTTTTTTAATACATACATATTTTAATATGATTTAAAAAAAATTTTAATTTTAATTTTTTGCATAAATAAAGTTTTTTTCATTCCATTGGTTTTTCTTTTCTATTAATTTATTTATTGTATTTTTTTATTACATACATAATACATCGGGTTTAAATTTAGTTTTTAAATTTTAGTTGACTCTACCAGGGCTCGAACTTGCGAACACTTAGTTAAGAAGCATTAACTCGCCACTCAACCACTTCAGCCACAAAGCTCAGTTGAGTTTGAACAATTAAGTTTTTGTTTTATACTCACTTTATTTATATGGTTGAGGAAGAGATGAAATAGCAAATAATTAAATTTCAACCATATTTTTATCATTATTATGTTTGCTATGAACATATTTATGATTTCAAGTAAAATTTTATTAAACATAATATGATCTATGAGGCTAAACATAATATGGTTAAAAATAACTAGAAACATGTTTATCGTGATCAGAATAATGTTTAGATGCTTCAAATTAATAATAATATTTCTGTGAAGAACACACTATGTTCGCGGTGACCATATTCAACTATCTTTTTTCTTTGCGTGCACATTAAGTAAAAGAAACACATGGAGGACTCCTCAAAACAGAAATAAAATTGGGGCTAAATAAATTAACTCGACAAATTTAAAATGAACTAAATCTTCGTCTTTCCAATCAATTTTGCCATGGTTTTGGGTTTATTTTTTCTTGATGACCCATGGCAACATACTGGAGGACTTGGATAATCTCAAGCTCACATGACACAACCTCAACTAAACGTGAATGATTTGATTGATATCCGTAAGGATCATGAATCGATAGATAGAATAACTGGCATGGAAGTTGCATTGACATTGAAATGACATCTCTACAAGAACAGTGACACTCAATTGATCTGTCATTTGATTGACATTTTTGATAGAAATATTAATCACAGCGTAGAAGAGAGTTTCTATTCCGTTCTTAAGGGAATTGTGGAAAATGTGATAGAAACTTTGGGTCTCTCTTTTACACATGCATCAAATGAATGTCAACATGAGTATGCGTTAGTTTCTATCACACATTTCTGGTAGGGATGTTATTTATGATCGCACTGATCAGTACAACACGATCTTCAGTGAGTAAACTAAAGTTTGCTGCTTAGATTTATTACGTGGTCATCATGGCGTTGCTCTTTATCCAGGTGTTTGAAACGACAACGATTCGATTGACAACGTAATCTTTTTCTTGAAGACCAAACCGGCAAACTTTTGAATTCTTTTAAGAAGAAAAATTATTTCCATTTCACACAAATATTTTTTTTACCTAAAAATAGGAGCGGGATAACCTTGAGCTGGACATAAGAGAGAAATATCCGAATGTTGTTTTAATTCAAATGGTTTGCTCATTATAGAGGGTATACGGGGAGCAGTACTAGAAACAGGCTCTAAATTAAAAAACAAAAATAATGAAGTCAAAATATTTTTTTTAATATGAAAACTGCTTGAATGTTGCTTGAAATTAAAACTAAAGCAATAAGCGATAAGGAATGTTTGTAAAGAAACAGATTGAATAATTTTTATGTTACGGTAGTCGATGCTGATCAAAATTTCAATTTAAAGTTCTAAAGATCGATATCTCAGGGCCCAAATCGCCATATTCGTTATCGAAAAATGTTAATCGAAAGTTCAATGTTCTTTACGAAATAAAATAAGAAAATTTAATATCACATAAAGCGTCTTGGCTTAATTCTAAAAAATTCAACGCATTCGATATTGAATGAAATCAAAAATATTCTTTTTTTTCATGAAATAATTTTATAATTTCGATTTGAAAAGCCTGATAACTTAATTTAATTTGATTTAAAACAAAATTCCTACCTAAAACTTGGAGCCGGATATCCCTGAGCTGGACATAAAATTGCTGAACTCGCATGCAAATCCACCACATTGGGTTTATAGGTTAGAGCATTGATTTTGGGTGGAGTACTAGAAATTGGTTCTTAAGAAGGATACATTTTTAGTTAAAACTTTTTAAAAATTCTCAATTCCTTAATTAAAAGTAATTGAATTCGAAATTAATAAAAAATTATTTTGTATAGAATAATTTGCTTCCAATTTAAATTACTTGAAAACTGCCTGTTGATGTTTTATGTTGCAAAAAAAGCTTACCGAAAATTAGGTGCAGGATAACCTTGAGCTGGGCATAATATCGAAACGCTCGAGTTTTGTTTTAGACTTAAAGGTCTAGCACTGACCGGTGGTACTTTGGGAGCTGTGCTAGAAATGGGCTCTAAGAAAAAGGATTTTCTTTTAAAAAATTTCATGGCAAAAAAACAGAAAAGTAGAAAATGCTTGAATGTGGGATGTTATCAATGAAAAATATCTTTTCTGTAATAAATTTACTTAAACATTTAATTGATCAACACGAATTAAAAAAAGTGCTCCATTTTCAATGAGCAATAAGCTAGAATTCCTATGAAAATTCTAGCACTTAGCACTTAACACAGATCATCAGGAAATTTAGCTTAAATTGCTTTAGAAAAAACTTATATAACACAACCGATCAATTCTTTTGGAAATTTTATATAAAAATTTTTTACACAAGTTGATTAATTATTTAATTAATTAAATTCATAGTGGGACAGTTTGTTAAAAAACTTTTTGCCAAATTATGATTAAAAATTTCTAAAGAATTTTTTGACTTTTCTCCTGTCTTTCTCGTATTACGATTCTGCTTTATATATCATGGGAAATTTTCTAATCTTGGAACTTTTTCCTTTGGAAAATTTTTCTTTCCTTTTGAAAATAAAATTCCCATGAAATATTGGACTGAAAAAAAATTAATTTGCAATTTTTAGCAGAAAGTTTCTCTTGGAAAAAAAAAAAAAAGTAAAATTCTTTTAAAATTTACCTAAAAGTTGGGACTGGATAGCCTTGAGCTGGACATAATAAAGTAAATGTAGCTTGGAAAGGAAAAGCTTTTACATCAAATTTAGCTGTGGAAATTACTTTCGGCATAGCGCTACTTATGGGCTCTGAAAATTTTTAAAACGGCAAATAATTACAAAAGAATTTAGTATCGGTTTCTTTATGCTTTGAAAGCATTCTAAGCCAAAGAAAACTTAAATTGTATAGAAATCGAGTGCCATAATTTGGCCCCAGACTTGCATTTTCAACTTCATTCAATTTATCTGTCCTTGACTTAAGTTTTCTTATGAAATAGCAAAACCGTGCAATACTTGACAATTTTATTCCTGACATATTTCGTAAACAAAAATACTTAAAATCGACTGCCAGAATGTGTAGGAGTTCCTTTAAAATAATAAAAAATTTCCAAACTGAGAAAATTTCTCTGAAAATTTTTATGGAAAACACTTAATACTTCGAGTAATTTTTAAATATTTTTGAGCATTTTGTAGGGGTGACAGGAAAATCTGTACGTGACTGAGGTAACATAAACTTAAATTATTAAAATTAAACATGAGTAACGCGGCTGGTAATTAAGCCGCTTATAAGCTCGTTAAAAAGTCTCTTCTCAGCATACCTGATGAGCATGAGGTCTTATGCAGATTTCGAGTAGCAAGTCTTGGCAAAACAATAAGAGTTAAGGAAGTCAGGAATAAATGCTCCCCTAAATTCTTACAGAAAATCTTTGGAAATCATTCTTCTAAAAGAGTTTATCCACAATGAGTGTGTGATTTATAATTTCGACTCCATCATAAAAAAGCAATTAAGAGATTTTTGAGGAGTCTTGATTTTATAGGTCATAAAGCTATAACGAACATCGTTCCAATGAAAGCTATTAATAAATGCATTCAATACCTAAAAAATGGCACCGGATAGGCTTGAGCTGGACACAACAACGTGGCACTTTTATTAAAGTGAACATCAACATTACGTGTCTTATCGCCAGAAGTAAGTTTTGGAGCAACTGAGCCCACAGGTTCTGCAAGAGTTTTTGTTTGAGAAGCTTAATTAAAGTCAAATGCAATAAAAATTATAATAAACCGCCTGAATGTTAAGCACCTTAACCCTAGAACATCATCCTTCGTCAAAATGACGACGCCCGATCTTATTTTTGAATTAAAACCTGTTTTTTCTGTTTGTTTTGATCTCATTTTTCGTATAGCGTTAGTCGCTTGTAAGCTGTTGGTGGACAAAGACGTGCAGCGTTTTTTTTTCGCTTTTAATTTTTTGCCATAGTCAAAATGCCGAAGGATGATATGTCGTATTCTATAACTTTTTTGTTTAAAAAACAATGCCAATTGAAGGAATGCTTTGCAATGTTAATTTTACGTTTAAGAATTTCTTTATTTATTGATTTAAAAAATAACTAAATATGAATAATAAATCTATTTTGGTATATCTTTCCGCTTACGACGTATTTTATAGTTTCTTGAAATAGGTCGTAGTCAAAATGACGAAATAAGGATGAAATTCTAGGGTTAATGATAAAAATCAATCAATTTTTCAGCCTTCAATAAGCAACTGATGATTTTGCAGCACTGCCAAACTAAATGATGCTTTTCTTCCATCCATTTCCTATTTAGTAGTCAAACAAATTTCATTCACTGCCATTTGGAAACTTGTGACAAGGTTGTACGTTTAGACAGACAACCTTTTTTTTCATTTATCAAGGTATGCAAATGAATATGGCTTTTCATTGATCTTACCTAAAGATGGGCACTGGATATGATTGAGCTGGACATAACAAAGTTGTGTCTTGATTTTGTTTTGAACGCACCATAGTCAATTCATCTTGGGCGTTTATTTTGGGACCCACACTGCCCACGGGTTCTTAAAAAATGTTTGTTTTTTTTTACAATTTTGTAAGTTTATAATAAAAAGAATTTCATATAAATGAAAGTAAAAGCTGAAAACTTCAAACTGAATGCTAAAGATAGACCCCTTATCCAAAAAAAATTAACGTAGACGAAATTTTTCATATATTTTTTCCTAAATTTTACTTTAAAGTCTATCGAATTTTTTATAAGAGCAAAAGGATTTTAGATTTTAGAAAAGTTGATTAATTTTAATTTAAAAACAATCCAGAATTTCGCCACCGATCGCGTTTACTTTTTGTCAACTCTGAAGTCAAATTGTCATTTTCGATTGAGCAAATGGTAACGAAATTTTCAAATCATTTCACACAACAAAAAAATGTCGTTCGACGTAAAACGATATCGGGCTTGAGTTCAGAACATCAGCACTAACCCGTCATGCAATTTTTTGAAATTTTGATTCCCTTAAAATAATTTTTTTGCGTTGCACGAGAGAAAACGTCTGCACAATTTACAGAATAAAGTTTGCAGCACTAAATTTAAAATTAAAAATCCCCGCTTTCTTTACGAAAAGAAATTTCTTTTGTTTATTTAAGAGGAAAAAATTGTTTCTTTTAAAGCTTTCAAAGCAAGTTTCCAAAAAGTATTACCTAAATAAGGGCACCGGATATGATTGACCAGGGCAAAACAGGGTTATATTTTTGCCTAAATCCCCTTCAGCATTTTTTAAGCGATTTTCTACGGATATTTTAGGGGCCACACTACCTAAAGGCTCTGAAATTAATAAATTAAAAAAGAAATAATTTTGAGGAGACGGAAAATAATTTTAAAAAAAATGGATCGAAACTGCCTGAATGGAAAAAAAGAAGTTTTGGAAGGCCTTCAACTAAATTAAAAAAAACAAGAGTATTTTGAAGACCTTCCCGAAAAGCCTTTTCAAAAAGCAGTAAGCAAAAATTTATATAAAACCTTTCCTTTCTCTTTCTTTCCCACCACAAAAACCAGTAAAATGAAACATTCACACGAAAATGTACGACTGGATGAGAATCGTTTTTAAAAATTTTTGAAGGCCTGCTTGCTATCAGCTAATAGATAAAAGCTTGCTGGTTCTAAGGCCCTCAAACTTTCCCTGGTTGCTACAGCTAAGCACCAAAAAACTAGTAAAATTTAATAATTGAAAATGGGGCTTTTTTGCTTCCATTGAAACGTTTTAAAAGCCTTTAAAAGGCACTTTTTTATATTCACAAACGTTTGAATTGCAAGTGAGAACAACTAATAAGCAGTTTTAAGTTCTTGTAACAACAACACACACAAAAACACAACACTGAGTGTTGTAAACCGTAATCGCGATTTACAACAAACAACATTAAATTAATTACTGCTGTGAACCATAATCGGGGAATTTATTTTGAATTAAGAAAAAATTTTAGTTTCTTTTTAGGCACCTGTAATTTGGCATTGGATAGGCCTGAGCGGGACAAAACATAGTGAAAGTGTCATTTTCTTTGGCAGCTGCATCCCTTAAACGTTCTCCCACACTAATTTTGGGACCCACATGACCTACTGGTTCTACCGAAATAAAATTAAAACATTAAAGTTGCACTTACAAATATAAAGAAAACAGCCTGAAGGTTAGAAATGTCTTCAATACTTATGTTTTGAAGAAAGTTAAATTGTAATTAAATATTTCTATGCGCCAGCTGTAGAAGGATCTTAAATACACTAACGCCGCACCTTGTCTTTGTTGCTTTGGACAAAAATATCTAAAGGTTTTCCGTAAGTTTAAAAAAAAAATCATCTTTTTTTTGAAAGATGACTGAAAATTTATTGTTTTTCAGAACAACAAAAATTTATAAAAACATTTCGGCTTGTCTGTATAAAAATTCTAAATAAGCAATGAATCGGTGAGGTCGTAGGTTTCATACATGCCTAGATCGTAGATGGGTTCCGCAGACACACATCCATGGTATAGACAGGTATCGAACCTACGACCTCAAGATTGACAGCTGTGTACTCTACCCACTAATCTACGGCGACAAATACCTGATATTAGAGCAATATAAACTAAGAAATTGTGTTCACAGGACATGTCACTGAACTAGTACTTAAGAAAGAGCTTTCGGCTTCAGCCTCTTAAAAAGCTGTGAATTTCGTTTCCTTAGACACACTTTTTTCACTTGTTACTGATTTAATCTAAAATCGTTAGCTAGAGAAATAAATTAAGTTTTATGGAAGCAAATGAAAAAACAAACAAGTCAACTTTATTGTCACGAAAGATGCGTAATTTTTAAGAGGAAATAAGAACGCACAAAATATTTCACCAAAGCCTGGATCGCAGCACGCGATATCGATCAAAAATGCTATGCAAATTGTACAGAAATTTCGAACGGTTATTAGGATCTAGGTCTCTTATTCAGTGAAAGCTTTCTTATCTTTCTGGGAGTCAACAAGAAATCTCCCAGAAGTCTTTCCCTACAAGACTCTAAGTCCATACAGTCATAGAATACATGTTCAGAGGTTTCTTCATGTAAACCACAAAACCTGCATTGGACTGTACCTTACGAACCTAAGGTCATTCTTATTGAGTGACAGTACATTCTGGGATGTACTTCGTGAAAGTGTGGTGATGACCTCAGCTTGTCTGGGTCCAGTCAGCGATTTCCAATATTTTGAGAATTGTGGTTCGACCCAAGAACTATTTAGTTTTCTCCCTAATGTATGCGAAGAGATGCCAAAGTAGGGTTCTGGTCCTATGAACGTATAACGTTTTCAATCTAATTCAACTGCCATCACAGTTTTTTTTCTTGAGACAAAAATTAAAAAATTTTATTGGAAACCTCAAATGGTGATTTTAATTTCTTATTTTACCTAAATAAGGGTACTGGATACGATTGAGCTGGACAAAATATGCTAACACTTTCACCAATAGCCGACTCAGCATCATTACGTCTATTAACTAAATTTATTTTAGGTCCCACACTGCCCATAGGTTCTATACAAAAGAGAATAATTAATCAGCAAACAAACTTCGAACAAAAATAAAATTATTTAAAAAAGAACCGACACTGCTGAATGTTGGTAAAGAGCTTAAAGGGCCTTTTCAGCTAAATGCGAACGAAAACAAAGTTTTGTGTACACCTAATTCTCTTTTTACACCAATTTTTTTTGGAACGAATCTATCGCATATTGTTTTTGTTTTCAAACTTGTTAGCATTTAGCTGAACCCTAAATCTGTTCAATTTTTTTTTGTTTTTTTTTTTAATTAAAAATTAAAAAAATCCTACCTAAAGGCTGGCACTGGATATGATTGTGCCGGACAAAATATACTCAACGATGTCCTGACACTGGCCTCGGCATCTTTACGCCTCTCACCCACACTTATTTTAGGTGGCACACTACCAACATTATTGTTATTAAAGAATTAATAACAAAAAAGTAAGGAAAACAGTAAAGTAAAAGAGAATATGAAAATGCATGTGAAAAAAGGATTTAAACTAAAAAAATATTAAAAAGAAAAAGTTTGCCAAGTCACTGTAAAGTTATAGTGTTTGATTTATTGAAAACTTTTTGCTGCCTTTTAATCTTGTTGATGTTGTTGTTGTCACTAAAGTGCTTAATAAGTTTTTTTATTGTTTTTAAAACAAAACAAACATGCTTAAGCAGGATTATGAATGAGTAAATGATAATTTCTACCAGAGAAAGAGTCAAGTGTAATGGCGTGAAAATGTAATGAAAACAAATATGGAAAAGCAGCTTAAAGTGTTCTTTCTAAGGCTTACAAAATTGAAGAAGAGCGAAGACTGGTACAGATAACAAACGATTTGTGGCTATTGGACGCATAAGTAAATTGCTTAGAAATGTATTCGCGTGAAGAAAGCAGAGCAGTGCAAACACGAGTAAGGGCACAACTTTTTGTTACTATAAAGTGCATTCAAACAAAAAAGAGCCAGGAGCACATTCGGTTGTTACTTTGTTTGCCAACATTGTCAACTCTTGAATCTCAAAAAGCACTGCAACTAAGAGAATAATTTTATTTCACTATGAGTTCCTACTTAATAAGCAAGAGGGAGAATGAGTGTAAAAACGAGTACACACGTGTACGCACTTGAAATTTGTTTTTTTTCTCTCACTTGTTAGTGTCAAAATCATACACATTCAGCAAAATATGAACAAAATTTAAGCAATAAGACGTGTGTTGTGAGAACAACTACGAAAGTTTAGAGAAGAAAGTGATAGTAAGAAAACATTAAATACTTTTATAGTGCAAACACTAACTCTAAAAATTTCTTAGTTGGAAATTTGAAAAAGCACCAAAAACTTCAAATCTAACAGAGCTGACAACACTGTTACTTCCATTCCAACAACGTACTTAAAATAAGTTGCATGATTAACCAGAGGTGCATTTTAATCTGTATTTTTTTTCCAGTTTTACGGGACCCCTTTACAAAAATGAAAATGAACCCACCTGTAGCTTGGTACTGGAAATGATTGAGCTGGACAAAATAAGGCCACAGTACGATTTAAATTTACTGCAGATTTTTGCAATTGCTCAGATAAACTAACCTTGGGACCAACACTACCCAGAGGTTCTAGAAAAAAAATTATTAAAAAAAATTTTAAAACAATTGCCAAGATAACAAGTGAAAATGCCAAATGCTAGGAAGGGTTTTGCAAAGTTTATGAGACGAATAGCTGGAGGAAACTACTTTCTAGATCGCCCAACAAGTAGCCATTAACGTAACAATTTAAAATATGCTTGAACTCTACGACAAACACAATGCAGACGACTACCTCCCAGATCTATTTTCGACCCTCTGCTTTTATTCCCAGGAAGAATTTAATTTACCTGTAAAATGGCACTGGATATGCTTGAGCTGGACAAAGTAAAGTTGCCTCTGTGTCTTTCAACACGCTGTCAGAAATTAAACTTTCTTTTTTATTAACACGTGGCGCTACACTGCCTACCGGTTCTAAAATAAATTTTAAAAAATTATTTAATTCACAAGCACACAGCCTTGAAGGCTGGAATCCTTAACAACTAAATTTTTTTACAGCTCAGCACTCCTTTAGTTGAAGTTTTGAAACTACAACCGTTTTGTGCTACTACCGATTGCAACTCTTTGTTAGTTCGGTTGACAAAAACATAAAGAAATTGCAACTCATTGATATCAGTTGTTTCAATCTCAACGTCAACTCAGCTGAGTTGAGTTGTAAACCACAATATTGGCATAAGGTTTGAATCTACGATTCACAGCTAGCTAATGGCTGTTGCTTATTTGCATTCCTCAAAACTAGAGTCAGTTGTTAATTAAAGGTTGTGAATTCGGTCCATAAAAAATAAATAAATTTAAGAAAATCTGCCTTAAATATGGGGGCGGACAATGTGCGTTCATTCATTACAAATAAAATTGTCTCATGGACAAGTTAACAAGCTGCTTACTAATACAAATCGAAAATGATGCCCAAACTGGCAACTGTGCACCAACTCTACTCTCTACTTCTGCTCAGCGTTAGAAGCTAACTCAAGCTTGGTAGGCTCTATCTACAGGGCTTAACTGCGCTTAAAGGGTCACGGATTCTTCTTTTCCTCTTTTCTTTTCATGTCTTCTCTTTTTCTTCTCCGCTTCTTCTTTTTCTTTTCTTTTTATCTTTTTTCCCCTTTCTTTTATTATTCTTTTTTTCCATTTAACAATTTCTTTTTGCTCTTTTCTTTCTTTGACTTGTTTATATTGCCATTCCTATTTTCTAGCTTCCTCCACTACAGGTAAAACAAAGAAACCACATCCGGGGACCCACGGGAGCTCTCTTACATCTTCTTGTTTAATGCGCCTTCTTCAAACTAGCCCAACAGACTGATTAGAAACCGAAACCACAAATAACATCTCCTTTTAAATGCTGTAATCAATTTACCTGTAAAATGGTACCGGATATGCCTGGGCAGGACAAAGCAGTGTAACCTCTTTGCCCTGATTAACCGAGTCAGAATTTAGATTATCGTTTTTATTGACACGAGGGCCTACACTACCCACAGGCTCTATAAATTAAAAGCAAATAACATGTTGTCTTAACAAAAAAAATAAAGAAAAAAACTGAATGTTGGTGTAGAGCTGGAGGGAACTTGTAACTTAAAAATTTCTTAGCAAATTGGGAACAAACCATTTACCTAAATATTGGCACCGGATAAGCTTGGGCTGGACACAAAACCGCTACACTTTTACCCTCGTCTATCGAATCAAAGTCAAAACTATCTTTTTTGCTTACTCTGGGCCCAACACTACCCAAGGGTTCTGAAAAAAAATGTTTTTAAAGTGAATTTAAATGAAAAAGAAAAATAAATTCATTTCTGAAGACTTTTAAAGAATTAAAGGATTCATGCTCCTTCATTTGCGCTGGAGAAATTGCAATTGAAATTTTCGCTTGCCTTAACTTTTGTACAAAATGTTGAAATAGGGATTTGAAAGATCAAAACCCTTTTCTTTGATTTTAAGAATAAAAAAAGCAACAGTTTTTGTAAAATAAACTGCCTGACGGGTGTTGTTTCATGGGAATTACCTATAATTTGGTACTGGATATGCTTGAGCTGGGCACTGCAAGGCCATAGCGCCTTTAATTTTAACCTTTTCATGACTAAATTCATCTTTGTGACTTACACGAGGACCCACACTGGCTATAGGCTCTAAACAAATACATTTACAGACTCTTTTTAATTTAATTTTATTTAAAAAAATTAAACTGCCTGAATGTTTGCTTGAAGCAAATAAATTTTGTTCATCCAATTACCTATAACTTGGCACAGGATAAGCTTGAGCTGGACACTGTATGGCAATGGTACCGTTCAAAGTGATTTTGTCATGATTAAATTCATCCTTGCGATTGACACGCGGTGCCACACTACCAATTGGCTCTAAGTTTAACAGAAAATTATTTATTAAGAAAAATTAAAAAAAAAAAAATGAAAACGGGAAAATTTATTTTTATAAAATTTTTTGTTATGAACGAAATTTCATTAAACATTTTCGATTGTGTTTCAAAGAAGTACGATAAAGAAAATTTTTTTAAACTGCCTGAAAGTCTCAATGCAAACTACCCCAAGCCTTTTGCTATAATTCTGAATTTTATGGGCAAAAATAAAGTAACAGAAAGAGAGAAGAAGAATTTACTTTATCGAAGTTTTTTGCTACAATTTTGATTCTATATGGCAAAAGTAACCGAGAACCGAGAGATAGAGCACAAAATTGATTAGTCTGAAATTACTCTCCTATAAAATTTTAAATTGTAGTCAAAAACTTGCATAGTGTGAACTAGTTCTCATTAATTTCTAATTCGGGCCTCATACAAATAAAATTTAAGTTTACCTAAATAATGGCACCGGATAAGATTGAGCTGGACATGTTAAGGCAAAAGAGCTGTTAGAATTGGCTAAAAATATACCCAGCTTATCTTTTACTTCCACTTTGGGGCCAACGGAAGCCACAGGCTCTAGATTAAAAGAAACATTTACAAAACAAAAGCATAAAAAGAAATTCCTTAAAAAACACTGCCTGAATCGATTGAGTGAGGGGTTTTTCAATTAATTAAAAATCATACAAAATAATACAATTAACGCAAAGCAATACTTTTTCAAAAAAATTAGGAGGAGAAGACTATCAAGTCATCTCTATCCGTACTTTAAGTAGGTAGCTGACTAAGCCGACAGTGAACAGTGTCGACATTGAAAGAAAATAAGTTTCATACAAGTAAGCAATTTTTTTCAATTAACGTTTTCATTTTATTTCTATTTTTCTTCTAGTAACTTCTCCCCCTTAATGAATTCATTTCCCTCCCGCTGCTTTCAATGTGTATTTGCTTTTTCAATCTGCTTTGGTCAAGTGAGCTCTAATCTAATTTTCTTTGGGCCTTCTGTTCCACCCAGTTAGTAAAGTCTCTTTGAATATTCTCACACTTAAATCAATAATTCAACATTTTAAAAACTCCAGCATTCGAAAATAAACACTTAAAAAGTTAAAAAAAATTTTTTTTTTATTGAAATTGAATAAATTTTTACCTAAACAGCGGCATAGGATACGACTGTGCTGGACACAGTAAAGCCAAAGAGCTGTTAGAGTTGGCCAAGAATATTCCTACTTTATCTTTAATTTCAACCTTGGGAGCCACAGAAGCAACAGGTTCTAGAGTTTTTTGTTAATTAAAAAAAAGAAAGAAAATAAATTACGAAAACCGCCTGTGTAATCTAAGGCAACTGTGGGAATAGAAGAAACAAAAATTCAACACTGAAATAATAATGCAGAGATTGTTGAACTGCTTCGTTTCTAAAATTATTTAAAAATCAATTAGAATTGAAATAAAATTACTGAATCTGGCGACTGCCTGAGGGCACTTTAAGTAATTGCTTTGGCTTTTATTTTTCAAATTAATAAAATCAAATGCTCCTCTTCAATAACAGACAAGGGTATTTTGTTTATTTACCTAAAGGCCGGCATGGGATATCCCTGAGCAGGACAAACCAAACTTAAAGATGAACCCAGTTTATTATTCGACATTTTAAGTTTATCATTTAAATCCACTTTGGGGGCTACTGAGCCTAAGGGCTCTGAAAAAAAATTAAATATTTTCAAAAATCAATTTCACAAATGAAAATGTTAAAAAAGTCAATGTTAATTTTGTGTCATGTCACAACATCCAATGACATGACAAAATTATATTTCTCAAGAAAACTGCCTGAATAAATTGGCTGTACGTTTGCAAATCACTTTATAAAATATTAGGATTAAAAAAAAAGACTTAAATTCGCTAATTTTTCATTTTACCTAAAAGCCGGCATGGGAAATCCTTGAGCCGGACACACCAAGCTTAACGAAGAGGCCTTTTCATTAAAAGATATTTTCACTTTATCGGCTAAATCAACTTTAGGGCTAACTGAGCCCAAGGGTTCTAGAGATGGAAATAACGATATTTTATTTAATTTTAAAACATCCTAACTGGAAAATAAATAATTTTAAAGAAAATAAAATAAAAACTGACTGAATTACCTAATAATAGGCGTGGGATAGGCTTGACCAGGACACGTAATGCTTAATGAGAAGCCCAATTTACGGGAAACAAACTTCAATTTATCATCAATATCAATTTTAGGAGCAACAGAGCCTAAGGGTTCTTTACAAAAGAAATATAATTAAAAAAAAAAATAATTTTTTGTTATCGATAAATTGTATATAATGAGCAACATTCTTAATGGATAAATTTTTAACAGAAAATTTCATTATCATTAAATTAGTATAGAAAATTATTTATAAATACATTTTGTTATCGATTATTGAAAAAATGTTATCGATAAAAAGCCTTCTTATCGACAAACTGCTGGTAAAAAATTTAATTATCAAAATCTCTTAAAAAGAAAATTGTTATCAATAAATTTTAAAATATCTAAAAAAGTGTTATCGATAAATTTCAATAAACGTATTTGAAAATAGCACAGGGCAATAAATGTATACTTTATAAGATTTTCTAGAGTGTTTGTATTCGCTTTCGATTAATTAAAATATGCAGATTGCAAATATCAGCTCTAATTTTTAGTTTAAGGGCAGCTTAAAAATTATGACTTTTTTTATTTATTATTTGAAACAGTTACTGTGATTGAGGAAAATATACTTTTTTAAAAGATTTTCTTGAATGAGACGCTTGTTCCAGCAATAATCGGTCATCATATGCTTGACAAGCCTGACTTAATAAATATCTGAGGGAAACTTTTCAGTTTGTTTTTTAGCATAATCTGCAAGGCTTTCACTAAGACGATTCAAATGAGAATGTAAATAATATAGTTTGATGCTTCTGTTACAGCCTGGTTGTTTTAAATTAGCCAACATATAGTTAAATAGTTTTAAATTGTGTCCTCATTTATGATTCCCAAAAAAAAAAGATTAAGAAATTTTTTTCTTTACGGAGATGTTAACAGTTCGGAGAAGACTTATCTTGGTTTGCAGAGTTTATGCCCAAAATGTTTAATGAGCCTCCCACCATACTATGGGTGTACCGAACTTAAGGGCACATCTTTTCCATTTTGGCTTACATTTTTTGACAGCCATGACTTCTGTGGATTGAAAATATTTACTCTAAAGCAGTTAAAGTACGCCGATTTCACAAAGTCGATCATCGAATTACGATATTTTACAGAAGTATATATATGCCACAATAAATAAATTTTTTATCATTTCAAAATCAGTAACCTGCACCGTCCCATTAGGAGCATCTAGATTGAAAAAACCTCAAAAACTAGAGCTGCCAGAAAAAAACCAGTGTGATACTCGTAATCAGCACACTTCAGTTAATCGTAAACGAACTCAACACTTTGGAAAACTTTATAAAGTGGACATTTGCTGCCCTGTGTAATTTAAAAAAATAAAATTTAACAAATGAAAAATTAAAAAATTTTATTATTAAAAAAGTAATGGACTTGATGTCTTTAAAATTTTTACAAATATTTTTTAATCTACAAAATATTGGGTTTAATTATGCATTCCGTTCCGCAATTGCGAAAAGCATTTTTTGTGCGGAAGCACAATTTGCAATTATTGATTTTGCAATAGAGATAAATTTCTACATTTTACTTACGCTAAAATTTTCTCACGGAAGGCAAACGGAAAGATCAAAAATCTAAGAAAAAATAGCTTAATTTGTGGTATTTGTAGAAAATAGTTTTGTTTTATTTATTGAAAATTCATTTTCTTTTTATTTATTTTGATGTTAAAAAAAATGCAAGTTTTTCTCATCACCAACAACTGAAAAATTAACACAATTCATTCACAATAGACTATGTTTAATTCACAATTAAATTAAGCAATTCAAAATAATAAGATAATTCCACAGGAATGAATAACAGCAATCGGTAAATCGATCGATATTTCTTTCCGCAAAAATTTCCTTTCCATGCGGAATCAATAATGCGACCCATTATTTTGTAGCATCCAAAATTATAAAGATAAAACTGATTAAAAGCCCAGTAAAATATTAGGATTACAGAATAGCATTTTTATAAGTTTGAGATTCATGAATCTGGCTAGCAAATAAGCCAGCACAAGGACTTCTCAATACTTTTATTGGATCTCTGTTTACCCTGATTTGTAAAAAACTGTCTGAATGTTTGTTTTCTTATTTAATTTTAAAAAAATGGGATGCGAATGTAATTTACCTATAAAATGGCATGGGATACGATTGAGCTGGACATAACAAATTAAAATCTTGCCCTTTAGGCTTATTTAGCCAGTTTATACGATCTTTTTCATCAATTCTCGGTGCTACACTGCCCATGGGCTCTACAACGAAGAAATAAACGAAAAAAAAAAAAAAAGATTTAAGTAACAGTAGCAAAAAGAGGCTTTCAAAATATTAAATGTTGTAAAGCAATTTCAAATAGGGAAATGTGGTAAATCTAATTGAAAATGATTTTCTTTTAAATTAAAGCAGAGAAAAATTTATTTTATATTTTTAAGAAAAGTTTTATTGAATTTTTCTTATATGAAAACTGAACTGAATGTAGAATTTCAAAAATCTTCAAATGCTTTTTTTATTAAAAAAAAAAAGAGGTTAAAAGTACCTATAAAATGGCATTGGATATGATTGGGCGGGACATAGCAAATTTATATCTTCACCCAGGGGTTTATCTAGCCAAGTGATACGATCTTTAACATCAACTCGAGGTGCTACACTGCCCATAGGCTCTGTAAATGAAACAAAAGGAAAACGCACTCTAATACAATTTTGAACGCCTGAGAAATACGTAATAAATATTAGACTGAGAACTAAATTTGTTCCCAATCAAAAATGCAGTTGTGGTAACTGATTTTTTAATTGTGACCATAGAAAATCTGTATTTATAAACAAATAAATTTTGTTGCCACAACTAAACAAATTTTATTGAGTTTTTTGCTTCTAATGTGCATTCTCTCTTGCAACTATTAAATACCCACTTCGATATCGATATAGTTGGAAATAATTTATGGCCAAAAGATTAAAATTTTCCATTTATTATCGAATAGGGCAACTTGGACCCAGTTTAGCTTTTATTCTAGAGTTTACTGCCACTGAATGTTAGTTTTGGGACTTAATTTAATTATTTTCTTAATTAAATTAATAAAAACTAATTATTTTCCTTTCAATTTACCTATAAAATGGTACTGGATAAGCTTGCACTGGACACTGCAATGCCATACTCTGCTTTATATCTGTGCGAGCATTTGTTATCTCATCTTTAATATTGACCTTGGGAGCCACCGAACCCATCGGTTCTTTATCAATTTCAAAAGTAATTAAATTACGTAATTTACTAGATGAAATTAATGAAAACTCTCTGAATGCGCTATAGGACTGGGCTCTCCATACTTTTCAAATAAATTCTAAATTTATTTAAAAAAATATTTCTAATATTCATGTACAGAACGGCAACATTTTGGTACTCTGGAATTTTAATTTTTAAGGCACAAACAAATAGCACATTTTGGGGGAAAATTTATTTAATCTCAAAGAGAAAATTAAATTTTACCTTAAATTTAAATTTTACTATTCAATCAAAATTCATTTAATTTGTTGGGGAGCAGGGGCTTGCTTCTGATTTTTATTTTTGGATTCTTCAGAAAAATCAAAAATATTCCAACAAAACTTGATGTCTCCGTAGCAATTTTAGAGGACCACAACTTTAGAGGCACTAAAAGTTTTTCTTATAAAACTATTTCGATTCTAGCAAACGCTATTGTTTTCATTAACCATTTCTTTAATTGTGGAATATATCGCGTCCCACCACAATAACAAAAATTATTAAGCTATAAGTGCGACAACAAGTCGACTTGAGTGATTTTTTTCTTATTAACATAGATTTGATGGTTATATTGAACATTTTCGGCTTTTCTGAATTAATATCTCTGACGACTAACTGCTAGAGCCTGCGAAAAAGCCTTAGAAGCTAGTTAGCTTGTCACCAAATGAAAAACGCTTCTTTAAAATAAGTTTCTGGTCAAGTAGCGTGGAAAGTTTAATTTGTATTTCTGTCTCACCTAAATTTAGGCACTAAATATGATTGGGCAGGACATATGAGGGCCTTGTCATGATTTTGACGTACCCGGGCATACGTGAATTCATCACGTGTATCAACTTTAGCTGCTACACTTGCCACCGGTTCTAAAAGTATGCATTTGCAAAACAAAATTGAAATATGACAGCAAAGGATTTAATAAAAACTGACTGAATAGTTTTAAGGAGTTGACAAAAATACACCAGAAGTGCATTTACTGAGTAAAAGGACTTGCCACAAATTGGAATCAAATGAAAAAGTGTGAAAACAATAGCAACAGTGTGAAAACAATTTTAGAAAATTTTCTAAACGTTTACATAAATATTTCATTGTAAATATCAGGGCTGCTTTTCGGCATGCGAACAAAGAAATAACAAAAACAGCTGACGAAATCCAATGAATTATAGTGTAAAGCCCGCATAACTTGTTACAAACACCTTGAATATTTTTTCACTAAGAAACTAAATTTATCCTTTGAGATTAAGGCAGTGACATCATGTCACAAAAGTGAGTAAGTAAAATGCCAACGTTTCGATGAGGGTAAATTTTAAAATTTTAAAATTATTTCATAAAAAAGAAAATAATTAGGACCTGGGGACAAATTACGGAACATATCGACTCCACTCCTCATATATTCCATAAGTCTATATCTTGTTTGTTGGAGTTGAAAGAAAGTTTTTGAGTTTTTAAATTTAAAGTTTTTTTTATACCCACCTAACAATTGGCACTGGATAGGCCTGGCCAGGACATTTCATGGCATAATCATCTTTTAAACTGACTTGCAGAGCTTGAAATTTGTCATTAAAGCTGGTAATTTTTGGGGGGACAGAGCCCAAGGGTTCTAATTAGAAGAAACAAAAATGAATTCATTTTGTACTGAATTGAAATTTCTTTCTACCGAATGTTGGGTTAAAAAGTAAAAGAATGCAATTAAATATTTAAAAAATACATGCCTAAGACGCCTACTTTGCTAAAGATTTTCCACAATTACTTTCGGTTTAACTGACAAGGGAGAGAAAGAGAGAACTATATTTAAAAATCACTGGTTTGCAATTTTATTTTTTAACTTCAAAGTAAACATTTACCTCACAACAGGTACTGGAAACGCCTGGCCAGGACATTTCATGGCATAATCGTCTTTTAAACTGACTTGCAGAGCTTGAAATTTATCATGGAAACTCGAGATTTTGGGTGGTACCGAACCCAAGGGTTCTAAATATAATTTTTTTTTTATAATAAACGAAAATATTTACGTGTGTTGAATAAAATTGAAACTTTTCCCAAATGTTGGTTAATTAAAATTATTTTTAAAGAGTCCAAGGGCTTACCTTACGATAGGCACTGGATATGCCTGACCTGGGCATTGCATGGCATAAATTTCATTGAGCTTAACTTGCAATACTTGGAATTTATCATGAAGGCTAGTGATTTTAGGAGGCACCGAGCCCAAGGGTTCTAAATGGAAAAGCAAACTTTAAAGCTATTTTTCACTTTAAATGGAGAACTAGACTGAATGTTGGTTGGGATATTTTGTAGCTTAAGCAAAACTTATTTTTGTATTTACCTTACAACTGGTACTGGATAGGCTTGGCCAGGACATTGCATGGCAAATTCTAGTCCTTGTGAGACATCAGTTTTTTGCAGCTTGTCATTAAGATTTGGTATCTTGGGAGCTACCGAGCCCAAAGGTTCTAACAACGCATTTAAAATAAAATAAGAGAAGCAAAAATTACTAAAACTGCTTCTCAAATTTGATTTATTTTTCTACCGCCTGAATGTTTTTTTCTTTGGAAATTTAAAAATATTGATTACCTTACAACTGGCACCGGATAAGCCTGGCCAGGGCACTGCATGGCATATTGAGAATTTTGTGATGCAACAACAATTTGTGATTTATCATTCAAATTGGGTATTTTAGGCGCCACCGATCCCAAAGGTTCTACAATTTTTTTTAAGAAAAATTATTTCAAAAACTTTTTTTAATAAAAACAGCCTGAAGATATGTTGGAGAGGCTCTAGTTACAAAACAAAGAAAGAACGATAGAACGAAAAACGAATTTGATCTCGATTTAAGCTTAACAAAACTTTCTTTTAGCTGACTCTGGGCACTGGATAGGCCTGACCAGGGCACTGCATGGCATATTGTAAGCCACGCTCAACTTGCATGGTGCGAACTTTTTCCAATAAATTCATTTTGGGTGGTACACTGCCCAAAGGTTCTTCAAAAAATAGTTAAAAACAAACAAAAATATACAATGAGAAAATGAACTATCTGACAAACATATGAAACCCTGGCTGAATGTCTGAATTTTTAATAAAAAAAATGAACAATTTACCTATAAACTGGTATGGGATATGCTTGACCGGGACATTTGAGACTTAAACTTTCATTTAATTGAGCTCGAGCATTTTTGAATTCATCGTCAATGCTAACCTTAGGTGGCACACTACCAATGGGTTCTGTAAATTTTATATTTAATTTTCTCATTTAAAAAAGAAAACAACCTGAATGTTGGGTTTCTTGGTTTTTAAGTTAGAAAATTCATTTACCTATAAACCGGTATAGGATACGATTGAGCAGGACATTTAAGACTTAAAGTGTCTTTCAAATAAGCTCTGGCATTGGCTATTTCATCGTCTATACTCACTTTGGGCGGTACACTGCCAATGGGTTCTGAAATTTTTTTTAATTTCAATTTTAAAAAATCCTTTAGCCAATTTATTTAGTAAATCTTCATTTAATTTTAAATTATTAATTTAATGAAATAAAAAATGCAAAAACTGCCTAAACACTGGCTGGGCTTTAGCTAAATTCGCTTAAACTCGAAATTATTTGGCTGGATTTACCTATAGGCTGGCATGGGGTACGATTGAGCTGGACACAGCAGTGCAAAATCAATGCCCTTTAAAATTTCCCGGGTCTGCAGTTTATCTTGTACATTAATTTTTGGTTTCACACTGCCCAAGGGCTCTAAAAAATATTCAGATCAAGGCATTCACTAAATAATCATAATTTTATAAAAAGAAAACTGCCTGAATGTTCTTCAACATGAGAATCACTTGTCCGGAGAGCAGTCGAACCAAATATTATAAAGCTTCTTAAAAGCCGCTTACAGATGTAGACACAAAACTTGTAATTGTTTTATTTGTAATGGGTGCCCCAGTAAAAATGCACTTTTTCATTTCATGCTGCAATAAATCGATTAGTTCACGCACTGTGTGTTAGGTAGCGGCGTCGTCTAGAGCCATGCCGGCCAGTTAAAGCTACATAATTTTTCTGTAACGAATGCCGTTCCCAGCTACCGCAATTTCGGCCTCATCTTCAAAAAAGTTAGGCCAGATAGACAGTTGTTCGTTGTAGGTGCATTTGTTTCTTGTAGATTGCATGAGGAATTTGTGAGCCCTAAATATGATAATTTTGTGTATTTACGAAGCCATTCGGATGGAAATGTTCTTCATCAGAGAATATAACTTTTTTTTTTCCAAAAATTGGTATTGACTTCGCTTTGCTCCATTCCCGTGTTTTTTTTTTTTTTTTTAATGAAAAAGTGCAAGTTTACTGGGACATTCAGGCGAATATTAAATTTATTTTCAAAAAATTCAACAACTTTTCATTTAAAATGGTAAACAAAATTGAGCGCTACAGAACACTTAATTAGCTTGACTGACACACCTCAGCCAATCAGCTGATCAATACCAAAAGCGACAATGTTTTGCATTTAAAAAAAAATAAATAAAACAGAGCTTTTCGTGGCTGGTATATTCTGATAGAAAGAGACAGTAAAAGCTAATAACTCCTGTCTTATTTATTCATTTTCAACATGGGCTATAATCACACAGCGACCTTTAAGTTCTATTGTGCAGTGCAGTTCCCAACTACTCCTTACGAATGTTGTAATTGCTAACCAGCTCATTTCTGTCTTGCCACCGCCCCCAAAAAATTACAATCAAAACTATTTACTCGTACACTTTTTGCAAAAAAAAAATATTTCACGAAAAAAGGAAACAACAGAAACCTGCGATTTAAAGTTTGATTCCATCTGTGAACTTTTCGAGTTTCAAAATAATTTTAATTAATAAAATTAATTACCTAAACGCTGGCATTGGATATGATTGTGCCAAACATAGAAGAGCGTAATTTTGGTTTAATTCCACATCAATGAATTGATGTTTGTCTGGAACATTTACTTTGGGTCTAACACTTCCCAAAGGTTCTGCAAAATTAAACAAAATAGGCTCTTAAAATATAATAAGCCTACGGTCACATTAACCAAATATTCGTTGAAATAAGTGCAACCACTATCTTTTGGCAAACATGACAAGCATTTTGTGTCTTAATAACAAATTAAACTAAATTTATGTAGATGGTAGAGTGGTTACGTTCAGTTTGGCAAATATTTGTGTAAAGTGACCGCAGCTTAACACTAAAAATAATTTATTAAACAGCGAATTTACATAATTGTTGGAAGAGGGTAATTGCCAATGAAAAGGAAAAAAGATTTAACTGTAAAACGGTGTTGGGTAGGCCTGAGCTGGACATAATAAACTTAAACTTTGTTTAAGTTTACTTTTAATGTGTTTAAAGTCTTCACCAGTTGTGATTTTGGGGCTTACACTACCCATGGGTTCTATAAAGTCAAAAGAAATTGATATAGAGTGAGAGGGCAAGGAAAAGTGTATGCCGCTGCCTCTACATGTTGGGGTTAGAGAATTTCTTCTTGGAAAAATGTGAGACGAAATCACAAATACATGAAATAGGTGTTCCGGTAAGAGGGCACCTTTTCATTTAATGCTGTAATAAATCGATTGCTTTACGCACTGTGTGGCAGGTGGGCCTTCTTGCTAAAACAACATGTCGTTCAGATCCATGATGTCTAATTGAGGTCACAAGAATACGATTTACATGTTTCTGTAACGAATGCCATTCAATGTTACTGTATTTTCGGCCTCATCTTCAAAAAAATAAGGTCTGACTAAAATCTACTCTAGACAGTTGCTCGTTGTGCATGAAGATTTAATGCGACCCTGAATTAAGAAATTTTGTGCATTTACTAAGCCATTCAGATGGACATAGGCCTCATCGGAGAAGCAGATTTTTGGCATTATTTTCACTTTACTCTGATAGCCATTAAACGAATTGCCGAAGCGAATGTTTTATTCCATCACAACATGTCTTCTTCACAATCCAATAAAAAAAATAAAAACTCTCTCAAAAAATACGTTTTTTTTAATTGAATTAAAAATGCACCCTTACTGGGACACGCTTTACAAGAAAAAGTTTTGGGTTTTAAAGTTACAGTCCTCTAAAAATAACTTAATTAATCAATCGGTTTAATTCTCTGAAAATCAACAAATTTTTAATTGAACTTCTTTTATTGGATATGAGCCATTAGAAATGATTGAGATTCTAAATTATTAAAATATTTTTCAGTGTATGACATTTAATTTCTGGTTTGTGTTCTCTAAAAGTAAAACAGAAAATTATTTTTACCTAAAATATGGCGTTGGATATGCCTGGGCTGGACATATTAAATTTAAACTTTCTGTTTGCTTCACTTTAGTGTGTTTAACATCCTCGCCTGTAGAGACCTTAGGGCTTACACTACCCATGGGTTCTTTAAATAAAAACCATTTACAATAGATTCTTAAGAGGAAAGTATTCATTTTTCAGCTAAAGATGTGAAAACTGCCTAAACATTTGTTAAGGGGGAAGCGACTAAATATAAATCTGTAAAATTTACCTAAAGTAGGGCACTGGATAGGCTTGAGCTGGACATAGTAGAGTGGCTTTTTGCTGTAGCACGACTTTAGGTGTCTTAATATTATCATCACCACCAGTTATTTTGGGACTCACAGATACCAAAGGTTCTAAAATCAATTTAGTTTAATTACAATTGTTTTAATTTATTTTATTAAAACTTGAATTTGAATTAAATTTCGAAGCTTTTTTGCTTGTGCCAGGCCAGTAATCGAACCTGTGACCCCCAAATTGATAAGTTAGCAGATAATCTACAACAATTTTAAAGCAAATTGTTCTTTTTTGTTGGCCGTCCACAAATTGACAAACTTTGAATCGTCAAATTCCAAATTGAAATAAATTTTGTTGAGCGAATTCGTCACCTTGTACAACTTAGTTTTGATTAAAATATTAAGTTTTCAATTTTATTCAATCAAATTCCGTAATTTAATTTTCTTTAATTCAAATACAATTTTACTTATTAATTTAATTTCAAATAAAAATAATGAAACGTCTTGAATGTTGTTTAAGAGTTTTACCTAAAAAATGGCACTGGGTATGCTTGGGCTGGGCACAATAGCGTAGCCGCCTTAGCTGAATGAACTTTAACAATGGGTGATTCATCGCCTGATGTTAATTTTGGCGCTACACTAGCAACCGGTTCTGAAGATAAAATAGTTTAGGGGCCATTTTTACAAATTAACGATAGTTGAAGTTAAGATTTTACAAGCTTTTTGTAGGGCATTAAATTAAAAATATTGCAACGTTAAATATCGCTTAGTGTGTCCTTAACTATCCACCCAAATTTACCTCCGGTTATTTGCCCCCCAGAACTTAACTTTAACTATCGAAAATAGTAATAACGGGCTTAAGAGCGTTTTGGAAGAAAGTACAACTGAAAATTGCCTCCAATTGCTGGTAAATAATTCATATTGAAAACACTTTGTTGGGATAGTTTTTTTTTATTTACTTTCGAAATAACAGATTAATGATTTACCTAAAATATGGCACCGGAAAAGCTTGAGCTGGACACAATAATGTGATTGTGTATGAAATGGTTGCATCATCTATAACTTTTATATCATTACCCGTTAAGAAGCGGGGACCTACACTACCCACAGGTTCTATAAAGTAAAATTTACATAAAGCATGTCCATGAGTTTTAGATCAACAAACGAAAAACGCTTAGAAAAATGTATTTATTTTTTAAAACTAGAAAATTTTACAGAGTCCTTTCAGTTAAGAATTAAGAAAACTGCCTGATAGTTGAGAGGTTGTACAAAATTGAGCTGGAATGTGAAACAGACAGAAGCAAATGTCATATTATTCATTATGGGTTATGGTCGCACCGCGACCTTTAAGATCTATTGTGTCATAAGAAGCACTACTGATTTTCTAATTGAATTTTCTTGTAATTAAAATTTTATTAGTGGAATTCACGCGTCAGTCTAAAGTCTTGTAAAAATATATAAAAATTTTATTATTTAATTGTAAATAAATCGTTTATTAAATTTGTTTAATAATTTATGTTTTAAATTAAAAAGCCAACATTAAAAAAAATTAATTTATTTACTAAAATACTTACAAGACACTTACGATAATTTATTCGTGGTTCGTTGATATTAGAATTAAAAATAAACCTTTCGCATAGTTCGTTTCATGCAACGCACTTATTGCGAGCATTTTCATATACTCGTACACACATGCGTTTTATTTTCAACGACGAATATTTGCAACGAAAAATTCGTTAGTCCCAGTTGTCTTTATAGCACAAATTACAACAATTTATAACTTGTGGGCTGTTTACAGGACACGAACAATCCAACCGTTGAAAAATTTTAATGGAAACCCTCAATTTTTAAAATAATTTTGAGTTTTTCATACCAATTTTATAAAATTAATTAAAAATGTAAGATTTGCGGACAAACTTAGAGATTTTTAAGCAGACATGCCAGGAAGAAGGAGACTTGAAAAATATTTAAAATTCTTTCAGTAAGTGAATTTTAATTGTAATTTTCAAAAAAACTTTTGTTTTATTTTTTTGAAATAAATGGTGTGTCAGTAAGAGTGCACTTTATCATTTTAAATTTAAAAAAAATATGGAATAAAATACCCCAGCCGGCAGTTCGTTCAAAGGGTAATGGAGCAAAATGAAGTTAATGGCAATTTTTGGAAAAAAAAAATTCATCTACTCCATTGAAGCGCATTTCGAACTCAATAACTTAGTGAATACTTAAAATTGTTGAATTTGGGACTCAGAAAATTGTTATGCAATCCATGCGAAAGGAAATTCACAAGCAACAAGCAACTGTCTCGAGAGGATTGGGGTCAGACCTTACTTTTTTGAAGCTGAGAACGAAATTGCAGTGACTGTGAACCGAGTTCTTGAGGCCTCAACTAGACAGCGAAGATCTGAACTACATGCGTTATACTTCACCACCTGTTATACAGCACATGAAACAAACGATTTATTACAGCATGAAATGAAAAAGTACTTTCTTACAGGGACTCCTTTTAAGATTCCGAATAAAAAATTCATTTAAAAAAAAAAAATTTATTTAGGAAAAACAGAAATGGCTGCATTTTGTGGTTGTACAAAAACGTAAATGAAAAAATAAGTTTTATTCGAATAAAAATGTTTAAACCTAATTTGTGTAACAAAAAATTATTCGCTTAAAAAAATGCAAAAGAAAAAATATTCGAATAAAAATAAAATCGATTTAAAAACCTTTAAAAGGTTTTAATAACAACATTTTATCTAAAAATGTTCTTGACCACGCCTTCTTTTCTAAAATGATTTCCCTGATTTAAATTTTTTTAGGTTTTTTCTATATTTTTTTAAGAGATTCTCATCTTAAACGAAAATTTAAAGTATAAGTATTTTATCTCTTTTAACCCACCTAAATAAAGGTGCTGGATAGGCTTGGGCCGGACATAATAATGTTAAGCCTTGGGTGGCGGCTGCGGTAAAACTACTGCTTGTTTGTTGGGAGGGAAATTTAGGTGAAACCCTACCAACTGGTTCTGTAATTTTTTTTTTTATAACATTTGTCAACTTACATTAATTTTAAATAAAATATCAAGTCAAATAAATGTTAAAAATTATTTAACTTACCTTAAATTTTAAGGATAAGGGTGGTTTCGGTTTCGGTTTCGTTTTCAGTTTCTCTCTATTTAGCAACTAACATTTTTATATATAAAATTTAAATTTAAGCAAAAAGATTTTGCAAGAAGCGCGCCAGATTCAAGTTACTCAAAAGCTCAAGTCAAGCATTTTTGTTTTTATTTTTTCTTTTGAAACATTTCATTAAAATTGAAGATTTTAATACAAAAAATGTTTTTCAATTTGAAATTAAATTTTTCAATAAATTTAAGTGCGCAAAATTTAGGTTGTTACCCTATCCCAACATTCAGGCAGTTTTCAATAAGAAAAAAGGCTAAAGAGCAACAATTTTTTGATATTCCCGTTGGTTTTTCAATTAAATTGCAAAACAAAATAATTTTGCTAATAATTTTTTATCATTTATTTTTAATTTTCTTTAAGCGTCAAAGAAAAAGATTTTGCTTTAAAAAATCTTTTTGATTGATTAATTTGTTTTCATTGTTTCATCAAAATATTGTTGCTTTTAAAGTATTTCATATAAACTTATTGGCTAAAAGAAAGAAAAGCGTTTACTTTTTGTTATTATTCATTCCAATAAAATTTTATTTTACTTTTAAATGAAAATGTTTAAACACTTTTCTTTGTGAAGAACAAAAAAAAAACATTTCAGAAGCTTTTGCAAAAGTTGCAACAATTGCAGAACATTCATCTACTACAAATTAATAAATTATTTATAACGATGCTTCTAAGAACAAAAAACTTTTTAATTGAAAAGAAAATGTTGCTCATACTTTTGAAACGCTTTTTTTTGTCTTCTAATATAATTTAAAGAAAAAACAAACCATATTTTTATTTACTTCAAATTAAATATTTCATTATCGAAATGTCAATAGAAAAATAATAATAAATATTTCTGTTCTCACTACTAGTACAAAATTAGTGAAAAGAATCACTTTTTTTTAAATCAAAGTGTTTTTGATTAAGAAAGAAATTAATTGAAAAATGCTAAAAGTCTTCTCTTCTCTTCTCTTCTCTTCTCTTCTCTTCTCTTCTCTTCTCTTCTCTTCTCTTCTCTTCTCTTCTCTTCTCTTCTCTTCTCTTCTCTTCTCTTCTCTTCTCTTCTCTTCTCTTCTCTTCTCTTCTCTTCTCTTCTCTTCTCTTCTCTTCTCTTCTCTTCTCTTCTCTTCTCTTCTCTTCTCTTCTCTTCTCTTCTCTTCTCTTCTCTTCTCTTCTCTTCTCTTCTCTTCTCTTCTCTTCTCTTCTCTTCTCTTCTCTTCTCTTCTCTTCTCTTCTCTTCTCTTCCCTTCTCTTCTCTTCTTTTCTCAGGTATTGCTGTTACCCAACTTGGCGCAAAAAACATGGTTTGCTTAAAACACTATATTGCATTTCTCTCTATTTAATATGAAACTGCAACCTGTGGACTTGTTTATCGCCTAGTGAAAATGCGTCTCGTAAGAAAAAATAACTAAAATCTTGGTAAAATATTGGGTTCTCTTTACTTAATTACAAACATTTTATATATTCCACAAAAATTTTAATACGTTCATATTAATACATGAATGCTATATTTTTTCTCTCTATTTTTTATGACATTTCATTTCAGATACGACTAGCAATGATAATTATTTCAGCAAAAAAATAAAAATAAAAAATATGGTTTGTTTGTTCTTTAATAACATTTAGAAAAAATATTCAATTTCTTTTAATTTTTTTATTTTTGCCTTTTTTAACACAAATAACTTAGTTTTGAAAAGTTAAATGAACAAATTTATTCGCGAAATTTGCTTTATAAATATTCTTGTAATAAAAAAATGTTAAATGTTTTTATTAGTTTTTCAACCCGTTCACAATAAAATTTCATTAAATTAATTGTTTTTTAATAAATTAACTTTTTTTTAATTTCAATTTTGAATTGAATATTTTTTCTTTCGTTTTTTATTTTAAAAAAAATTATGTGAAAATTTTTCTATTAAGGATAAATTCAACTTACCTGTGATAACTAAACGTCCTTTGGTAGCACTCAATCTAGTTTCTCCGGTTAATCTGTGTTTTGTACGGCACTGATACGATTTGTAGCCATCCTCGGGTCCAACTTCGCGTATGTGCAATTCTCCCGAAGGTAAAACCAAATATTTGCCATCTTTATTTTTTATTGTTTTTTTTTAAATAACAAAAAATTGAGTGAACAAAAGGAAAGACAGAAAAACATAATTGAGTAATCTTTTAAAGGCTTAACAAAGTTTTATAAACTATTTAAATAAAAAAGGAAAAAAATTCTAACACCTAAATTATAGAATAAAAATTAAGGAAGTTTTTAATATTTATTTAAAAAATTTTTTTAAAAATAAATAAAATTTCGGTTTTATAATCATTTTTTGTATTCATATTTTATTTATTTTTTTTTTTTTTTGTGTTCTAATAGTTCATTTTTAATATCTTTCAGCAGTTTTTTTTTAATATTGAAATCGAAACATATTTTTCAATCCGCAAAGAAGTACGCAAAAATTGATATAGAATTTATTTTTATTTTTTTGTAATTTAATTTAACAAATTTTTGTTTTAATTTTGACGATTTTCGTTTTTATTTATTTTTTAGTTGATAATTTCTTTATTTTGATTTAGTTTTAATTTTAATTTTAATTTCAGCTCCTTTTATTTTTAAATATTTTTTTAATTTTCAATATTGTTTATTCATTTAACTTTTATGAAATTTTTATTTTAATTTGCTTTTTAACTTCCTTAATTTTTGAATTGTTTTTTAACAAAAAACACTAACATTTTTGTGTTATAAAATTAAAAACCAAAACATACTTTTTTCAAATTATCAGGCCTGTCAGACATTCCGATCAGAATACGAGTAGTTTCAAATTTTCATCGCAATGATTTTAACCTGTAGCAGGTTAGAATTTTGTGCCTGTAGTAGTAAAAAGAAAAGTCAACATACCCAACAAACCAAATCACTTGAGAAAAATATAATTAAAAAAAATATTTTCATATTTTATTTATGACAGACAAATATTTATATTTCATAAATAAATAATAATAATTACCTTCAGAATTTTTAATATTCTCAAGTCTGATTGTTGGATGGTTTGTTGAGTAAAGAAAAAAATAAAATGAAAAAAAATTTGACAGTTCCCAGTACAACAAAAAAAAAATTATCAGCTGTAAGATTGCTATTACCTTACACAGGGTGGAGCAGAATGAGCTACATGGTATGAATTCTTTATAACTTTTTTAATTATTATTTTTTCTTTGTATTTTTCAGCATTTTGTAAAGAAGACTTGGAGAATTAATTATTAATTATTACGAGATCGAACAACGTACAAAAATAATTGAATTTTATTTTTCTATTAAGTTGCCACAGCGTGCATATCGTCGTCATTTTAATGTGCGCATTGCACCCACATTTGATTGGAAATTTTCGTCAACATGAATATGTAAGAACCCTACCTGGTGCCGGAAGAACACCTACCGTGCATTTTGCGAAAAGTTATACAAAATATGCTAAAAAGAGCACGTATGTGCGAAGCGGAAAATGGACATCACTACAGGATATCATTTTTCAAAGCTAATTGCAAAAAAATTCCCCAATAATAAAGTTATAATAATTGCATACAAGTAATAAACCATTTAAACAATATAGCTCATTCTGCGCCACCCTGTACGAGTACATCAATATGTCTTGATTTTAACTTGTGAAAAGTTAAATTCTCTTTATTATTGTAAATTTTTTTTATTGCACCATAAAACTATATACTTTTTCGTTGGTATTTTGTACCACAGCCAGTAGTCCGAGCCTTGTTTTTAAATGATTTTAAAAGTAAAAAAGGAAAAATTTAGAAGAATTTTTTTATCGAGTTTTTTAATCCACTTCAGGCTACTAATTCTATCAGTCGTGATCAAAATTTCGACAGCGAGAGATTTTGTAATTCTGATACTCGATACGAAACGAATCGAATTAAAGCTGTAGTGTTGAAAAAAACGAAAACGTTTTTATATGAAGTGAAAATCAAAAAAAAAAACATTTTTACACATTAAAAATGAGTGCTTCTGAATTTGTTTCTTCATTCTCTTTTGAGTCAAACAAAAATGTAGAATTTATATTCGAAGAAAAAAAGAAATAAAAAAAACTTGTGATTTAAAATGTTTGTTTTCGTAATTGAAAAAAACTTAATTTGCATTCAGAAAAACCTTCAGGGTTTTTTGCTTTCGAATAGAACTTCATCGCTAGCGAATGCTTCCATTTCGATACGAGTTATACAATCACAAATGTTCAAAGTTTCGAACGTTAGAGTAAGATTTCACTCACATACAACTGACAGAATTAGTTTCCAGGTGTTTTATTTTGACTTTTCAATAGTCGCATAACAATTCCATATTGAAAGTCAGCCAAGTATGGATATTCTCTATTCTTTGTTTTTTTTATTTTTTAAATATAGCAATAGAGCAACGTTGCGGAAAAGTCCTTTTTCCACATATGCAGCCTTTGTTTTATCAACATGGGTTACTGTCCGTATGTTTGTCTTAAGTATTTATTTAAAATTGAATGCGGGACTACCGGTGTATAAGCACTTAGCGTCAATTTCTCTACAAGTGAACGACAACTTTTGGAGTACATTTGTTTCGCAAACAAAAACCAAATACGAAAATTTCTTTCTGTTTTCAATACAAATGTACGAAAAAGTTATAGTGCGCTTTTACACGAAGAGGCAGTTTTACAATTTAATATCAATCTTTCCTGCAACATTTCAAATTTTGAAACCACTCTCGATCGGAATTGAAATCTGTAATGGGCCGATATATTCTAAATATATACATAAAATTAAATCTATTTACAATTTTAGTTTTAAAATTTACGCAGGAAAAAAAGACTTAAGTCGATCATGTTGTATAGGAACCATTATGGGTCATTATGACATTTTGCTAAGGATTATGTTTTATATAGCAAAAGGCCGGCTTAAGCCTTTTTTTATTTTGAGTTTAGTTTTTGCAAGATTTTTGTTTGTCTTAAAACTTTTTTATACAAACGACAATAGTGTTTTTTGTTAAATATTTTATTTTATTAGTAGAAAACAATATTTGCCAAACTAGCATGCAAGGGTTAATTTTTGTATTCAAAGTTTTATTTACAATATGAAAGAAAAATCTACTAAAATTAATTTTTTTTATTTAATTTAAATTTAACAAATAAAATTTTTTATGGAAATTTTACAGTGCTATTCTCGGTCGAAAACATTTGTGACAAGAAAAATATTTCGTTTTTGGTTTTAATGATGGAGGAAATGTTTTTGCCAATGCAATACTATTGCAAAAAGAAGACTATGCTGAAATTTGTATGATAAAAGTAGTCCAGATAATTTATAAATAGTCGAATAGGGCGATTGATTAATATTATTGGGCCATCGAAGTATGATATTATCAGGCCTCACATTATACAAATGTAGGAAAGGACACTATAGCATTGATGTAGAAGATGTAAGTTAACCTAACGATACATACGTAGATATATTTATTAGATTTGTGATTATCATTACTTTTCAAGTTAGTAAAGGCAAAGTTTCCTGGGTCTTGCCTTGACTCTTGCATTTGGACCACTACACTTGCACTAATTCATTTTATTACATTAGTATTGTGGATGATAGTTGTATTATTTGAGACAGTAAATATTCACCTGAACCTTGGCTTATGGGTGCAATGAGCAGACGATCCAATGGAGAAGAAAATCAATAAAATACCACAGAAATGCCATTTTATGTTTCTCAAATCCAGAAAGCATTCAAAAGCATATATTGAATATCATGAAGATAAAAAATGACAAAGAATGTCGTGAAATTGGGACCTTTAGCTAATTAAAAATACAACGACATGAATTATAGTTATTATAGATTCCAGAATAGCACTGTTAATTTACTTTTGCAATATTGTTTTTCGTTTAAGCCGTTAATATTGTATTAAAAGTGTGTTGTTTGTATAGTTTTTAGTAGATTTTTGTTCAGATACTTTTAAGGATTTCTTTTGTTATTGTTAAAATGTTTCTTTAAAAAAAATCCTTAAATTAATGCGTTATTTTGGGCATACAAATTTGAAAAAGCGAGCAAGCCATAAATATTTTAACAAAAATGCTTTAATATTCTTTAAAAATAATGCTTGTATTCAAAGAAAATTAACGTAGACTTGAAAGCGATATTGTGACAAATTTGTCATAATTTATACTTTAAGTCGTTATTAGTCATTTTGAATACCAGCCTGATACATACTACTACTCATTATATACAACTCTGTTGGCAAAATAATGTGTCAAAATTTACACTTCTCCAACATACACATACATGCTTTCATACACATTATTTTATTTTCATAACGGCAGATGCCTATAAATTACAGCAGGGTTGTATAATTTAGCACTATTACATATTATTTATTTCATTAATTTTAACTTTTTTATTGTAATTTAATTTCAAACTTAAAGCATTTTTGTTTTTTTTTTTTTTTTTTTTTTTTTTACAAATTTACATCCAAGAAAAATTTAATTTTAAAATATTTTTTCCCTCAATTTTAAAATTTAAGAAAAAAAATATTTTTCTTAAATTTGTTTTTTTTTTTTTGTTTTTTGTTTTTGGGGAAAAAATATGAAAAACAATTAATTTAAAGAAAAGAAAACAAATCTACAGTACAAACTACTAAATACTTAAAAATGAAGGGGGATTTATTAAGGAAATAGGCAAGCCGGGATTGGCTTATGGACTTATTGGGAGCAAGGGATTTTTTAAGGAAGGAATTAAAAAAACAACTAAAACAAAAAGTCATTTAAGAAAAATAAAACAAAAGAAATGAGAACTTGAAAAAATGAAGCCAAAAACCCTAAACAAAACTACTCCCAAACAACAACTAAACTGTAAAATTTGACTGATTGTAAAGCCTGGGGAAAATATGTCAACTCCTTGAATTTCATTATGTTTAATGGATTGATATTTGGGGGAACAGGATTAAATAAACAATTAAAGAAAATCTGCTAATGAATGCAACAACAACAACAACAAAAAACGTTTACCACTTTGTATATCCGTGGAGGAAGTAGCGAAAATTTCTCTTTCTTCATCCTCTAACCAGGAAGCAACTAGTATGAAATCTGCCACAAATGAGGGTATATGGCATTTTAAAATGGCGCTATTGCCACGTAACACCGCCTCATCCATAACATTGACGGTATAAGATTGGGGCACAACTGCAAATTTCAAGTGCAACATAAAATAAAAGGAAATAATTAAAAAAATTTTTATACAAGGAACTTAAAATCCCCTTCATTTTAGTTACTAAAAAAAAATTGGAAATAGAAAAAATTAACAATAACTCCACTACAAAAGCCTAACTAAAGCTATTTAAAGAAAAAAATACCCGTTTGATTTTTGGTGTAGACACCACCCTCGGTATCAAGCCAATCGCTAATTTCTAAATGATCAGCCACAAAGGAGGGTGTTTGACATTTAAATATGGCCGCATTGCCCTTAATAACATACTCGTCATACACCTGGGACTCGAAAAACTGTTTAACAACTGCAACAAGAAAACATAAACAAATAAATTTAAAGAAAACAAACAAACAACTACAGCAATAGTTGAACAATAAACTGTAAGTTTTAGGAATATTTTAAGACTTTGACAGGATAAAACAGGACTTTATTAATTAATTTTTATTTCACATTAAATTAATAAATAGTTTTATTTATAGGATTGGCTTTACCCAGCTCTTCATTTGTTTGTGTTTTAAAAATTTCTTTGCCCTCTTCATCCACCCACGACTCAACCATTATGAAATCGGCTACAAACGAGGGTACTAAACATTTCAAAGTAGCCGAGTTGCCTCTTAAAACAAATTCATCAATCACACGTGTTTGATAGAATTGATGGACCACTGAATTGAAAAAAAGGAAACAAAACAAATAAAGTGAAGCGATACATACAAAAAAAATATAACAAGATATAAGAATGCTTAAGATTTTAAAAGAAAGAGGAGTCAAGATAAAGGATATGTTTTGTAAGAAAAACAGCCGGCTTAAAGTTCAGTTCTCCTTAAATAATATTAAAAAAAACAAATCAAGAAGGACTTTTAAAACTTAAAGGACACATTTTTAAAAAGTATTTTTTAAGTAATTTTAAATAAAATAACTTTTTTGTGCAAATCAGTTTAATAAAAGATACATTTCTAAAAGCATTTTCCAGAAAAATAAGGAACTTCTAAAAAAAAAAAGTACTTTTTTGAAAAAGAATATACTCTAAAAAATGTCTTTTAAGAAAAAGTACTTTTTAGACAAACAATAAAAAAATTTAAGGTAGACTTTTTTAAACTCCTTTTTTGAAAAAGATACTTTTTCCTTTAAATAAATTTTTTTCAGAAAAGTACTTTTTCCACAAGTACTTTCATAAAACAAGTATAATTTTTTCTAGCTTTCTAAAAGCTACTTTTCAAAGAATTATCTATTCAAAAAAGCCCTTTCTGACAAATAACTTAAAAAAGGTCTTCCAGATTAAATTGCTAAAAGTACATTTTTAGAGAAAATTTTTCATAAGAAATTTTTTTTGAGCAAAAGTGCATAATTTTTCGTCTATGGCTCGTTATTACAACTTGTTTGGCATATAACCAGTTCTTGAAAAAAACCCTCGGAACCAAATTTGGGTCCATAGTTAAGGATATACTATCCGCTATTTAACCTATCTACGTTTTTAATTTAATGTCCAACCAAAAGCTTGATACTTGACCTATAAAATTTTAACTTTATATTTAAAAGTGTTTTCTTTCTAAAAATTAATTCTCAAAGATGTCTCTTTTTAACTTTTTTGAGAGAGGACTTTTTTCATCAAAGACAATTATTTGAAAATTAACTAATTTAATCAGAAACTTTACGGAAAGTACTTTTTTCAGACACTTTTCTAAAAAATATTTTTTAAGTGTAAAGTAATCTTCTAAAGTTGAATCATTCTAATAGGTACCTTCTTTTAAGAAAAATTTCTAAAAGGTACTTTAAAAAAAAATATTAGAAAAGTACTTTTTAAGCAGTTTTCTTGCAAGTATTTTTCAAAGTTCATTTTTTCTCTTCAACGAACTTTTATAAGCTTTTGTAATGATCATCTCAAAAAGACTTTCTTTTTTTTTTTTGTTTTTTGGAAAAAGTACTTCTTTAAATGTTACTTATTATTAAAAATATTTGTCTAAACTAGAACTTCATTTCATCCGGCTGTAAAACATTTGTTTTAAACTAAGAAAAATTAAAAATAAAAAAAATTGTGTCACAAACAACTCTAGCTAATTGAAGGAATTCAACAAACACATATTAAAGCAATTTGTAAAACTGCTAACCAATTTCTTCACTATGAGGATAATAATTTTGACCCTCTGAATCCATCCATAAGTCAACGAAAACAAAATCAGCCACATACGAGGGAATTTCACATTTCATAACAACCGAATTGCCTCGTATAACATATTCATTATCGGCCTCTGATTCATAGGACTGGATGACAACTAAAACAATAAATAAAAACGACTACTAATAAATTATGGCAAAAATAAAAGAGTAGGGAAGTTAAAATAAAAGAGCTGTAGGATTAAGGGGGATTTATTTTTGTACCACATTTGAACTACAGAGCAAAGACGAAGAAGAAGAAAGTAAAAGTACCATATGCTTGAGTAGAATTAGTGCGCCACAATTCTACACCTTCCTCATCAATCCAGGCCTCAATTTGTACAAAATCGGCCACAAACGAGGGAATTTTACATTTCAATACGGCTGCATTACCCTTAATGACATACTCGTTTTCGGCCTCAGTTATATAAAATTGTGAAACAACTGCAATGAATTTGAACGAAAGAATATGAAAAATAATAATTTAAAAAAGGATGAAATAAAAAAATGGGTTTGTTTTTCAAGATTAAGGATGCAAGGGATACATTTCACAAATTAAAAAACATAAGCCAACCGTAGTTATCGGTAAATGATAAAACATTGCCCTCTTCATCGATCCAAGATTCAACACGTACGAAATCAGCCACAAACGAGGGTATAGAGCATTTCAAAACGGCTGCATTGCCTTTTATAACATACTCAGTCATAATTTCAGCTTCATAAAATTGATTTACCACTAAAATGGATTGAAGTCAATTAGAAAATTTGTGGAGAAAAAGTAGTAGAGATTTTTTTTGTGATAAAGCAGATTTGAAGAACAATAAAAAAGTCAAAGTATAGCAGAGCGCTTTTAAGGTTTTAGGCAAGAATAGTGGTTGTTCTCATGCTGGCTCTTCTTTATTCCTGAGACAAAAGCAGAGGATGGAAAATCGGAAAATTATATTCACCGATAACGACTTAAAGACCAGCACTTCGTTAAATGATTTAAAAATTATCGACCATAAGTTGGGCAGAGATTAGTTACGGCTTTGTAGTCAACTTTATTTAAAAAAAAACTTCCAAAAATGAATATTAAAAAATGTTTAAATGACTTTTTTAAAAACAACTTCCCAAAAGTATTTTTTTTTATCAAATCCTGATTTATAACCTTAAATCAAAAACTATTGGTAAAGGCAACAATTGCCAGAAAGGGAGAGCAAAACAGGTATTAATGAATTCCTAAGAAAAGTAATGAAAAATTTTACTCTAAAATTAACCAAAGTATCTTTTACAAAAGTACCAACAAGATTTTAAAAGGAAAACATTTTTACGACAAGCCTTTATATAGTACTTTTTAAAAATATACCAAAAATTTACTTTAAAAATTAGGGAGAAATTGTTCACTCCAAAACTCGTATAGTACTTTGAAACGAAAGTACCTTTTAAAAAAGTACCAAAAATTTATTTTAAAAATTAAGGAGTAATTTTTCCCTCCAAAATTCGTATAGTACTTTGAAACGAAAGTACCTTTTAAAAAAGTACAAAAAATTTATTTTAAAAATTAAGAAGAAATATTTCACTCCAAAATTCGTATAGTACTTTGAAACGAAAGTACCTTTTAAAAAAGTACAAAAAATTTATTTTAAAAATTAAGAAGAAATATTTCACTCCAAAATTCGTATAGTACTTTGAAACGAAAGTACCTTTTAAAAAGTACCAAAAATTTATTTAAAAAATTAATTAGAAATTTTTTACTCCAAAATTCGTAAGATACTCTTAAACGAAAGTACCTTTTTAAAAAAGTACCAAAAATTAAAAAGAAATTCCAAAACTCGTATAGTACTTATGGTACTTTTTAAAAAAGTATTAACAAAAAGAAAAATATTTTAAGAAAAAACTTTGTATAGTACTTTTTTAAAAAGAACCAAAAATTTTCTTTAAAAATTAGGAAAACATATTTCAGTCCGACACTCATATAGCATTTTTTAACGAAATTACCTTTCAAAAAAGTACAAAATATGTTTTCGTAAATACGAATATTGCAACGAAAAATTGTTAGTTCTTTTCAACAAAATCATTTTAAAAATAAAGTTTTAGAGAAAATACACGCAGTATTTCAAAACGAGTTCCAATAAATAATTAAAATAAAATAAATTAAATACATATAATTATATAAGAAGAATACTTAAAGGAAGCCTTAAATATTCAATGTAGTGAGTAACAGAAAAAATCCCCTTCATTAAATTAAGTAAAAAAAAATATTTTTAAATAAAAATGTGTAAAGCCACATCACACCATAATTATCAGAAGGCCGTAACTCGTTGCCCTCTTCATCGATCCAAGATTCAACGCGTACAAAATCGGCCACAAATGAGGGTATAGAACATTTCAAAACGGCCGCATTGCCCTTAATAACGTACTCCATTAAAATATCGGCCCCATAATATTGATTAACAACTAAACAAACAAAAGCAAAAGAAATTAAAAATTTTTTTTAGGAAATGAAAGGAACAAAATGGGACTTTTTTGATATTAATATTTAAGAAAATAAAACAATTAGGGAATATAAAATTTTTCCTTCTTTCTAACCAAAATCTTCTGAGGGTAAATACTCGTTGCCCTCACTCGACATCCAGGCCTCAACTTTAACAAAATCGGCCACAAATGAGGGTATGGTACATTTCAAAACGGCTGTATTTCCCTTGATCACATATTCTGAAACCACTTCAGCTTCATAATATTGATTTACCACTGCGCCCGGAAAAAAGAAAAAGAAATAAAATGATTCAACCAAATGTGTAAAATTAAACGAAAGAAGGACACAAGGAATAAAGTAGGATAATGGATTTTTATTGTTGCTTGAAAAAACATTTTTTTAAGAAAACAATTTATAGTTCTATTTAAATCAGCACATGAATGTTTGTACCCGTAGTCTTCTGCTCATCTAATGTGGCATACAATTCACCACTTTCATCTTGCCAGGATATGACTTGTACAAAATCGGCCACAAAAGACGGTATGGAACATTTCAATACTGCGGCATTGCCTCTAATGACGTACTCATTATTTACCTCAGATTCATAAAATTGTTGAACGACTGCAATATAAAAATGTTTGATGGAGTGGGGGCGGATGATATAATTAAAAAAAAAAAAAAAACAAGACACTAAAATCTTTGGGTTAATTAAAGTTTTTTTTTTTTTTTTTTTTTTTTTTTTTTTTTTTTTTTTTTTTTTTTTTTGAGAAAAAAATTATTTTACTGGCCAAATTTAACAATGTGAAAAAAATCGATTTAATTTTGTTTGAAATGATTAACTTGACCCAACAAATTAAATTTAAAGCAACGAGAAACCTAAATGTAAATTTAAGGCGAAAGTTATATTTATAAGACCCAAGTCGTATATAATCAGGCCCAAAAAAAGGGAAAAAGAGTGGTTCAAGGTGGATTATAAACTTACACATTCTTGGTATCTCTCACGTTAAACGGAAAAAAGGTGAAACACATTAAATAATTAGCAGTGACTAGCTAAATGAAAAGGAACTAGTCACAGAACATGTCACTGGACTGGTCTTTCAGGTATAAATACTGGTGATTTATTTTGAATTTTGTAGTTAATCAGTCACTTTAAAATTGCAATATCTTAGCAGAGGGTCAATTGCAACTCTTTACATACTTCGTTCCGAAAGTACAAGTGAGGGCATTAGCCCTAAACGAATGTATTTTTTAAATGAATGTTGGTGGTTTTGGGTCTATTATTTAAATTTTAAATTTTCAAATATTTCATTTTTATAAACAGAAACAAAATAAAAGTAATTCAGGTTCTTGTGTACTTTTTACATACTCATGGGTATTATTTCCGTGATAAAATCTCTTTTCACAAGTGATAGTGTTGGAACATGTTCTTTGGGAACAATTGGTCTAAAATTTCCCGTAGGTAATAAATACAAGTATGTTCATGCTATCCTAATTTAAAAAAAAAATCTGTTCGCAAAAATTTTCTTTAGTAAAGCTTTTAGCAAAAAAATTTCATTAAATGGTAATACGTTTTCACTCATAAAATTATTAATACCCAGTCAGTTTCACTTTGCAAAATTTTTTTATATATAAAAAGAAGATTTTCTAGCTTTTTTAAATTTGAAACTTGTGGAGAAATATTCAAAATCTTTTACATAAAAAATTTCCCAAAAGGAATATTTACAAAAGAAAAAATGTGTTAAAAATTAAATAGATAAAGAAAACAGAAATATTTTTTAAGAACCGAAATTTAAAGAAAAAAATTTAATTTGAATATAAAGAAGGTAAATTTAAACAAAATCATTAATTCATATACCTTCGATCGAAATTGCAGTACCGCGCTTTGAACCAGAATTCTTCATAATGAAATTCTTTACTTTTTAGTTTTGCAATGGAAAAAATTAACCTCATAATTTATAATTTTATTGTATAATTTAAAAGCAATTAATTTGGAATAAGAATGAAAATTTCCCATCGAAGGATATTAGGCCTAATTACGAGTGTCGCTTTCGTAGTCGACTTTACGATAAACTAATGTAAAATATGTGGTCAGCGTTGCCACATATCACTGTTTTTGTCTCGACAACGACACTCATTAAGTCAATTTAAATAAAACTTTAAAAAATTACAGCATGTCATCCACATTTGAAAAAATTAGTTTTTGAAATATTGAAAATTCTAAATTTCCCTTAAAGGGAATTTTCAATAATATACATTTGGCAAGTTCGGCCCATGTTGTGTATATTTGTGGTTAAAAAAAGTTTTATGAATTTAAATTTCTTTTGAAGTAAATTTTTTTCTAGCTGCAAATTGTTTTGTAAAATAATAAAATTAAAATTTCTATTTGGAATTTAAAAGTTTAACAAAATATTAATCTTTATTTGTGCTTAATTCCAGAAATTGTGTTGGTTTTAAAATTTATTCTTTTACTCGTGATATTCTCGTGAGTTATTTATTCAGTACATTAAGTACTAAAGGGGATAGCATATACATATGGACCATTTCATCAGACGCTACTCTGAATCCTCAGTAGGTTACTCCCAGCGTTTCTTGCAAACATTAGAACCTTTATATTGTAAAAGCAATTGACTAAATAAGAATTATTAATCAATAGTTACAAAAAGATTCAAATATTCAAACAAAAAACTCAGTAAGCATTGAACTGAATAAACAAATAAATTTCCCAACCAACATTTTAATATTGAAAACTATATATTCTATTTTTATACTTCTCTTCTCTTTTACATTTGAATGCCAGGTGGTTATTACTGAATGTAATTATTAGAAAACAAAAATTTTATTTAGATTGAAATTTTTTAAATCTTAATTTGCAACAATAAAATTTATTTCTCTTTATATTTTTGTGAACTTTTTGTTCCTCTTTTGCGCTTTTTAGTTCAGTATGTGTACCAACGAGTATTATTAATAATATTTCAGTGAAACCGCATATTATGGAAGGTACATTATCCATGCGATTGCACGTGGCTCAAGAATGAAGCCATAGACCATGGAGATATTCGGACATAATTGGCGAGATCTCTAATCTATTCGCTACGTCACCACAAGACCATTCCTACAAAAGAACTTTATATTCAGGATTTCGGACGAAACGGGAATCTCAATGGGATCTTCTTTTCTAAGAGAGAATATGGATGTGTTCACCGATGAGAAGTCTGGGACTAGTATATTCTTCAGACTTTCTATCAATAGAGCGATAAAAAAGCAGCAGACTGGCTATGGTACCATGGAATATTTGGCAGGAGTATTCGCATTTATAGCCATAGTCGGTCTGAATTTAGGTGATAGGTGAGTGTCTATTCGACATCCGATCTAGTTCGAGAATGCCAGACATCTTTAAATAGGTTGTCGCCCTCATCTGGGTGAGTGGACATGAAACCACTGTAATGCGTATAACTTGGCAAGGGAAGCGTCGAGGCTGTCAGAACAGCGGTATCCCTCTGTCAGTCGGCAAGCAGCAGATCGAGGGTATATTTTTGCAAAGAGCACAGTGCAAATGGAAAGACCAACGGTCGTGGCTAGGATTATGTGGCCTAAGCTAGATAGGCTTGTAGTGGCGGTAGTAACAACAGGTCACTGCAATTATGGTAAATATGCTAAGAGAATGGGCTTATCATCAAATACCTACGGGGAAGAGGAAACTGTCTGTCGGTGTCCTGGCCTAGAGGAGCGGTGCAAGCTGTTCGCATGCTATATGGCTTCGTTAGGAGTAGCAATTGGCTTAAGTAACGGACTAATCTTCTTCTTTCTGTCTTCTAATTTATTTCCTTTCACTTCCTCTTATACAGCCATCACAAAGGGACCATATCAGATGACCCAAGTGAGCTAACCTAACCTAAGGTACATCATATTTTTTGTTTTTTTCTTTTTTATTTGAAAAGCACAAAAATTGGTATTAAACTTCAACATCTCTTTCTCATTGAATTTTCAGGTAAATTGAAAAATGATATTTAACATCTTAAAATTCTACCAAGAGAGTAAAATTTTCCCATGAAACACGAGAAACGTAATCAGGCTGCTTGTTTTTTTTTTTTTTTTTTTTTTTTTTTTTTTTTTTTTTAATATAAATAAATGCCCAGAGTATTTAAAAATGTACATAATTTTTCAACAGCAATTTATTCCCTTCAGTTTTATACGAGTAATTGCAATCACCATTAGAGTTCATTATTTATTGCTTGCATTGTGTAATCGTGCTTACAAAATATTCTCACCTTCTTCATTGTTATGACGTCTTCTTGAATAGACTTTGAAAAGTTTAAAATTGTCTTAACGAGAAGCAAAAGTGGAAGATTCTTTCATTAATTTATTAAGAACAAACACACACAGTCATTATGATTTCAAATTAAGAAAATTATTTCTGTTTGCAGTTCCACACGCAAGCAAAGGAAATTTTTAAAATTGTTTTTCAAGTTAATTTACTTGGAGTTGGAGTTGGAGTTGTAAATTACCAAGTTTAAAAGCATGTACGTACGTACATGTATAATTAGTAGGATCTTATGTGAGTACCAAAAGATCAGTGAACTTTAAAGTTCATGACATTAGGAAAACATGTGGGGAAATATTTTGAAAATTTTAATTAAATTGAGTTGTAAAGAACAAGAATAGAATTACTTTCAAATTGAAAAGAAAAGCTAACAGAGAAATTTAAAATAGAAAAGGGGATGTCCCTACTTCTCTTGAATATTTATTTGGTCTAGTGAATTGGCCCAATACAGTGTGCTCACGAAAGAATTCCTTAACATTCTATTTTTACAAAGTATAAATTATTACAACTTAAAAATTAAAATAGAAAAAAATATTTTATTAAATAAAATTAAATTAAAAAAAAAAAAAAAACATTCGTAGGAAAGGATTATGACTTGGGAGGTAGTATGGGGATTCAGCAATCCTCTCTTCATTTTTATGCAACAACTACTTAAATTTTACTAATTGCAAGCACAAACCATATTCAGTGCCAGGCATAAAATCTTCATTTTGATCTGTATGCCAGGAAACCACACTAACAAAATCGGCCACAAACGAAGGAATTTCACATTTTAAAACGGCCGCATTACCCCGTATAACATAAGCCTTATTAACATCAGTGTCATAATACTGGGCCACAACTAAATTAATGTTAAGAGAAAATTTTTTTTAAATTTTACAGAGCAGACACTTTGAAAATATTTTTTTTGTTTTAATAAAAGAATGATGACTTCCCTGAAGGCTGCAAAACCTATTCTCCTTTAAAATGTTTAAATTAGAAAAACGGAAAATACAAAAGGGGCTTCAAAAAAATCATCAAAGCAATTAAAATACGTGTTTTGCGGTTTTGTGTTTTTATGTTCAGAGTAAATAATGGCTGTCAAGCTGTGTCAAAGTGATTTCGTGTGCTGTAACTGTTAAGATACAAAAGCCGTTCCCACTTCGAGGGAAAGGGTAAAAAACATATTTAGTATCTGGGCTGAAAAATCATTTGAAACATTGTTAAAACAGAAAATTTTTTAGAAGCGATACATCTTCCTAATATTAACGGAAATCGGGTTAAAATTAAAATTTTTTATAATTTCCTAAAGATTTATATTTCAAAATTAGTTAATTTAAAAATTTCCTTTAAAGGGAAACGATTTGATATGATGCTGTTCTTTATTAGTTACATAACCTTTTCAAAATTGGTGAATTTAAAAATTTCCTTTAAAAGGAATTTTTTTTAAGTTAAAAAGGCTACAAATTACTTTTAATACATAAATTTCTGTTGAATATTTAAAAACTTTTTTAGAATTTATAAAAATAAAAATGTCTCGTAAAGGGAAATTTAAATAAACAAGGAAACTGGCATAAATTTCACAACTATCGGTTTGTTGACTAAATACTTCCGTAAGATCTCCATATACGAAATGTTTTTTCATGTGTTTTTAAAGCTGGAAATACACGTGTTTTCTTCTTGCCTGTCGAAAGCTGGAAGAGGACGAGAACTTGCTGCATTGTTTTTTCATGTCTTTGCAGAAGGATTATAATTTTTGGTCACAAACGACATGCATAATGACGTCTAACATAGACCTGGTTTGATTTTAATCCCCTGATCTACTGAAAAATTTAAAATTTTTGTAAAATTTATTTGCTTTTTATTAACAGCAGTCTTGTACAGGGTGGCTGATGAAAGTCGGCACCAAAAGACAACTTTTTTCTTTAGTTTTTGCAGATTGATCCTTAGATTTAATAAAAATGGAAAACTGGGACACTGAAAAAAGAATCTGGATTGCTTGCCGCTTTTACGAAGAGGAGGCTGTAGTTTTGGTTCAAAGAGAATATAGGAGCAGCGATCCTCCGTATAGATGAACCATTATGAGACTAATGCAGAGCCTGGAACAAATGCTACTGCTGCTGTCATACAAATCAAACCAAGTCTTTCAAAAAGACTCCACTGGACATTTTCTTGCGGGATTATTGTAAACAGGAAGTGTTCAAATCGCAGCTAATACATCAATTCGATCGACAATAGCTGCAATTCTAGCCTCAACTTTGCGGGCAGTAATGAACAAATTTTTGATAAGATAGCGCACCTGTATCATCGAGACAGACTGACCCAACAATTTAATTGAATAAATTGCCTGCATTACAAAAAAGTTATTCCAGTTTCTTTAATGTAGCAAAATTCATCAGGCACCCTTCGCTTAATTTTATAAAAATCGTGTAATCAACAATTCACGATGAGCAATTTTATAAAAAAAAACTATTTCTTTTTATTTTTGCCCATGAAGCCGCCAACAATATTTTTCATTGCATCACTAACCTTCATCTCATCTTTGTGTTGAAAAACAGCCAAAACAAATAATTTTTTTGGAAATTTGAATAGAACAAATTAAGCAATCTTCTCGAAATTTGTTGACTTTGTCGGCCTCATTGTTTAATTATAAAAACGAATTTAAAAAGAAAAAAAATTGTGCTGAAAAAATATTCAAAGAATGACGTTGTCTACCCTCCTGTGTACTTTTCCACACATCTTGTACTCTAATACCATTTTGTAATCAAATATATCTGTCCCAATAGTCTGTAGGATGCTCATTGTGAATCTTCTAGCCGATGAAGAAAAGTCCAGAAGGCGCACTAAGATTCCCTCTCTTAACAGGATTTAATTTATGTATGTGGCAATTGAGTAAATAGTTCATAGTAAAGCTTAATGTCATGTTTGATGAGGTCCAGCATAACATTTGGTCTGCTGTGTTAGCGAAAAGTATTTTTAACAACAATGTAAACTTCCTTCTCCTCCTACGCATAGTAAGGCACGCATAAAGTTATTATTTTAGGCCAATAAAAGAGGTGACCATACCAATTTTAATCAGATAGTCTGTTATTTCATTTGCCGCATATGCCTTACAGCATGGACGCTTCAAAACAGAGATCTATTACAATACCATTTCTCAAAGATGAAAATTTACTGATGATCTCTTCGAATGGCTTGGAGAAGTCCTGTCTTGTATCCAATCTGCATTAGAAGGGAAGATATGGACAGTTTTATAAATATAGACACAATGAATTTGTACATGACCCCTCTAAGGCTCAGAGCATTAGTTAATAAATCCAGAGAATATTCTTAAAGGTAGTATGCGTTACGTCCTTACTACCACTGTTATTACGGATTATCTGAGCTTGATGTTACTTTACTTTTGTCTAACATACTCAGGAGGCAGCCGAGCCGAGGGTGAGATGAAGGTTAAAGTGGTAGAGGGACCACTAATTGCTTTAAGTTTGTTTTTTTTTCAACTACACGATGACAAGCTTGTTTAAAAAAATAATACACCAATACCTCACTTTTCGTCGTGGTTACGTTCCAAAAAACACGACACAAATTGAAACGACGCAAATTAAACTATGATTTTATATAGCAAACCATGTAACGATCGAAGGTTACGATCCAGGATTACGAAAATACTACTTTTAAAAAGAAAAATGAACAAAGTAAATATTTCAAAAACAAAAATATGTTTTTATAACCAGAAACAACCCTTAAAAATTTATAAAAATTTATTATTCTCTTAAAAAAAAGCACAATACACTAATTGAAACTGAACTCTAGAATTAGCAAATTAAAGTGAAGATAAAACTTTATTAAAATTGCGTTGATTTTCAGTTAGAAAGGGAATCCCCGAGTTTTGATGGCATGACGCAATTAGAAAAAAATTGAAAATTACTACTAATTTAGCAGCCGACGCAACTTCGGAAAAACTCAAAACGAAAAGACGCAAAGCGAGGTATTGGTGTATATTATTTGCTTCATTGTTATTAAAAAAAACCGAACTGGATAAAAAAAATTTAATATATTTTTCCTGTAAAACTTTTTATTCAGGCGACAAAATGCAATACAAAATACGGCGACAAATATTTCCACAAAGCGTAGGCATTTAAGATTATATATGAGTAAATAAAGCACGTTCTCATTGAAATTTTGTCAGAAGTTTTCTTCATCTTTTTTACAGAAGGCACACACGGCATGTTTCTATTTCACAATGTAAAAACATCTCGTGTATGGGCAACTTTATTAAATAAATTAAAATTTCCACAAAAACATCTGTAAGCTTAAAAATTTTCCTTTAAATGGAGTTTTATTAAAAGTCTGAAAAGGACTAAAAAAAGTTGTTCTAGAATATTTATTGTGTGGAAGTATAACTTATTAACTTTATCAATTTTTTAAACTTTTCTAAAATTTATAAAAAAAAAACCATATTTACGTAAGATATTATGTTTAACAAATTTTCATTGCAATTAATAGCGTAGCCAGACGACAGAGTTAATTTGCATTAGCAGTCTTAATTGAAATTAACTTGGGAATTATTTCCATTCCAATGTGAATTAGCTTTAACGTAAATGCTTGACATCAAACTTAATTCAGATTTTTCAATATGGCAACAAAGTCAGACCAGGACCACACAGAGCAATTTTAGTTGGGCAATTCTTGATTTTCTAGGAGTGAGGAAAGAAGAATGGAAAGGGTTACAAACTTGCTCGTACTCAGCAATTCTCTTTTGTTCTCTCTTCGAAGATGTAAAAAAAGAAGACTAAATGAATGACTGAATAAGAATGCTAAAATTGGCGAAACAAGAAATTTGAGCGTGGACAAGACGACAATTTTAAAAGAGAATTGAGAAGGAATTGGCCAATTAAAGTTGCCGTGTGTGGTCCTGGTCTCGACAATCTATCAGCTGTAGTCAAATTTATTTATATTTGTTAAATTAAAATCAATAAAGGTGATTGTTTTAGATTCACAATGCATTTTCTAATATTTTGGATTATCAAGGGAAAAAAGAGAAGTATGTGGTCCCAAAGAGATACGCTGATTCTCTTAGAATTGTGGGCGCAACGTGCCACCGAAAACATTATTTCACAAAATAGTTGTTTACAAACAAACCAGCTGCTTACTAAATGTAGAAGCAAACTGTCTTCCGTCAGGGTGAAATATTAAGTTGCATTAGTGAGATTGTAATGCAAATTAACGCCGTCGTCTGTCTACGTTAGAATTATATAGTACAATCAGTCATTAATATTTATTCAAATAAATTTTGAAAGGCCAACGATTTCCTTTTTATGCAAATTTCACATTTAGAGAAATTTAACGGGAGAGCACTTTGCGCTTTATTTAGTAATACAATAATAAAAATTTAATTTTGAAAAATTTAGTAAAAATTAAAAAATTTTGCTGTATGGGAAAATTTTATTAAGAACAGAAATTTTTTAGAAATTACAATCTCCCAAGGAATTTAATTATAAAAAAATTCTTAAAAGTTTCTAGTTACGAAATATTTCTTTAATTGAAAGGAAAAATATTTTCTGAATTTTTGTGAAACGCAAAACTCAAAATTAAAACAATTTTTTTTTTTTTTGTTAACATAAACTTGAATTTCGCATACGTATTTTTAGACTGTTGTTAAACTGTTATATTTGAGATTTTTTTAGTTAAGAAGGTGTAAAGTTTAGGCCCCTTGTCCAAGAAAAGAACGCAGACGTTAAAGTCAATGTTTTCGAAATTTTTCATATAATGTTTTCATAAATTTTACTTTAAAGTCTATGTAATTTTTTTTTGAATAAGAGGGTAAATTGTTAAATATTGTGGGTATATTTTTGAGGTGTTATTGTAATTGTTATATTGGGACTTTAAACATTATTTATCAAGTTTTATAACAGTTACTGTATTGGCTTTAATGTTTTATTTATATTTTGTTTAGTGAGTGCTGTTAAAGTGTTTAATATAACTTTTTTTTAATAAATTTTATAGTTTATATGTTGATACATACAAAAATACTTTAACTGCTGTACAGGATATTCTTTGTATTAAGTTCAGCTAGTGTTGGTTTAAAGTCTTTACGAGGAGTGTTATATACAGTATTACAAATTTAGGGCTTCTGAGCCCATAGTCAAGTGTTATACGAGTGTAAATATTTATATGTTTTATTGACACACACACACACACAATATAAATGCATGTGAGTTGTTATTTGTTTTATTTACAAAATATTAGCCAAATAAATAATTGACATTTACAATTGTCAAAGAGTAAGACATACACACACACACACTTTTATAGAAAGTGTTTAATTGTGCTTCCTCGAGCGTTTGCTTGTGTTTGTGTATCTATGTTTGTATTTGTGTTTGTGTGAGTATTAAGTGTTAATTATGTTTAGGTGTTAAAAGGATTAGGGATCATAAAAAAAAAGAAAAAATTAAAAACGCTTTTATATACGATTTTAAAAATATGTTAACGAGTGTTTACTGTAGTTTAATATATTACGAATACAATGTTAATTTAACACACCGTACTCAGTGCCGGGGAAAAAGTTTTCTTCCTGATCAGTATGCCACGATATGACACTAACAAAATCGGCCACAAATGAGGGTATATCACATTTCAAAATGGCCGAATTACCGCGTATAACAAACGCCTTATGAATATCCTCCTCATAATGTTGGGAAACAACTGGATTTTTATTTTTTTTTTTTTTGTGTATTTAAAATTAAAGATGCGGAAACAGACATAAAACATAAAAGTAAAGAAAAGTTAGAAAACTAAGAACTAAAATAAAGTCAGAAGGTTGATAATGAAAAAAATTATAGTTGTTGTTGATGACAGCTAAAGAATTTTAATGAGGAAAAGAAAATTTGATAAACTTATTGGTGATGAATTATTTGGGGGTGTTTTTTTTTTTCTCTATTCGTAGTTTGCTAAGCTAAACCTTATGTTAACGTGCTTTTAGTAAAGTTAAATTAAATACCAAACGAACACAATTGACAAAAAAAAATTAAAAACAATTGCCAGTGAAGAAGAGTTGGGGTTCGCACCATATTCAGATCCTGGATAGAAATTTTCTTCGCTATCTGTGTGCCAGGATACCACTTCAACAAAATCGGCCACAAACGAGGGTATTAAGCATTTGATAACCGCTGAATTGCCACGTATAACATGTTCTTTATTTACATCAGCCTCATAGTATTGGGCAACCACTGAACGAGGGTGTTTTAAATACAGAAAGGATTAAGTAAAAGTGTAATGAGTTAAAAAAAAAAACAAATATTTACTGTGTAAGTGTAATTAATTAAAACAAAAATAACAAAATTTCTCTTCAATTACCAAATATGTATGACAACGGCTTAAAGTATAAAATCCTTAATGAAATAGACACTTTGGAAAATTTTTAAAACATAAATTTTTCTAAAAATAAAAAAAACACATTTATGTACATGCTTGTAACACACGTATATATTAATTTCATTTCAATTCCATATCGTTTCTACATAATTAAGTTATAATTGCTTTAACAAGATTTGCTTATGATCAGATTAGAAAATAATCTCAGGTAAACCGTGTCAATTCCATATCGTTTCCAAATAATGAAATGATATTGGCTTTAAGAAGATTTGATTATGATCAGATTAGAAAATATTCTCAGGTAAACCTTTACAATTCCATATCGTTTCCAAATAATGAAATGATATTGGCTTTAACAAGATTTGCTTATGATCAGAGTAGAAAATATTCTCAGGTAAGCCGTTTCAATTCCATAGCGTTTCCAAATAATGAAATGATATTGGCTTTAACAAGATTTGCTTATGATCAGATTAGAAAATATTCTCAGGTAAACCGTTTCAATTACATATCGTTTCCAAATAATGAAATGATATTGGCTTTAACAAGATTTGCTTATGATCAGATAAGAAAATATTCTCAGGTAAACTGTTTCAATTCCATATCGTTTCTAAATAATGAAATGATATTGGCTTTAACAGGATCTACTTATTATCAGATTAGAAAATATTTTCAGGTAAACCGTTTCAATTCCATATCGTTTCTAAATAATTAAGTGATAATTGCTTTAACAAGATTTACTTATTATCAGATTAGAAAATATTTCCTAAATAATTAAGTGATAATTGCTTAAAAAATATTTTTGTAGTTCCCTGTCAAAATGTTTCAATTCCATTTCGTTTCTTAGCACATATACATACATAGAAAAAATAAATATTATAGTACAAAAACTAAATACAGTGCCAGCTCGCTAATACCACGATGTGTAATCCGAATTGAATTTATGACGTATTACATACTCTATAGTCCGCATTGATTGCAAGCTCGCTAAACCGATTTTTTATTTTTTTTTTCTGCTTTTTTATTATTGCGTCTGTTTTTTTTTTACAAAACCATGTGTGGAATTTTAAAACTAACGTTACATCATTGAGATGCAGAGCCTTCTATGATTGACATTGTACATATTTATTATGATTTATGTCTTGTTGCTGAATGGTATTAGTAGCGAAAACATCAATTTAAATAATATGGCCAAGTAACGTGCACATAAAACGCTGTCATTAGCTGATAAACTTAAAATAATAGAAGAAGTAAATCGCGGACAATCAGGAAAAATTTTACCAAAGAGCTTCAACAATTTGAGAAAAGCTTTAATTTTTTCTTTCTTGATTAATAAAAATACAATAAATTTCTTTGAAATCTTGCCTTGTGTTTTATTTTCGAATATAGTGAATTATAATACATAATAACAGTACATCCAGTAATCTGAATATCTTGTTAGTCCGAATCAGGGTCTGCAATCATTAATTCAGATTAGCGAGCTGCCACTGTATATCATCTTTACATTTTAGTTTTATTTTACATAAAAAAAAGATTTTTAATTTCATTTTATGGAAATATTTTTTTTAAACATTTTAATTCCATTTTTACTGAAATTAAAATTTAACTTTGATATCTTAGAACAAAGTGTTTCAATTCCATTTTGTTTTTTTGTTTGTCTGTTTTTTTTTTTTGATTTAGTATTAAAATTTTATCTCAATTCTTTTTTTTTAGTATTTTTCCACTTTTAATTTTAGTTATTTTAAGTTTCTCCTCTTATTTTTCTTATTCTAAACAAATCTCTTTACTACAAATGTAAGTACAGGGTGGGCCAAATAAGACTAGCTGATGTGAAACACAAATAACTTTTTTATTTTTTAACATAATTTCTTTTTTCTTTTTGCAGATTATAACTGAACTCTTGGAAATTTAAAATGAATACGTACAGTCCACAATAACGCATTAAAATTATCGATTTTTATTATTCTTCTCAACGATCAATTGTTCTGACGCAGCGAAATTATCGCCGTTTTTTCTTAACGTAAGATCAGCGCCCACATCTTTAATAATTACCAGTTTAGTTCGCCGTTTTGAGGAACTGGGTTCAGTTGCTGACCGTCCAGGAAGAGGTGTTCATCGAAATATTCGTACTGAAGACAACATTCAAGCTGTGCAGCAGAGTGTTGCAAATGATCCATCTGTCTCAACTCGTCGCCGATCCGGCCAATTACAGAGAATTTTAAAGCTGGATCTTAAGATGTATCCATACAAAGTTCAAATTGTGCAACAGCTTCTACCGTAAGACCCCCAACAACGACTACAATACGCTCACTAGGTCTCATTTGGGCCACCCGTTATATATACACACATACACATATAAATAAGCTAATGTTTCCATTAACTTCTTTTAATTAAAAGCAAAAAAAAAATAGTTTTAATAAAAATGTATTTCCTTGTTAGTGTAAGAAAAGCGTTAAATTGTTATGAACTTTTTTATTTTTATTTTTTTTTTTTTTTGTATTCTAATTAAATGACAATCATGAAATTCTGATGTTTTTCATCATCTAATTTCTTGTGCCCTACCCCCCTGCAGCTTACAACTTTTATTTAAGTGGCATATTAGAAAAAACTTGAGCAGACATTTCCACGACGTTCCCCTTTTTTATCTTTCTTGTTATTATTTTTAGCTGTTGGAATTTCAAGTGCTTATGAATTCTATTCATACACAGAAGCAATAAATGCTGCTGCAGACTGTGAACATGATGAGTTAGTTGCCAGCTACTTTTGTTTCTGTCTTTCTATTTTTTTTACGTCATTTTGTTGTATCTTTTTAACAATTTTTAGTTTCGTTAGAAGTGACATGGCATTAAAGCTTAGTCATACGAGTATATTCACTCTTACATTCTTATACGTTTAAAATATGTTGATAAAAATAATGATGATGATGAGGTTCGTGATAACGTTGACGTGACATGACACTATTAGCTTTTTAAAGGCTCTATTTCCATAATTTTATTTAAAACATTTTCTTTTCTTGTTGTCTCTTAAGTAAAGTTTCGATAATGAAGTAAGACAAACTAAAAAAAAGTGTTGACGATTTAGTTAAGGACTTTTAAAGGAAGCAACACATTTTCTATAATGCCCTTTATTAGGATGAAAGCGTGTGATTTTTTAGATTTGTGGTTAACACTCATTTTAGCATCCCTAAAGCAAACCGATAAATTTTTAAAGAAATTACTTTATAATTTCAAATTGACTGCAGACAATTTTGCTCAAACGTTTTAATTAGTAGCTGGGGTATGGCCAAATACCCTCAACAAAATTTGTAGTGCCTGCTGTATTTGTGTATTTAGTTGTAAGGGTAGGGTTTCATATAAAGTCATTACTGCCTTCATAATTGTATGTATTTTCCTTAATTTCTATTTTTTCCTCTTTTTTTTTGACAATTTTTGGTTGAATTTAATTAGAGCGGAAGTAAAAAGTAAATGAATAGCTCATTTAAGGCGGGGAGAAGTTGGGCAAACAATCCTACTTGTAAAATAGACTCGTTATTATTTTTGTTGCAGGTTTTTATATTTTAATTTTCTTTCTAAAAAGTTACACCTTAAAATATGCAAACATGCTGCTCACACAGTAGGTAAAGGGTAACCTGAAAAGGAGTAGACCTGGCTAGTTTTGGTTAAGTTAATGCCAAGTATATTTGAATTAAGTTTATTTCGTTTTCAAAGCAAATTTTCATAATAATAGAATTTTTTAAATCAACTCACAAATTTTATTTAAATTTTAAACGCTCACCGTAACCTGCCCGTCATGCAAATTAAAATCGCTAATTGCCAACTCTTAGACACCACGCTTTAAATAGTTTTCATCATCTCTTTTACCAAGCGAATTAAGTAATTAAAATTGTGTTTATTACTTGAAATTGAAAAGAAAAAGTTAAAACGCGCTTGTTTGCTTCTAAAACTTTTCAAGAATCAACATTTAGCTGTTGTAGCATTTTTTTTTAATAGTTTGGTCATAAAATGTCACTCTTTGTTGCTGCTTAAGCCTAAGAAATGGTTTTAAAACGAAATGTTTACTTACTTAATTAATCATAATTATATGAGCTGTTATTTTTGAAAGTGGTACAAGTCCCTTTTTTTTAAAACAAAAAAAGATTAGCGGCAATTTTAGTAACATATAGACACGATCTTACATAAATTTCTACTTACTTATTCTTTTTAAGTGGATTTATGCCACTTTCAAAAATAACAGCTCAATATTTTTTTTTCGGTGGGTTGTAAAAAGATATTACTAAAACGGATAATAACCATTAAGAAAAAAAATTATTACACATTTATTACATTATTTCGAAACTGCTATAAACAATAATAATTCCCAGGGGAATTAACGAACTTAAGTGAAACTAAAAGGTAATTTAGAGTTATAATTTATATCAACAAAAAATAAACTAAGACAGTTTATACGAATAGACACAAAATGTAATTGAAGCACTTGGAATAAATTCTTTATTATTTTTGGTAAATTTTAAAAAATGTTATAAAAATAATTATATAAAAAAAAAAAAAAAAATTATAATGGCAGTAAAATATAAATAAAATTAAACAATATATATATGAAAAATCTAAAGAAACAAAATGGAATCGAAACACTCACAAATTTCTTTAATAAATAAAATTTTTACAAAATTATAAAAATGCCTTGTGTGAAAAATCTAAAGAAACAAAATGGAATCGAAACACAAATTTCTTTAATAAATAAAATTTTTACAAAATTATAAAAATACCTTTAATAAAACTCAAAAGAAACCAAAATGAAATTGAGACACTAAAATTTTTTTTAATAAATGAAACTTGTATTATATTTATATATTAAAAGAAACAAAATTAAATTTATACACTGTAACTCATATCTTGAATAAATAAAATTATAAAAATACTTTTTATGAAAAATTTAAAGAAACCAAATGGTATTGAAACGCTAAAACATTTTTAACTTTTATGAAATATCAAAAGAAACGAAATGGAAATGAAATATTGAAACAAATTTTTTGAATAAACTAATTTTTATAAAATTATAAAAATGCCTTTTATGAAAAATCTAAAGAAACAAAATGAAATTGAAACACTAAAAATTTTTATAAGTAAATAAAGTTTTAACAAATTTCTAAAAGTGAATTTTTTGAAAAATCAAGAGAAACTACATGGAATTGAAACACTAAAACATATATACTAAAATATTAAAAAAAAAAAACTTGCAAGACAACTTAAAGAAATGAACGAATTGAGAATGGAAAATATATCTAAATATACATATTTGAAAAATATTTGACGAACTAAAAACAAAATATTTAATTCAATAGAAAAATGCCTGCCATAAAAATAATTTAGTATAATGAAAAAAACCAAGTGAAATTTAAATATTCGACAAAAAATAATATTTCTTTACTTTAAGAAAGTTGAAACGTTCCATATTTAAAAAAAAATATGTAGCAAACATGTGGAATATGATGGAGTGGAAACACGAAAACGATGTAAATTAATGGCGTTTTCTTTTCTCAAAAAACGTTTACACAACTGATAAACAGCTGACAAAAAAAAACTTTGCATCTAAAATAAAATAAAAATTAACTTTTGCTTCAAAAGTGACCAATAATCGATTTTTATGAAGAATAATTTGACGGAGAAAATGTTGAATTTACTTAATTGTATAAACAAGTAGTTGACACGTTGTTAAAAAGGGCAGTATCTCAACCTAACATATAAATTGAGTGCAAAACATCTTTCATATGCAACATGTTGAGAACAGAACGTAATACTGATTTTAACTATTACATTTTTTTGACAATAGAATGCAAACATTCTTAGATGGTAGAATATATGCAACACTTTTATAAGAAAAGAAAACGCTATAAAACAAAATGTAAAGGGTGTCCCAATAAGAACGCAAGATTTAAATTTTAAATAAATGACTGATGCAGCAATTGAATTGTTTCTCTGTCTGTATGACATGTGGCGCCGTCTTGTTGAAACCACAAGCCCTCCACATTCATTTCTTCAATTCTAAGCAAGAAAAAACTGGTTATCATTTCAAAATACCGAACACCATTGACTGTTTGCGCTTGACTTGCCTCATTTTCATAAAAAAAGCCCAATGATTCCTCCAGCCCAAAAACCACACCACGTTGAGGATGCATTTGCTTCTCACGAATCATTCGAGGATTTTCCTCACCCCAAATGCGACAATTCTGCCTATTGACGAGGCCATCAAGATGGAAATGGGCCTCGTCACTGAAGATGATTTTATCGGCAAAATCAGCATTTTCATGTTGTCTCTCCAATACCCAATTAACGAACTCCCTTCGCTGTCCATGGTCATTTTTTACTAACCTCGTACTTTCTACTAGCAAATAATAACAATTGTTCAAATGTCCAACAATGACACTTCGAATGGCGCCAAATTTAAATCTTGCGTTCTTGTTGGGACACCCTTTATAAGAAACATATTAAGCAAGATGGAATTGTTACACTAAAGAAAAATTCACAAAGCAAATGAAATTTGCGGTATACATTCCAAGAAATTAATATGTCAAAATATGAAATGGAATTAAGACCCTATGGCAAACAAAAAAAAAATTAAAAAAAATTTTAGTACAAAAGAAACAAAGTGGAATTGAAACATTAGCATTAAAAGGTAGCTTTAAATTATTTTTATTTTTATAATAAAAATAAATTTTTAATTTCTTTTATTTAAAAAAAAAAAACTTTTTAGTTTTATGATAATTTCATTTCCATAGTGTACCCTGCAAAGACTTTCATTATGTAAACAAATTTTATTTGATTAAATTTCCCTTTATGTTTTTAGATTAAGTTAAAAAAAAAACTAATTGGCCCATAATCATAGGCATGAAAAAGCTTTTGTTCATAAAAATTAATAGATATAAAATCGTTTTTAAAAAGATACTGACTTTGGCGTTACTAAGATTATGGGGCGTTTATTTTAATTTCCAGAAATTTTTAATATGTTTGATCTAAGCTTATAGCGCCATAATCATAGTAAAAACAAGTAGGCTGACTTTAGTTAATAAGAATTTCATGAATTTAAAATTGTTTTTAAAAAAATACCGACTTTAGTGTGCTTATGATTATGGGCCATAATGTCTTAACTAGATTATGTTTGCCTCAACCATATTTTTGCTTTCTGTGCAAAAAGTTTACTTAAGCATTAACCTTTTCTTTTGACTTGTTCAACTTTATTCCGCCTTAATTTGCTTAACAAAATAAAATTTGCAACAAATTTCAAAGTTGAAAACTTTTTGTTTTGTATTTTGTCTACGACACAGTCATTTCATTTTTCAATATGCAGAAATCTTATGGTGGTTGCATTAATTATTGTCAAAGTTTACAAAAAACAATGTTCTACTTACGTCAGATTATGACACACACATAGCCAGAGTCAGACTCAGACTCATACCGAGAATTACTCAACAGCAAAAAGTTCATTCATTCAATAAAACTCACAGTAAAGAAAGCAATTTCAAAATTAAGCTTCAAAAAAGAGTGTGTCTAAGTGTGAGTAGGTTTTCATTATGTTTTAATGATTCGCTTTAACTGACTTTTATTTTATTTTCCTTTTAATTACACACTAGATGCATTTTGTTTTGTAATAAAAACACAATTGAAAGTGTTTTATTATGAGGAGACATTAAAGGAATTTTTGCTCTAGGCTTTTGCTAAGACAATTAAATTAAAAAGTTATTAAAAATTAAGTGCCAACAAGAGTGGCAAGAGTGACAAGAGCTTTCGATATACTCGTATATCGTTTGTGCCATTTAGATTTGAATTATTGCCTGCCTGCCTTTTTGTCATACATATTTGCTTCTTTCCTGTTTTTTTTTTACTGGAAGACAAAAACCTAAAATTTTCCAATGGGCATGTAGCGGAATAAATAAAACACGCTTTTCCTGATTGCAAACTGTAAACAGACAGGGGAGTGTAGTTAGTGAAAAACACACAACCAAAAGTGAAACCCACGTTGTTGAAAGGCATTAAACAACCAACGATGTCATGAAGTATAAAAGCTGAAAATCTTAGGAAATTATATATTAAAAAAAAAACGAGAGAGTTACTAGCCTTAAAATATAAGCAGGTGTTATGGTATAGAGTGCAAGAAAAGAGGATACTATCACCTGCTTCTCAATGGTGCAAAATGTCTTTGTTTTCAACTACTAGTAGAAATTTTTTTTTTCCCAAAAGCTCAACTGACTTGAAAATATGAACTACATCTCACTGTAGAAGTGCTCAAAATTCCTGAGGATAAAACTATTTAACTATTTAGCATATTTTTAAGCCTCCTCGAAAAGAGAGGAAAGAGCCAAATTCTCTTCATCCAACAGTAAAAAATTTGTGCTTTGAACATGTGATAAACAACTTTTCAGCTAGAAAACATAGTTTTCTATAGAAATTTCTTACCTAAACATTTTAAAATGAATTCCACCTAAAAAGGTTGCCACTTTACATAAAAGGGTTTTTAAGAAGGATTTATCTGTTATATCTTAATTCACTCTGACAGGAAATTAGTATTACAAGCATTTAGTGCTTGCAAAATAAAATAAAAATTGATCTGGGATTGTCTAACTATTCTAAGGAGACTGGCATGCAATAACAGGGCTTATCTGATATGGGTGCCAGGTCATAGTGAATGTGTAGACAATGAGAAGGCAGACTAGCTCGCATGAAAAATTTTCATTTTGTGAACTGCCTAGGAGTTTTATTAAGCCCAAGATTAGAGTCATTGGAAGGAGAATTGGTTGGAGACAAGAAAACAAATGACTTACTGGGCCTGACTCGGTGAAGAATTCTCATTGTCACGGCATTCTCGTTATTTTATGTATCACTATCTACAACCGTCCGAAATGGCGCACGCTAATCGTCCAAAGAAGTCTTAATGAATACTAGACTTGGGGAGTATTTATTACATGAGACTACTGTCACAATGGACCAGGTGACTTGTTCTGTATTACCGCCAAAACAAATTAAATCCTCTAGCACCAGAGACTTGTTTACAGTCTAAAATTTTAAGAAGAATACAGCATAAGCCTGCTTCAGAATAGGAATATTCTTGAACTTAATTTCGTGCCTTTGAAACCTAATTTTAAACTACATTTCTTTGCTTATCAGCCATATGAGGCCATTAAAGACTTCATTTCCACATTCAAAGACCAAAAATTTTGATTGTTGTTTCTGTGGGCAATGAAAACAAGGGCTCGATGGAGTTTGAAATTTTAATGCAATTTAAATGAAAAATCTTAAGGATATCAAATGCAGTAATTTAGCTTTAGGATTTAATTTGTAGCTTTCGCTGTCTAAGGATATTGATAGAAATTTTTTTCTTAAAGGGAAACATTTCGACATCAAGTGCAACGACCTGGTTTCAGGTCTATTTATCGCCAGATCTAAATTAAGTCTCAAGAAATAGAAGATTATTTAACGATATAATTTTGGTGATTTAACTCCTCTTCGAGAACTCAGGTGAGGAATAATTATTGCCACCACTTTTTCTCCCTTTAGCGTGTGGCAGGACATGTACTTAATTCTTCTTTAAAAGAGGCTTCTCAATATCTAAATCTAAATCGTTGGCATTTTTTTCTTTTCTAAAATATGAAAATTAATGGCTTCTGTCCTAGTCAACACCTGTAACTTTTGTTTTTACTTTAATTATTTTTAAGGCAATTTAAAAATTTCCTATAAAAATATTCTTCTTACTTTAAAAGGTAAGTTTTTAACTCCTTTTCGAATGGCTTTCAATACTCTCTCGTTATTTTTTTTTTTTAAGAAATGAAATGAAATTAAAACTTTGACAACTTACCGGCTCTAACATGAACATCGCGAGATATGATTGAACCAAATTGATTGCGGGCCAAACAGGCATAGACTTGGGCATGAACTTCTTGACGATAATCTTCGGCACGGAAGGGTGGGAAAACAAGTTTACCATCTGAAGAGATCTGACGTAAGCCGGGCACATCACCAACAGCAGTACCATCGCTGCGAATCCAAATAATTTCTGGCATGGGATTACCGCTAGCTTTGCATTCAATTTCGGCGCCAGTAGAGTTAGAAAAATCAATACGATTGGTGGGCTCTTTAAGAAAAACGGGACCTTTTTGATCGGCATCAGGGGGATTGGCAGCTAAAGCTGTAACAGAGGCTGAAAAAAAGAAACAAAAGAAATTAATTGAAAGAAATTACTTTTTAACATTAACTCTCAGGGAGTATATTATTTTTTTAAGAGAGAAATAGAGAGTTTTCTTTTTGGCTTAAATAAATTTCTAAAATTTTTCTAGAATTTTTAAATACTTTCATCTACTTAAAAAAGAGCGAAGTAGAAAGCATAAAAACACGTGCAATTGATTAATCAAATTCTTAAGATTTTCCCTAAAATAATTTTGAATTTTTGTTTTTTACATTTTAATAAAAAAAATTAAATAAAAACGGATGTTGTGTTTGTGTTTCCCACACGACAACAAAATAAAAAGTCCATTAATTTCGAATCGTTTTATTTTATTCATTAACGCTACAAAAGGCAAACAAAACAACAAAATAAAAACAAAGGAACTCAAATCCATAGACCATTTTTATGGTTTATGGTAAATAGTTGCAGCTCACATTGCCTCCCTCATGCTCATAAGCATGGAGGAGACAATACGACCACTACACACATGCTTAAAATTTATTTATTTATTATTTATTTCATTTCATTTATTCCCTGTGCAGAGTAAAACAAAACAGTTCTACTGAAATTCATACCAAACACGATAAAAAAGCAGCCAATACACTGCACGGTGACAGCCAGGCCATTCAGCCAAAACATGCCATCACATACAGGGAGACAACAAAACACAACAAGTTTCATTTACATGACTCCAACTGACTGCCACGGATCAATGACTTTAAATACATTTGTCATACAATTTTTGTTACTCTTGTCAACAAAAACAAAAAAAAAAAAAACACAAAGGCCTCTCCATCGTTTAGTATTTTTTTATTTAATTTATTTTCAAAATACCCTTCCTCTTCTTAGTGTTTAGTTGCAAAAACTATTAAACATCTCCTGTGTTTTAGACCCACAAACACACGTATAACAACAGCCGTGGAACAGTAGCACCACCATAACAACAAAAACATGAGCAGATTTAGACAATGACGTAAAGGTGTCGATGACACTTAATAATGATGGCTGGTGTATTCGTACATACTAGAGCCCTGCACAAACATTGCAAACAAGCACTTTTTATTTTAAAATATTACACATGCTTGTAGGGATATGTGACTTTAAAAATGTTTCGTGCAGCTCTCTAGTACATCAAGTAAAGTATTTCTCTAAAGCCTCTACATTAAGCAAGAGTAGAATTTCAATCAAATAATAAAACAGTTAGTTTCTTTTTTTATTTCAAATGCAGTGTGGAAGATCGTGCATTTCGGTTTCAGAAAAAAAATATAGTCACGAAGATTTACTAGCGAAAATGCAACACTCACGGCTTACAATTACACCAAAGTTAGTTGGCTTGTGCGGCGTCCTGACGAGATTCACCCACCTACTCAAGGCAACGGATTAAAAAAGGGACCTAGACTCGCCCTGCAGCATTGAATTATCTGTCACAGACTGTTCATAAGATGTACCGGTCACTCGAAGAGAAGGTGAAAAACTGTCGCCTTACTCTCTGGTGGCCGGCAGCTGCGGCACTTTTCATAACGAAGCTGTTGTTGACGTCTCGAGACGTCTAGTATCCGCTTTTTTATGTTATTAAGCGTATAGCAACCGTAGCTAACACAGAAGCCTCCGTGATAGAGTCAGCTTTAGTCAATTTGTTCACCTGCTCATTGCTAACGAAAACACTGTGTGCAGAAATCAATATCAAAATCTTGCATTGAACGACTAAAGCAGTGCGTGTACCATTCAATTGAAGTGCCAGGAAAGGCTATCTACACAGTTGTTTATATTTCCCCTCATCCCTCCATCTTACAGAGATTCGACGTCTTGAGCACAAAAAAGAGCAGTATAGCGACCATCCTTAACATTTCAGTCTCCATGTTAGAATTAGCCTTAAGCAAGGCGTACACCTACTCATTGTCAACAATTGCAGGAATCCATGCCAAAGATATGTCAGCCTGATGTAACAAATTGGATAGCAGAGTCTTGCATTGGCCGACTTGACCAGAGGTTGTAGAAATCGATTGAAGTGCCAGGAGAGTTGTTTGGCTAGCTACGAAGTTGACTATAGCTCCCCTGAGAAACTCACATGCCTCCCTGATGGTCAGTATCTGTCTTAGATCCGTCAGTGTACAGTTTCTTGTATAAAAAAGCAGTGAAATTATATAAGGAGTATCACGTAGTCGGTAGGGGCCTTAACCCTCGGATGAATCCGATTCCGTATCTTAACATGCCCATACGTTCTATGATTCCACCAACCTGACGCAGACAACCGTCCAAGTACGCTCAATTTTTAAACAAGTAACTTGCACTCACACTGGTTTTTTTACTCATACTTATGACAGAAAGTATAAAAAGAATTTGTAATTTTAAAAAGGAATTTAACATTTTGTGAAACACGTACAAAAACTCTCGTTGGCCACACTCGCTGGTCTTATACGTACTCACGGTCATGTGATTATAAATGATTATTCTATAGATTCAAATTCAAATAGTTTTATATAACCAAAACTCAAGATCAATTAGCCTGGCTCACATTCACTCACTTTGACTTTCAGCGATCATTTAATTTACATTTACGCTTTTAAATGAAAATATAAATGGCGTAAGTTAATTAGAATAACATAACACGAATTCTCGCTCACTCACTTTCACTCACTTTAGCTTTATTTAAAGTAATGCTCAGGTTCAGATGCAAAAAAATGACATACAATGTTAAAAGATATATTTTTTTTCATTAACGCAAAAGCTTTATATACTTGTGTTTGTCACAGCTACCTTTTTAATCACCCTCGTGAATGACGATGCGATTGAAAACAAAATATGTTTAGGATGTCTAAAGTAAATAATTTTTAATTTATATTCTCACGTACTCACTTTCATTCACACCAGCCTTTTTTTACCCAAATTCGAAACTGAATATAAGAAAGTTTCTCGTTATAGACAAAAATAAACAACATTTTTAAGCACCAAGCAAAAGCGCTTAAATTCTACACTCTTCCCGCTGCTTACGGTAATTTTATAATCGCTCACTTTCGTGAATAATGGCTGCAGTACACAATTCTTTAGTGCAAAATCAGGCAGTTAAATAAAATTTGAATTCAATTTAGCTCACGTTTGTGTTTAGAAACCAGCAGAGGAAAAACAAAAACACACAAAATCTTAAAAGAACGCACAGTAATTTGACCAACAATGCCTATCTCATCTCCATGTCACACTACCACCCTCAAAGTTGTAGCGTGTAGAGCAAAAAAAAAACGCATTTTTGTCATTGTCAATTATATTCTTACTTGATTCTTTATTCTTTTTGCAATTAAATGCATCGTTTCATGCACATTTCTTAGCACTTTCCCTTTGTTACAGCAGAAAAAACAACTTTTATATCCTCTAAAAGCAACACAAGATACAGGATACCCCCGCCCACCCATAACAAAAGAAGCAAAAAAGAAAAAATTAGTGTATGATGTAACTTGCAGCAAGTAGCACGGCGTTTTATAAAGACGCTTTCTTTTATTTTTCTTTCTAAATTAAGCAACCTCAGGGTGAATTCACATAAAAAAGAAAAATAACCACCAGCATGGATATCAACACAAGGGACAGAAGAGAGAAAGAGTAGAGAAAATATATTTCTTTTTAGTAGACAAATTTGTCTGGAATATGTGGGGCGATAACAATAAACTACAGACGAAATGTTGCCAAAGAAAATTAGAAATTAAACAAAAAAATAATAAAAACTGTGTAAGACAATTGATTTTAGTAAAAGGAAAGCAGAGAGAGGGAGAGAGGAAGGGAGAAATATAAGGGCAATTTTGATAGCATTATCAACATCCAGGCCCCATTAAAGCGAACAATGGCTTAGCTCGTACAAAACAAGTTTTCGTATATTGTTGAAAGCAGTTGTCGTTCGGTTTTGCGCAGCCCGGCCGCAAATTTTTAATTTCAAAGAACATTGAAATTCGCTAAAGGCAGCAAATTGAACACAAATTTAGATAAAAACGAACCAACTCGAAAAATCTCCATGTCGGTCATTTGAAAAAGCACAAAAAAGCTGTTAAAAGTACTTAAGGCGTCATCACGAATTCAATCCTTCTTTAAGCTTCTCTTTACCATGAACAAATAAATACTAAACGAGAGACTTACTGCCACTTAGCTAAATAAGGGAAATTTTTACGGAACTTACTGCAATGACTTTTAAACAAAAAGGCTATCCTAATAAGAGTCAAGAAGTTCATGCGCGGTGTGGCAGGTGGCTGAAAGCATACGTCATCCAGATCCATGCCGTTCAATTTAGGGTACATGTTCTTGTAACGAATGCCGATCACAGTCACCACGATTTTGGCTTAATTTTCAAAAAACTAAAGACTGACAAAAATCGTCATAGGTGTACCCATAAATTTACCGCGTCGCTTCATCCATAAATCCTTTTGCTCTTTCACCTTGCACTATTTTTAGCAGCTCTTAGCCTTTCAGTACTGCGTCCACATTAAACTTCCACAACCTGTAGTTGCTTGAGTTAAGCCGATGGAGAGTATTAATGAATGGATCCTTCAGTCATGATGTGAATTAAATAATTTTCTTTTTATTTCTATATCTTTCAAAAATATAAATTAAAAGGTCACATTGGGCGTTAAAACAGTTCAAAAGAAGTGAAAAAATATTTTAAAAAATTACCAAAGCCAACTAGAATAATATGAAACGTTGACAAATGAATAAAATTCAAAGTATGATGTGACAGGGTTGCAATTATATGCTGTTCCCATCAACAGTTTCTCATGGGTTGCATGAGGATTTTTTGAGCCTCAAATTTGGCAATTTTATATATTCAAGAAGCCATTCAGATGACAATTCACTTCATTGGAGAAGATGACTTAACTTTGTTTCATTACCCATTAAACGAATTGTTGTCACGGATATTTTATTTCATACTTAATTGGAACATGTCTTCTTTTATTTTTATTTTAAAATGAAAAAGTGCACTCTAACTGGGACACCCTGAATATCATAGCTAGCTGATCGAGGGCCGAAGCATTCTTTTGGTGTGGATTTAATTATTTTACTGTGATACCCTAGACAGGCATTGCATTCCTTAAAAGATTGTAGACTTTATTGCTTGCATTTAAAGGCTGCCACACAAAGTTGTGTGAATAATAAAATAAACAATCACCTTTTGGGAAAAAACAAAAACACACTTAGAAAAGTTACCCTTTAAAAGTTCCAGCACAGCCAAACTTCACCTGCCTTCCTCTAGCTGATTATTTATTTTTTGCATGTTTTCAAGTAAATTTTTGGAAAGGGGACAGACAGACGATGTTGTTTGTGGTGTTGTTGTTGGTTTCATTTATCATTTACTTCCACACAAGATCAAATCTTAAATTCAATAGTTGAGCAGAACAAAAAAAAAAAAAAAAATAAACTGAATGATGTTGCGTAAAATAAAATGAAAAGAGGAGAGCATTTGAAAATGAATTTATTTTGCAGCTGTTGAACATCTGCCTGTGAAGTGGTTTTTTTTTTTTTTGGTATTTTTGAAAACAACAAGTAAAAGAAAAGAAACATTTTGAATTTTGAACCAAACAAGTATATTCTTTAGTGTAACAAAATTAAATCACTCCTACTAACTCCAAGCAGGTACAGTTTGAGATGCATTTAAAAACAAAAAAAAAAATTCTTTAAACAAAATATTGTTGGTGGTTGAAAAATGTTTTCAACATGTTTGTGTTTTGTTAAGGTCAATTGGAATAGTTTTTAGTTTTTGTTGAATTTCAATGTTGGTTTTTGTTTCTTCAAAAAATTTTGTGGAATCTTGTCGATTTGGTTGACCCTTTTTATTTAAGCCAAATAAAATTAAATGGTTGGTGTGTAAACAAAATTACAGTGAAGTCTCCTTGAATATTGTTGTTTGTGGTTTTCTCTTTGTGCACAGTGGCACATTGCATTACCGCTCAATATAGATTCCACTGTATTTAGTTTTGTGGCTTTAACTTTATTTAAATCCTTCACTTTTTTATATTTTGTTTTAAATCATTTCTCTTGCGTTTTCTTAAGCGGCAGGTGCATTTTTGAATGAAATGAAAATGCAGGTAGAAAATATTATAATTCAGGTTTTTAAAAATCATGTTCACACAAAACCGACACACACACATCTTCAGGACGTAAAGGTAACTTTGGGAAAACAGCGAGACAAAAAAAGAGAGTGAGAGGCAGTAATGAAAAAAACAGAGACTTAAGCACGCCACCGTATCGTATCTGCTTATTAAAATACAAAATGCTGTGAAACACCAAATTTTGCCTAATTAAATTTGGTTTGTTTAGGCTCGGTTTACACATAGTTTAAGGAAAGAAGATTGCGAGCTCGTACTCTGCAATTCTCTCTTGGTTTCTATTCTTCCTTTTCGAATTGAAAAAAAAAAAAAAAATACCATGAAGGTACTAAATGGTTGCTGAATGCCTTTACCAAGTTATTTTTCTGTTTACAAAATCCAGCTGCCACATCTAGGGCAAGCACAATAGAAACAATTTTTGTTCTCAGCTCCAACGCATATAAAAGGTGTTTTTTTTAGAGCTTCTCAACTGCAAGTTGACAATACTACTTCACTTGCCAACTCATTTAACAGAAAAAGCTTTTTTGGACAGACTTTCAAACTTACATTGTTACGTCAATAAGCAGAATTGTCGCTTTTGGAGTAACGATACTCCACAGGTTTTGTCAAAACACCATTACATTCAGAGAAAATAACTATTTATAAGCTGGCACAGTCATTGGTTCAGATGTCTTCAAAAACGACGATAGTCAGAATGCTACTGTCAATGGGGACCTGAGTAGAAATTTTTTCTCACCTCAATTAGTTTGAATTAATTTTGCTGACATGTGGATCCAACTGGACGGAGCCACATGCCACACAGCGCATTCATTTACTCAAAGAAACTTTTGATGAAAGAATAATTTCACAGCACGGTCCAATTAATTGACCAAGAAGATGGTGTATTAACCCCATTGGATTATTTTGTTAAAAACTATGTAAAGTCCCTTTTCCAGGTCGATAAACCAGAGACAGAGATAAACCAGATAAAATTTTTCTATCCAATAAAGCCAGTTTTATTGACATGAAAAATATACTTCTTTGTTTTATTATGATTTAAGCTTATGCACACGTCTAGATGTGAAGTGGGTCTGGAGAACTGAATTTTGTAAACAAGGAAGCAACTTGCTGTGACGCTTAATATTCTTTTTTATTATTCTTGCTTTGAAAAAAATGCTCAAATTAACGTTACTTACAAGTTAATCGCATATTTTGAAATTCATATTAACATGACGTGCAGCTAGAACTCAGTTTAATGTTTACTCACGCATTGTGAACGAATTGCCCAGACTAAACAATTTGAAATTTTTGTCTTCTTTGTCACAGTAGCCGAGACGTACATGTCTATTCTATTTTAATATGAAGAAGATAGAGAGAATCGCTTGCACTCTCGTTTGAATGTTTTAAATGAAAAATAGCCAATCCTCTCATCAGAAAATAAAGAAGTTAAATTCGGCAGTGCCGAGTCTTATATACCCTTCACTGTGTTGGCGAAATATTAATATTTTTCACTTTCCACATTTTTCTAAAATATCAAAACCATAGAAAAAAATTATTGAGTGAAGATAAATATGCCGCGTTAAATATGTTTTAACGTACCCAATTACGTTTTTTAGTATTTGTAAATATATTTTCAGTATTAATGGCATATTTATCAAGTACATCTTACGTCATTAAACATTAAATGATTTTAGTAGTAGCCTAGCTTAGATCATCTATATTTGTAACCTACCAACCAAATATTCAGATATTACTTTGGATATTTAAAATTTTTTTGAAATTTTCATATACTCCAGTAGTGTTGTTCTCAAGGATTTTGGTAGTTTACGTTTTGCATCATAAAATAATAACTACGATTTTTTCAGAAAATGTTAAAACACTTCCAGAAAGTTTAGAGCCTACAGATTAAATTCCTTGTTGATTTTGGTAATTTTCCTGAGCAAAATCGGGAATGGTACCTCAGCAAAGTGAATAATGGTAAAAATCCCTCAGAAGAAGGGTACTGGGAAATTTCAAAAATGTTTTAAAAATAATGCAAAGTTTTTTCTGAGCACTTGCGCGATAGATTACAAATTTAGACGACCTCTTGTTTAAAACGATTTATGTACCAACCACCAACCCGTAATATTCTATGATTCGTTTGCCATCTCTTAGAGAAATTAACGTATTTATGCACATTTGTATTTATCTTAGTATGTCAAAAATACTGAAAAGATATTTACAAATACTAAAAAACATAAATAGAGGTGGTTTTGGTTTTTGACTCATAGCTCCGCCATTTATAAACCGATCTGGCTGAATTTCAATAGCAATAGTCTTACAGCAACAACTGACCGTTTGGTATGCTATACTTTTCTGTATGTTGTCTAGATTCTTCTGAAAGTTGATTTCAACGATTACACGGACAGACAGACGGTTAGACGACTCCGCTACTTATAAGGTCCAGAATATATATACTTTATAGGGTGTCCCATGTAGAGTGTAGAAATTACAAACCGAATCACAAAGTTATATATACCCTTCTTACTTAAGCATTAAACACATTCGACACAGCAAACTACACGACGACACGAAAGAGAGTGCGGTATGCAGCAATTCTCGCAACGCAGCAATATAATTACATTTTTTGAACGCGGCTGCGACATTCCTAAAATGCATAAAAATAATAATAACACTAAAGTTAATTCTATTTTGTTGTTTTCTTTTCTTTCTTCAGAATAAAATTTATGTCTTGAGAATAAAATACGTTTAAGCACTAATTTATTTTACATTTTTATTTTATTTTATATTTATTGACATTTCTTGCCGCACTCAAAAATAGAAATAGATTTAAATGGACGACAACAGTATTTGCCGTCGTGTTGTCGTGAAAATAATCATTTACATATAAATACATGTATTCTATTTTTGACATATTGCAGTCGGTGGTCTGCTGTGTCGAATGTGTTTAATGCTTTACAGTGAAGGGTATAAAAATAGTCCAACAGCTGTGCAGTTTGTAAAGAACAAAATAGAGCCTCAATGCCTGATTTTTGTCAGTCAGTAAAAAAATGCTTCGGCATTAATTTTTATTTTACTTTTTTGCTTTTGACTTCATTTTGTCTGTAAAGAGTGTCTCAGTAAGAGAGCACTTTTTCATTTTAAAATAAAAGCACGTATTTTTTGAAGAAGTTGTGAGTTATTTATTAGATTGTAAGGAAGACACGTTCCGATTAAGTACAACAATTCGTTTAATGAGTAGTGAAGAAAAGTAAAGTCAATGTCAATTTTTCGAAAAAAAAATCATCTCCGAAGAAAACACAGTTTCATCGGAATGGCTTTAAATATACCCAATGTTGTCAAATTCGGAGTTTAAAAATTCCGCATACAATTCGTGAGAAACAAAAGCACCCACGGTGAGTAGCAGTCTGCTGCGAATTTTGATCAAGTCTTACTTTTTTGAAGTTGATACCGAAATTGCTAGTTCTTGTGGCCTTAACTGAATGGCGTGGATCTGGACGACATTTGGTTTCAGCAAGACGGCTCCACTCATTACAGCATGAAAAGAAAAAGTGGGCTCTTGCTGGGACACCCTTTACTATGCAAAATATCTTTTCTGCGTGCATGTGAGTTCATTCATTTTTTGTCTTCTTCTAGTGCTTTATGCTATTTTTTTTCTTCATTTTCATATTTTTTTTTTAATTTTATGCGTTGCTGTTTTATTGGGGGCACAAAGTACACAAACACATCGCATGCACATGCTTGTGCGGTTATAATTCTTTTTTTATGAAACTAAAAAATTTTCTTTTCGTTTTTTTAATTAAAATTTTGTATTAATTAGAAATTGCACAAATAATTAGAATTAATTTGCTATTTAAAGCGTGAGAGAGAGAGAGAGAGAGAGAGAAGAAAACAGCAGAGAAAAGCATTGAAAAAGTGACAGAGACAAGTGGGCTGTTATTTTTGAAAGTGATATTAGTGCACTTTAAAACACCATTTAGCGGACTTATACCACTTTCAAAAATAGCAGCTCAAGTATTTGTTTTATATTTCAAAATTTCTTCAAAATTTATTTAAGAGAAAATTTAAAAATTTATAAATCAGATGCTGACATCTGAATTAAAACCCTGTTTTTTTTCTTTTGTTGTTCAGTGTTATCTTTTGCTCTACATAAATACTCCTGCAAAACATTTTTTCAACTGCCAAACACATTAATAATTTTTGTTTCTAAAAGTTTTTTTTTTTAGCAGGGATTGCAAAATATTTTATTTTTCTTTTTTTTTTTTGCAATTAAAAAGAAGAAATACGGTTGAGGGTAAGGAATACACACAAACATTTAAATAATCTTTAAAATTAAAAATTGCGAATGTTCGAAAATCTGTCTGTTTGCTTGTTCGCTATACAAATTTTTGTTTCCTAACAGAAATCACTTAAAGTACATATAACCTTTGTTTTCTAAAACTAGTTAAATGGGTTTTTAAATAGAAATTGGTTAAAATCCTGTTTTTCTAAGAATTTTTCTGAAATTTGCTGCATACGGTCGTTATACTTCAAGCAAGGATCTATACGTATATGTTGCCTATAACTTTGCTCGAAGCAAAGATACGTAAGTTTGGTTTTCATAAAAACGTTTCTTTGGTCTTTACATTTTGTTTTCGTTATGATTACAACTTTTTATCGGCTCTTTTTAAGGCATTTTTCATGACATCCTGCAACATCTCAGTTTAAATTTCTTAAATTTCGTGACGAATCGATTGGGGCTTATTCACATAAACTTTTGATTTTAAAAAACTCCGCAAGAAAAAGTCTGGTGCTGTTAAGTTCGAATATCTGGCTAGGCATGCTAAATCGGCACTTCATGGAACGTTGAACGAGCTATGTATGCTTTGGCCCCATCTTGCTGAAACCACATGTGTTCTAGTCCTTGCTGTTCCATTTCTGGCACAAGAAAATTTCCAATCATGTTTCCAGCATGAATCCCACACCATACAGTTGGTTTTTGTGGATGCAATGATGTTTCATGGATTAATTGAGAATTGTGTGGTTCCAAAGCGGTTTTGTGAGGCATTGGACGATTAGGTTATTTTTGATGCAATTTCCGCTGAGTGGCAATAATGGAACCATAATTTTCAATAAATATTGTCACTCTTTCTGCCGGTTCTTGTGGCGAATATTTATCCATAATAATATTTGGACATCTGCACAGCACAATAGTTAAAGCGAAACTGAACTAAACGTCACATAACCAAGATGGCGCGCAATCAAACTGGTATAGGGACTTTGGCCCCACCTTCTGGACGAACTATGCTCATTGAAAAAAATTTGTTGAAATTAACTTTGTAATGATAATCATTATGAAATGTTAGATATGATTTCAGAAGCTTCAAAGCCATATAAATCTATTGAGACTGTTGTGAACTCAAGTCAAGCTATTCTAAGTCGATTATTTACTTGAATAATAATAATTTTAACAGATTGTTCTGAATTTTTATATATTTATGTGCTCTTCTTACTCACAGAGTAAAGATCCGGACGAGACCGGGTAAAAGCAGATAGTAAATAATAAAAAAACAATCTTTGAAAAATAATAAAAATTTTAGAATCAAATGTAAAAGAGAAGAGAAGAATAAAAATAGAATATATAGTTTTCAATATTAAAATGTTGCTTAAGAAATTTATTTATTTATTCAGTTCAATGCTTACTGAGTTTTTTGTTTGAATATTTGAATCTTTTTGTAACTATTGATTAATAATTCTTATTTAGTCAATTGCTTTTACAATATAAAGGTTCTAATGTTTGCAAGAAACGTTGGGAGTAATCTACTGAGGATTCAGAGTAGCGTCTGATGAAATTGTCCATATGGATATGCTATCCCCTTCAGTACTTATTGTACTGAATAAATAACTCATGAGAATATCATGAGTAAAAGAATAAATTTTAAAACCAACACAATTTCTGGAATTAAGCACAAATAAAGATTAATATTTTGTTAAACTTTTAAATTCCAAACAGAAATTATTACATTATTTGATTATTATTTTTTTGATTTTAAATTTTTGTTCAGAAAGACATTTTTGAAAAAAAAATTTTTGTTACTAAAAAAAATTATTTTTAAGAAAATGTTTTTGAAAAATAAAATTTATTACAACAAAACGCTTAAAAATATTACAAATATTTCATTAAATACATTTTTTTATGATCAAATTGTTATTATTTCATTGCGATTCAGTTTATTGCACAAATTTTTCATAAAAACTTGTTTAGCAAAAAAAGCAAAAAATTTACTTTTTTATGAAATTGGGGCATAATGTTTACGCTCCCTGGCCGCAATCGATTAGTCAGAAATTCAGTTAATTAAATCGTAAATAATTACGTTTCGACTACACAAAAAAAGCGGCGCTTACTTTAGCCACACAATAAACGGCTACTGTTTTCGTTTTCTGATGATGGATTAAGACGACAATTGTTTACTTTTCAGAGAAAAAAAATTAAATTAAATAAATAAAAGAGAAGAAAAAATTATATTTGTAGATCTGATAAAATACGAGTGTCAATAATTTAATTTCAACTATTAAAAAAAAAATTATGTCCTTAAAAATTCATTTAAAAAAAATGAATTTTACACGCACAAAAACAGGGCAAAAACCGGCCTTCTCTGCGGCTGCATTTAATTTATGTTGAATATTAATTGAAGGAGAAAAAACACTCTGAAAGTAACTATGACATAATTTCTGTGAGTCTATTTGCTATTTGGTCATTATCACTGTGCGCAACAAATAAAAAATCAAAAAAGTTTTTAAAAATTTTTTTAATTCATTAAAAAGAAGAAGAAGCTTTTACTTTTTCTCTTACGTAATTATTCAAAAGGCCTTTCGAGGATTTAAAAAAATTATTTAAGATTTAATAGCCGAAATTAACATCTCAAATAACGATTTTTATCGTACCGAATATTTTTATCGGAAAGTTACTGAATACCGAATTCGATAAAATATCGTTATACTTGTTTTTTCGATACAAATGTTCGTAATAAAAGTTACTGAATCGCACTGCAGAAGCTTTTACTTTTTCTCTTATGTAATTATTCAAAAGGCCTTTCGAGGATTTAAAAAAATTATTTAAGATTTAATAGCCGAAATTAACATCTCAAATAACGATTTTTATCGTACCGAATATTTTTATCGGAAAGTTACTGAATACCGAATTCGATAAAATATCGTTATACTTGTTTTTTCGATACAAATGTTCGTAATAAAAGTTACTGAATCGCACTGCAGAAGCTTTTACTTTTTCTCTTACGTAATTATTCAAAAGGCCTTTCGAGGATTTAAAAAAATTATTTAAGATTTAATAGCCGAAATTAACATCTCAAATAACGATTTTTATCGTACCGAATATTTTTATCGGAAAGTTACTGAATACCGAATTCGATAAAATATCGTTATACTTGTTTTTTCGATACAAATGTTCGTAATAAAAGTTACTGAATCGCACTGCAGAAGCTTTTACTTTTTCTCTTATGTAATTATTCAAAAGGCCTTTCGAGGATTTAAAAAAATTATTTAAGATTTAATAGCCGAAATTAACATCTCAAATAACGATTTTTATCGTACCGAATATTTTTATCGGAAAGTTACTGAATACCGAATTCGATAAAATATCGTTATACTTGTTTTTTCGATACAAATGTTCGTAATAAAAGTTACTGAATCGCACTGCAGAAGCTTTTACTTTTTCTCTTACGTAATTATTCAAAAGGCCTTTCGAGGATTTAAAAAAATTATTTAAGATTTAATAGCCGAAATTAACATCTCAAATAACGATTTTTATCGTACCGAATATTTTTATCGGAAAGTTACTGAATACCGAATTCGATAAAATATCGTTATACTTGTTTTTTCGATACAAATGTTCGTAATAAAAGTTACTGAATCGCACTGCAGGTACCCTATTTTGTTAGAGTTGGTGCTGGTGGAAGGTTCAAGTTCGAAAATTTTACTTTAAATAGTGAAACACTTAAAATCAATGAATCACTTAAAACCACATGATATCAATGAATCTATTTTATTAAATTGATTACTAATTACATGTGACATGTGACATGTAACATTTTTGGCTAAAATACTTTTAAAAAATGTCCAAATGTTAGTCAAGTAGAACCAAATTTTATTTTTGTTAAATTGAATCATTGAAAGAAGAGAAACCAAAACATCACAAAACCTCATCAAAATACAAAATGCAACTACGTAAAACTAGGAATAGAAACAAGGCGAATTTATTATGAAGTGCAAGTAATTCTGCACCAAAATGTTATTGCTTTTTCTCCTTGAAAATGTCAAAATAAGCAGATTTGATAGCTTCAGGGCTCAAACAACTATAATCAGCTGAGCCACTGACTACACCTTATAATGAATTCGCCGCGAACAGCAAGTTATTTCTAAGAAGAGAGCACTTATAACAAAATATGCAAAAACATGCATTTAAGGCAAAATATTCAAAAGTATGCACTAACAAATTGATGCCATTTTACTTGAAATATTGTGATTCGCAGAGATATATTTTGTTCTTCTTATTAAATGAAAATTTTATTTTTTTTTTAATTCTAACAATAATTTTCCTACCCAAAATAAAGCAAAAACAAAGTTTAAAAAAATCCTTGCATGGACCAAAGATTAGTTATGAGAGGCTGAATTTTTCAATTCCGAATAGTATATTCGGATTCGGAATACAGAACAGCACTGATTGACTTTAGGTAGGTCTTAGAGTAACGACAACAAACATGCATTTGCGTACAGTTCCATTCCGTCCCTGGCTACACAAACGTGTAGGTAAATTTTATGTTTTTTTAAAAGAGAAATTTATGTATAAATGTCTAACTTTTATACATTTATAATATATTTTGTCCAAGTAAAATCCCAAGGCACACATATGAGTATGTCCTGTTTCTAAGGACATAAGTTTTGTATGGACATACAAAATTAATTTTTACGAATTATCGCATAAAACTTTGAAATTCCTCGGGACTGAAAGGGTTAAATAATAAAATATTCTATCCAATAAAGCCCGTTTCATTAATATTGAAAGTATACTTCTTTGATTTATTATGATTTAAGCTTGTGTAACTGTGAAAAAAGCACCCTGTATTAGTATTGAATTACTCACGAGTTTTATTTTTATTTTTCGCTTTTAATTACGAGTCCAATAAACAATAAAAACTGGTAGCATTCCCATCATAAACATTTTGAATGGCACATTCATTGTCTGTTTTTTATTTTGTTGTTGGTTACTAGTTATTGCATTTTAAATTTCACATTTTGCAGCAACTAATTAATTGTAATACAATTCATTTAACATAATGGGCTTTAAAAATATTATTTATTTGTTTGTTTTTCTCTCTCTTTCTCTCTCTCTCTCTCTCTTTTGCATTTTTAAAAATAAATTGTTAAAGTTAAAGTTGTAGTGCTTTTTGCTGATGATTTATTTCTACAGGCCTTTCAATCAAAAGTCTTGACAGCGCTGCCCAGCCAGAAATTATGATAATTTTTTTAATGAATTTATTAATAAATAAACACTTCTGTGTCTGTGTCTGTGTGTGTGTCACTTATACATAAAAATAAAATTGCTTTTATTTGTATTTGAAGTCATGCTTATTGAATTTCTGATCAACGGAAATGTTCCACATATTTATTTTGTAATAAACAGAATGTATAAGAATTTTTTTTCTTTCATGTTTTTATTAAACGTTTATTTAATTCAACACAACACAAATTCCCAAATATGGCAACTATGTCATTGCAAATGAGTAATTTTTTAAAAGTAAAATAATCGGTTGGGTTCTGCAATGATTTTGGTGCCACAAAAACTAAAACTGATTTCTAGTGTACACGATAGCCTGCTTCAAACTGTTTATCTATTTTTTTTTAATCCTACGTGTAGGAGATATATCGTTATACATAAAAAAGAGGAAGTGGTGCCATATGATTTGCAACAACTCGAAAACTACCTCCTGATTAAATTTACAAAAGCACCAAAAAATCAGGAATACAGTAACCTTAAAATTATATTATGATCAATATTTTAAAAGTCCTAGAGCTTAAGGCGAATTCATACAAGATGAACTCACGTTGACAACAAACACAACAATATAATGGTAAAATTATACAGGTGTATGCATTCAGGAAATTATAACATTCGGCTTTTATACCAAGTTGTCAAAATTGTTCAAGAAATTTTTTTAACAAACATTTTTATTTACATAAAAAATATACTAAAAATTAATTAATGATTGAGAAATCATCGTTAGAGTTAAGTTCAAATTAATTAATTGTAAATGAAAATTAATTTTGACAACTTAGGGTAAATCAGCTGTGGAGCGAATTGCATAATACACACACCTCAATAATTTCACCCTAAACAATACAGAAACAACAGGCATTTTGTTTGTGTAAAATATAGCGACTTTTCAAATATATATATTTTTTTTTTCATATTTCAGTTCATATTTTTAATTACAGTGAGCAAAAAAAGTACTGCACACTTTAATTTTAAAATGTTAGCATATAAATAAGACCAAAAATGATAGAATAAAGTAAAATAAAATAAATAAATAAGTAAAACGAATACCAAGTATGAAAGGGAACTTTTGCTCAAAACTAACCATAAAAAGACTTTCGTCAAATTTGAATTAATTATTTCTTTATTTTTATTATTATTTTTTAATTCACCTTGCCAAAAAAAATATATATTTTTATTAATTTTTTTTTATTTTAGATTTTTTATGATTTTTTTAAGAAAAAATTTTGGAATTTTTCTTGAAAAAAAATTTAATTTTTGACGGCAAAATTCATCAGTTTGCTTCAGTGTATGCTTACGATTTTAAAACACCAAAACTCTAGCGTTGACTTTATCAGAACGTGGCTGATAACTAACACAAGCAAAAAATCTTTTTGACAGCTTCAAAACTTTATGAACTAAAAGTTTGAGGCTCGTTTCTGTAACTATATGCGAGAACTTCTCACATCGAAAAGTGTGAAACAAAAAACTCCACCATTTCTCGATTTGAGAGTAAAAAGTGTTTCTGTAGTTTAATGTGAGAAAATGCAAAGCTGTTACGTCGTTATTGGAATTTTCCAATGATTCAAATGTCAAATACAATATAAAGTGTCATCAAAAAGAGGAATTTATATAAAATGAATGTACTTCTACATGACATTTTTGTTTGTTACAAATTTTGTTAGTACAAAATTTGAAACAACAAAATGGTGCGATGCCATCACCTCTGTGATGCCACACAAAAAAAAAAGAAGAAAATTTATTAACAAAGAATACACATAAAATTTCAATATTTAGCTACAAAAAATATTCCACTACATTTATTAATTTAAACGTTTTAAGTTTATTAATTTTCATTTTGTCATTTCTTTCGCACGCTTCTCTCATGCATTCTAAAATGTGAGATGTCTGGACAGTTCTAGTGAGACTTTTTTCGCCAAATTTTGTTACAGAAACACTTGTACTTGCATTTTTCCAATAAAATTTGGCAACTGTGCTTTTTTTGTTCAATTCGAAATGGAAAATTGTTAAATTTATTTTTCTAATTAATTTCCCAGATAAGCCTCTGTATTATTAAATTAAGGAAAAATTAATTTTAAAATTTACCACTTTCTAATCGAGTTATTTTATATAAATAAAATATTTATATTTATGTTTGCCATATACTTTTGGACTAGCCACACCCATTTTTAAGCCCACTTGTCAACGACTTACACTCAACACTGTTCAGAGATATTTATGTGTGCCTGAACTTAATTTAAGCCTGACATTATGCTTTGAAATATTTTATTCAGAACTTTGGTTGGCGCCTCTGATAGTAATGTTAGCAAAACCACGAGCCATTTTACTTGGATGGGTTTTTTTTTAAATTAGAATTCTATTTGTAAACGGATTTCTCTATAAGGATAGCGAGGCTGGGCCGGCGAGACCGGGCAAAAACATCTAGTAATAAAATAATCTTGATTTCGGTTTTGTTTTTTTGCAATTTATAAAGCAAACAGTACAAGTTATACATGAGTGACCTTATCGCCCAATTTATAAAGAACAAATCGTACAAGATACACAGAATAGTCAGGCATTTATGTAACGCTTTGATTTCAATTGCAATTAATTTAAATAAATTGAAAATAACAATCATACAAATAATAATGCTGTGCCCTCAATTTTGGAACGGGAAAGACGGGGGTGGCGAGAAGTTATGTTGTTGGCATACACATAAATATCTCAGCAGGAATGTAGAAGGATGGAACAGGGATATTTTCCCCTCTCATCTCATTAAAAATTGGTTTAGCAGACTCGATGGCATTTATATTGCTGAAAATGCGAAATATTGATATAAAAATTAAAATCTGAACTTGTAGTTCAGTTTCTTTTTCAGCTGAGTTACGCTCAGTCCGACTAAGGTCGACAAAGGTCTGCTTCCAAAAACCCTTTCGACACTTAAATGAATATAAACGAGCAAAATAATTAAATCCGAACGAGGGAATGCTTCGGCCTCGACTCAATGAAAATTAATACGGTGGCAAACTTTGTTCCGTACGCCATATATCACCGAACACAATGAAAAATGTCTTATTTATTTCTTTTTACGATAAAAAAAACGATAACTAAAAGTGGGATGTTATCGAACAGATAAATGCTTTTTGCTAATTACAATCAAATTTTAAGTAAAAATTTATGATAAGCTAAAGATAGGTTTGTGTTGCTCATAACTTTTAACGTGAACTTTAAGCATTTAAAGTTGCCATATTTTCGAATTTAGGTATGGCAACCTCAGCAGTCATAGACATTGAATAATTTACACAATAAAATAACAAATATTCAAATAAAATTTTAAAAGTAAAGAATTTCTTAGTTATCTGAAAAATTACAGGCGAAAAAAGGCATTATGTATTTATAGCAACGAAAAGTAATCGGTACTCACAGCAGTGATGCCACATAACAAAATTTATAATATTAATCTTATTGAGAACTTGTAATAATGGAAAAAGGTTATTGATCACTTTATCAGTTACTTTAACTAAAGTTAATTATAGCTATGTGAGACCTTATGAGTAATAAAGGAACTTAATTGTAAAAGAGAAGATCAAATAAAATTACATTCTGTACTAAAGAATTTTTTCAGCAAAAACTTAAATTGGAGTTGTAGCTGCTTTAACTAAACAACTTGGGCGGGGCCATAGCCCCTTCTTTTCGTGTAATAAGAAAATGCTAAACTTAAAAAAAAAACATCAAGAGCAGAGGCACTTTTAGCGAGATTCCAACTTTTGTGAATTAATCCTCCTTTTTAAATCCGACTTTCTACGCCTGTGTTCTTTAGAAAACAATTTGATTAACGAAATATGTATGTATGTGGGTAAAAGCTATACACTGAGAGATCTTCTATGCACAAATAATAATAGAGAGATAGAGTTTCTTTAGGGTGTCTCAATAAGAGTGAGGTTTTTATTTTCAAATTAAAGCACGTATTTACGAGAGTTGTAGTTTTTTTATATCTACACCGGCAATTCATTCAATGAGTTATGGAGCAAAGTGAAGTCAACGCCAATTCCATCTGAATGGTTTTAGGAATACACAAAATTGTCAAATTTGGAGCTCAAAAAATTATCTTACAATCCATGAAAAAGCAATACTTGCAGCAAATTTTGGTCAGGCCTTACTTGCGGTAACTGTGAACGGTATTCGTTACATCATTATGATAACGGAGTGAGTTCTTGCGGCCTCAACTGGACTACATGTAATTTCAGCCAGACGGCACCAAGTGCCACACAGCGCATAAAACAATCTATTTATTTCACAATGGAATGAAAAAATTCACTTTTGCTGCGACCCTTTTTACTGTTAAGTGTTACGTTAATGTGCTCTTTCCATAACACACGCACTCAACTTGTTTTGATATTTTATATGAAAATGACTAAAAAGTTGAATGTTTTTTTACAAAAATTTTCTAGATGACTTAATCGGCTGGGTTACAGAAACACAAATTTTCAGTTTCAAGTTTTATTTATGAGCAGAAACTTTCACGTATCTACAAATGATGATCAGTTAAGTCGATCCAGCTCTTACTCTCTTACTTAATTTTTTTTTAACTAAAATAAGATTTAATTAATTTTGTATTTTAAATTAAATTTTATTTTATAAAGAAAATTAAAATCTAGAAATTTTATACTTAAGGAAAGCCAAGTTTATTGCACTTAAATCAAGATCCAGATAAAAAAAAATTAATTAATGGAAACTTAAAGGCACGAATTTTAACTGGATTTTATTTTCATAAATTTTTAATGAAGCAAAAATAATTTTTTTAATAAATTTGGTGGATTAAACTTTAATTTAGCCAGCACCAGTTATTTGAATTTTTTATTTGAAACTGTCACTTATTTACGAGGAGAGTAACACATACACCCACTGCCGCCGCCCTTAAAAACAAAACATTGTTAGTAATCTCTTCAGCAAAGTAAAAAAGTTCCAAACAAGTGTTATGAAATATTGAAAATAGTTTCCACAAATAAATCATACTCCCCTCCCCCACTCTATATCACTACAACCATTAAAAAACGTAAATTATATGCGAGGTGCGTCGTAGTTAATTTTTTAATTAAGAAAAGAAAACATTAAATTTAAGATACGCTTGAGTTAGAGAATTTTTGATACGAAATTAATACACAGTTCGAAGAAAGAAGCCTCGAAACTGTCGAAGTGGTTCTTAAGTTGTTTAAATCAATGACTTATATTCCAAGCTAATCCAAGCAAATTTGGTAGCACTGTTTAAGTATCAATCTATTCAGAATGACTTGGCAGATTTTTATGTTAAAACGTCAATTTTATATGACAGTTCATGTAACTGTTATTTAATCTTTTCGTAAATTCTAGTGGACTTTAAACAAGCACACTTTATGTACGAGTATGTATGAGTTAGAAAGCAGAGGCATAACCAGTCAGAAAAATTAGATTTTTTTTGTTAACATAAAAATGTTATGGATTTAAAATCGTTTTTAAAATGATACCGACTTTAGTGAGACTATGATTAGGGGCCATTATGTTATATAAATATGGACTCGAAACCTTTTAAAATGGTACTTATTGAACACACCTCGTTTAATTTATAGTTTTCATTTTGATTAGTTCGTTTCTTGATATTTCAAACAAACGCCTCAATTGTTTCCTCAATTTTTTCAATTGCGTGTGTGGAATTGTTGGATAGAATAAGAAAAAAAAGAACGAGGTTCTAAAGGGTGTCGCAACAAGAACGCAAGATTTAAATTTTAAATAAAACACAGATATTAAAAAAAAAATAGTGAAACTTTATTATATCGTAAAGTAGACAGAATGAGGTTATGTATGGAACAACATATCGGGCAGATGGCCGCCGCGGCTTTGCCGCACACACGCGATCTTTTAACGAAATTTTCAATGACCGTTTTGAATAAATGCTGGGGTATTTCATTAATGCAGCGTCCAATTTCCTCTTTTAAGGCTTGAGTCGTCGTCGACTTATTCGCGTAAGCCATCGACTTCAAAAAACCCCAAAGAAAAAAGTCTAATGGTGTTATATCGCACGATCTAGGCGGCCAATTCTGGTCTCCAAAACACGACCGGGAAATGACTGATGCAGCAATTGAATTCTTTCTCTGGCTGTATGACATGTGGTGCCGTCATGTTGGAACCACAAGCCCTCCACATTCATTTCTTCAATTCTAGGCAAGAAAAAACTGGTTCAAATGTCAAACAATGACACTTCGAATGGCGCCAAATTTAAATCTTGCGTTCTTGTTGGGACACCCTTTATTAAGTTTAAATTACAAACAAGTGAATCATAGGAAATGTGTTGTCCCAATCGATACAAAAATACTTGTATCTAGTGCTCGCTTAATTTTCTCAATACTTTCCTTTGCCATGCTGCGCAAATACTATTGCAGAGCATTCAAAGTTGTTAAAAATTCTTCATGTCTTTTTAATAACTTCCTTTTCTTATTAAGAACAAAAATTCTATTCGTTTTTGATTTTTGTTTAAAATTGTTAAAGAATTGAAAAACAAATTATTATTTTGAACTTGTCTGTTAAAAAAAACAGTCCAACAATTTCATTATTAAACATTCAATGCAAAAAAACTGAAGAAGAAAACGTGAATGACCGGTTTATAGCACCTGCTGTTTTTTTCTTTTGTGATAATGAAGTTGAACGTTTGGATTCAAGCACTAGAGATCAGCAGCAATCAAAAAAAAAAAAAATATTTTAAAAACAAACCATAAAATGATGCCGAATTTTTTGCTATTTCTCTTTTTTGTTTTTTTTTTTTTTCTTATCTAATTTTAATTAAATTTAGCTTAAGCTTAAGACGTTAATACACGACATGTTTTTCACACTGCGCTTTTTCAAATGAACTACTTTTTCTGTTAAAGAAAAATGTTTCCAGATAAAAATTAGTTATGGATTCTGAAAGAGAAGCTGGTTTGAGGTATTCCCCGTAGCGGAATCTCTTCTGGTGTGGCAACTGTACAAAATTATCTAGAATCGTGTAAGAAGACTTTATTAATTTTTTTTTTAAGAAAAATTATTCCAAATAAAAATTTGTCACATATTACGAAATTAGAGAATAATGGTTTTTGCTTGAAGTATGTCCCGTCCCGGAATCTTTTCCGGTGTGCTCACTATACAAAATTTGGCATCCAAAAAGCACTACCGCGTATTTGAATAATAATACACTACGACTATAATCGCACCGCGACCTTTAAAAATCTATTGTGCAGAAATAATAATACAAGTTCGTAAGCTAACTTTTGTCATGCACATTTGAAAAAACGTAAGGTTTTAGGTTTTTGCAAATTCAACTCGGCGAATTTAACTTCATCCACTTAAAATATAAAGTTATGTGAATATCGTTACCTGGTGTTTTTGTTTTGATAGAAAAAAAACTGAGCAAAAACTACTTACAAACATTGAATGAGAATGTTACAAGTGCTGTTGTAAACAAACAGACGTAATTGTGTAAAACGTTTGTGACCAAAAATGCTACACCTTCTGTAAAGTAACAAATCTGTCACAGAATGGGAAATTCGGCTTTGTCTTATTAAGGAGTTGCTTATTTCTTATCAGGTTATCTTATGTTAAAGGACTACAACTTTAAAAAACCTAAAAGTTTTTCTTATAAAATTATTTTGATTCCAGCAAACGGTATTGTTTTCATTAACCATTTCTTTAATTCTAGAATATATCGCCACAATAACAAAAGTTATTAAGCAATAAGTGCGACAACAAGTCGCCTTGAGCGATTTTTCCTTATTAACCCAGATTTTATGGTTATGGCTTTTCTGAATTTTAAATATAATATCTCTGACGACTAACTGCTAGAGCCTGCGAAAAAGACATGAATCTGAAACTTAAGAAACACATGTATAAAACATGTCGTGTATTGGTGGCTCTAAATTCTTTTTAATGACAAAAAAATATATTTTACCCGATTTAATTAAATTTATTTAATTACTTGAACGAGCAGAAATTAAATTTCAAAGAGAATTTCTGTAGATGGAACATCATTAAATCGGCCACCACTTGCACAGATTTTTCCACGCTGAAAATTACAGCAAAATAAAAATTAAAAGTTTTTATGCGAAAGATTATAATTAAATGGGGAAGTGTTTTTGAGGAAAATTTAATTTTTTGAAGAATGCACAAAATTAAAAAGAGAAAAATTTCATTCATAATTAGAAATTGTGAAAAAGCTTCCTGCGACTTTATATTCATTGGGCTGCTGTATAAAAAATATCAAAAGTCAAAACTATTTAAATTAAAAAGAAATTTATTTTAATTATCGGTTGGAAGATTCTGTTGTTATAAGTCTGAAATTGGGCAGCATTGCACGTCTTTTATTTTTAGTTTATTATTTAAGCACACATTTTGTTCTGCGATAATTAATTTTGAATAAAAATTTGGAACCAAAAAGTTAAAATAAAAAAGTTTACTACTAAGAGAGATCTATATAGAACATTTCATCAGGCGCTACTCTGAATCCTCAGTGGATGTATCCCAAGTTTTGTTACACCAATTGACTCAATAAGGAAACAATAAAGTTTCGAAAAATGCAAACAAGAAAATAAAAAATTTCCATGGAAAATAATGCATTTTGCAAACCAACATAAATTGGAATGAAGCACCAAAAAAGATTAATTTTTTTTTTTTTAATTATTTTATTTACTAGGCAAGGATAACAGGCGAATTTGAAGGATTAAAAGCAAAAAGATGCAAAAGAAAAACATCTGTCTACTTTTTGAGGCAGCGTATGTGTATTTAATTACAGAGGGTTAAATAAAACTACAATACATTAAGGAAAATACAAAAGATTTTCTTTGTTAACAAACAGAGGCTTAAAAAAATTGCAAAGGATTTTTCTAAAACAATTTCTGTTAAGTAGAGCGAGAGAGAGAGAGAGAGAGAGAGAGAGAAAACGTATCAGGCATAATGAACGAAGGATTTAAAAAATTTATTTATTTTGCTAGAAAATTTCTTTAGAAATGAATACCAGTGTGTTCTTACAAAACAAAATTGAGGGTGGTCTCAAAACTATTTCAAGGCACTCTGTCACAATATTTTTCTTTAAGATGAAAATAAATAAAGGAGAACTTAAATTTTCAAATTAATAAAAAGAAAAAAAATTTTAAGCCAAAATGAGGGGCTAGTCCCCTACAAAACTCAGTGGACTTTTAATGAATTTAAGCGTGATTTAGACTGAATTCACCCACTAGTTTTTTGTCCGCACAATACTTTTGTATACGTAATTTGAAGAGAAATGTTGTTCGAACCAAAATGGTATCATTTGTACGACATCCATTTTGCCTTAGATTATTTAATGCTTTACTGACGACAGTTGAGAACTAATGTCAACATTGTTTATTAACGTGTATTTCGCATGTGTTTACTACACAAATGTCGAAACAGAACTGACATTAGAGGCCGATCGCAAAATTTATAGCATTTTCTGATAGGTGGATTACTTTTGCGCCACCTGATTACTTTTGCGCCACCCGTTATGTAGAATTGAAAAAATTACAGTCATACCCAAATTGGCGCGGCAAGGGTTTTTATCTGTCAAAAATTTTTATGGCCATATTGAAAAAATATTGAGCAATTGGAAAATACAATTTTGAACGGCTGCAAAACGATTTCTTTTTTAGTTTTTTGATTTTTGTTTTGTTAATACAGCGTTTTTCACTCTATTTTTGTTTGTCTTTAAAAGGTTTCATCAAACAAGATGATTAACACTGCTGTAGAAGGCGCTAAAAAAACGCTCAGCATGCCGCTCCAATTTAGGTTGGACTGTTAGAAACTATTTCTGGGCCCAAATCTAGTATTTTCACCTGAAATAATTTTGAAAATTTTAATAAGAGTTGCTCAATATCAAGTAGGGAGATTTGGCCCTTCTTTCATTAATTTCGATGCGGTTTAATTTTGGGCTTACAAAAAACTTACTTAGAGCAGACTCTGCAAATTAATTTTTTATGCCTGTAATTTTTTGTGAATGACCTCTTTTTGTAATTATACGTCTGCCTTCGTACCTGTTATGAGTATGTTCTTGGAAAAACTATACAGACATTTTTTATTGTAATAAAATAAAAAATTAAAAGTGAAGTATGAATGAATAAGCATGAATCGTATGTTCAGAGGGTACTTTTGTTTCAAAGAGAACGATTCTTATTTCTTCTCTTCTAATATAAACCAAAGGTTGCAGAGAAGCTGTTAAAAAGCATGAAAAAACAAACAAGAAATTGTAAGAGTTTTCCTTTCTAAACCACAAAAAAAAAAAAAAAAAATTAAAGTCACATGTCAAATAAAAAATTTACACTGTTGTCACATTTCCATCAATTACAGGTCGTCTAATGTAACTTTAAATACCTGAACTCAGATTTCTATACTTAAATTTTCTTTTTTTTTTAGATTTCTATCAACAAATTTATGAGGGTTAGTTGACATTTTTGGTTTTGGCTCCAGAATTGGGCTAATAATTTCAACTTGAAAGCTTGTCTGGACTGTTTATGAATATTTAATTTTTTTTTATCAAAATGTGACTCATACAGTGACACACATCTTATGAAAAACACACAAAAAATATGATGAAGTGAATGTTTAGCATTCTAGTAAACAAAACTTTAATAAAAAATAATAATAATAAAATTTGGACGTCTACACAACACAATAGTTAAAGTGAAACTGAACTAAACGTCAAATAACCAAGATGGCAATCAAAATGTATTAACAGCTGATGTGATAATAAATACATTATGCCAACGAGTGCCATTAAAGTTGCCGGGAATTTTCGGAAACTTTATGCTTCAATCCCGTTTTCCCGCTAAATGGAAAAGTGCGGGGAAAGAAAAACAAAACCTGCACAGTGCAGGTGAAGTGTGGGCTAAGCATTCAAAGAATTTGTGTGAGTATTCGTTTAGAAAATAAGGAGTTTAGGCTTCACTGTTTTAAAGAATTCTTTTGGTACATAAAAAAAATATTTGTTTACTGTTTAACCATTTAAAAAAGAGAGGGTTACCAAATAAGGCACAAGAATAAGCAAGAAGCTGATACAAGTAAGTTTTTAACAATAAAACCCAAAAACAAAAACGTTGAGAGTTTTTGTGTTTTACGAAAACTAATTTAATAAAACAAACACGATGGGGAGTGAATATTTGTTGTAATACTAGATGTTGTTTGAAAGATAAGCAGAAAAGGAATGAGGTTGTCAATAAAAAGAATTTAATCTAAAAATCAAAACTATCAAGTGTAAAGTTACCGATAGTTAAAGTAAAGATTTTATATGTAAAAATTAAGCTTTCTGTTGGCCATTAAATTAAAATTATCGATAGGTTAAGTATCGGTTAGTGTGTCCTTAACTATTCCCCCAAATTTGGTTAAAAAGTTTTTGAGAAAAATCCACAAAATTCTAAAGGGTGTCCCAACAAGGACGCAAGATTTAAATTTGGCGCCATTCGAAGTGTCATTGTTTGACATTTGAACAATTGTTATTGTTTGCTAGTAGAAGGTACGAGGTTAGTAAAAAATGACCATGGACAGCGAAGGGAGTTCGTTAATTGGGTATTGGAGAGACAACATGAAAATGCTGATTTTGCCGATAAAATCATCTTCAGTGACGAGGCCCATTTCCATCTTGATGGCTTCGTCAATAGGCAGAATTGTCGCATTTGGGGTGAGGAAAATCCTCGAGTGATTCACGGGAAGCAAATGCATTCTCAACGTGTCACTGTGTGGTGTGGTTTTTGGGCTGGAGGAATCATTGGACTTTTTTTTTATGAAAATGAGGCAGGTTAAGCGCAAACAGTCAATGGTGTTCGGTATCGTGAAATGATAACCAGTTTTTTCTTGCCTAGAATTGAAGAAATGAATATGGAGGGCTTGTGGTTTCAACAAGACGGCGCCACATGTCATACAGCCAGAGAAACAATTCAATTGCTGCATCAGTCATTTCTCGGTCGTGTTTTGGAGACCAGAATTGGCCGCCTAGATCGTGCGATATAACACCATTAGACTTTTTTCTTTGGGGTTTTTTGAAGTCGATGGCTTACGCGAATAAGTCGACGACGACTAAAGCCTTAAAAGAGGAAATTGGACGCTGCATTAATGAAATACCCCAGCATTTATTCAAAACGGTCATTGAAAATTTCGTTAAAAGATCGCGTGCGGCAAAGCCGCGGCGGCCATCTGCCCGATATGTTGTTCCATACATAACCTCATTCTGTCTACTTTACGATATAATAAAGTTTCACGATTTTTTTTTAAATATCTGTGTTTTGTTTAAAATTTAAATCTTGCGTTCTTGTTGCAACACCCTTTATAAGCAAGAGAATGAGAACGTTATTTTTCTATATGAAGAGCAGGTCACTAATTTTGCAATCTTAAGAATTGTACTGAACTGCTATCGAATAACTACCGTTAAATGATTCAGAACACGAAAGGAGAGCAAAAAGAGAATGAGACTATGATGTGTCTTCTGTGTACCAACCCTGGTTTAAAACATCACCGCAGATTTTACTGTGTTAAGTACTAACTGTTAAGCCTCCCTTTACTTTGAGCTTAGATTGTGTAGCTTCTCAACTTTTTTTTCTCAGGAATGCGTTCCATGGAATTGAATAAAGTAAGATATTTTACTTTTCATTAATTAACAAAAAACATGTAAACACTGACAGATTTATGAAAATAATAGTCAAGTACTAAAGGGTGTAAAAGTAAGAGTGCACTTTTTCATTTCATGGTGCAATAAATCGTACACTTGAGACTACAAGTACTCCGTTATCATATTTATGTTACAAACGCCGTTCACAGTCAGCGCAATTTCGGCCTCATCTTCAAAAAAGTAAGACCTGACAAAAATTTTGACCGGACAGTTACTAGTTGTCTGTGCATTTATTTTTTATGGTTTGCATGAGGATTTTCTGAGCCCCAAATTTTAACAATTTTATGAATTCAGATGCAGGAGATGATGATGGAATTAATTGCATTAAACAAATTGCCGGCTCGGATGTTTTATTCCATACTTAATCGGAACATGTTTTCTTTACAATCCAATAAAAAATCAAAACTCTCTCAAAAACTACGTGTTCTTATTTTAAAATGAAAAAGTACACTCTTACTGAGACACCAAAAATGTCACATTAACTACAGCTTTAGTGTTCATCATATTTTCATCACTCTTTAATTAATAAATTTAAATTCTTTTTAGAGTCACCTGCATCTGAGGGATCACAAAACCCAAACTCTCAGTTAATTTGCCATTTTGTTACTTCCAATCAATTTGACACAATTTTTTTTTCTTAATTTTTCTAATAAGTAGAGAAGAGGAGTTTAACGAACTGACTAACTAACATCTTTTTAAATTTTATTTAATTTCTTGTTTCAGCAAATGTTTGTTTTGCATTCATTTTCTAAAAGTTTGTGCTTGTCTTTGCACTCAGTTGAAATTGAGGGAATACCTTTTGGAAAACCACAAATTTGTAGTTGAAATACACGAGTGTGAGAGTAAATTGTTGTAGAGTTTGTTAGGTTGTGGAATAAAATTGTGACAACTTTTGAATGAGTGAATGACTGGCTTTAACACCTCCGTACCACTAATCCTGCTTTCTTTTCCCCTACTCTGCAGGGCACTACACTAGGGAGAAGCTATTATTATTCTTTGTTGAGGCACACACACAGAATATAAAATAAATTATGGATGGTTGTTAAAGGCTAAAAGCTGAGTGAATAGACATTTTGCTGCTGGAACAAGTTATCTGAGATATCAGAAGTTTTTGATAGAATTTGTGTGCTATGGAGTTCGGTGATTTGGCCTCTGGCTTTTAACTTATTTAATATGGAGGTGTAGGGTATCGTAAGAAACGAACTGGACGAATTACTTTATCTCACTTTTCTTTTGAGGATTTTTCTTGTTATTTTTATTTTTTTAATTAATACTGTTGTGGGTTCTCTCTTTGAACTCCCTGCTCTTTGTTTTTAAACCATTCTTTTTTTAATGTTCGTCTATTCCTTCGTTGGTTTGTTTGTTTTAATATTTGTCAACTTGAAGATTGTTTCTTTTTCCTGCATGCATGACATGTTGGTGTTGTTGACAGTCGTGTGTTGTCAGTCAGCTTGGCAGCGTTTGTAAATGAATGCTTGTGTGTGTTTAATATTTTTCTTTTTAGTTTCATGCACTTTTATTACAACTGCCATTTAGTCAGTCAGCTAATCAGCCAGTCAGTCAGTCACTCACAGTGGGTGAGAGATAAGTTGTCATATTTTATTAAAGTGGATTTATTTTTAAGTAAGTGTTTGCAGACAGCTGAGAGAGCCGCAACGAAAGCTACACAAAGAGCGAAAAACAGAAAGGGAGAAAGGGTGTATGTAAACAGATTCTTGTTAAATATGTGATTGTAAAAAGTTCCATGAATATGAAATCAGGTAAAGAGGTTTGGTTTAGTTTTTATTTAAAAAAAAACCTCCAGTAAATGCTAACACATCAAAAACTTTATGTTATTTGTTAGAAAAAAGTCATTATGAAAATTCTGGGAATCATCGCATACACACACACGTGATTCACATTTAAATGAAAAAAGAGAAAAGTAATAAATTTTTAAAATAAAATTTCATTTCGATTAAAAGGAAAAGATCTACATAGAAAATATAAAACCAAAATAAATGACGACGCTTTGAAAATTTATGTCTGGCCCTGCATCATATTGGCGTTTAAGGTTTCGCGCTTTTTTAAGTTTTAATTGTGAATCGACGTAAGTAACCATAAGAATTTATCATTTTAGGTACATAAAATGTTCAGCAAACTTATGTAAAACACAACGAGGAATATATTAATCCTCTTTTTTGACTCACTCTTATTTAAAAAAATAGCATAAAAATTAATAAAGAGTGCCTCAATAAGAGTGCACTTTTTCATTTTAAAATGAAAACACGTATGCATTTATAAAAGAGTTTTGTAATGGAATGTAAAGAATACATGTTCCGATTAAGTATGGAATAAAATATCTTTTAAACGGCTCAAATGGCTCTGAAGACACACCATTACTCTCTATCGCAATTTGAGATCATGAGCTGCTTCTGGTTTATTTGCATAAGCGAAAAAAAAATTACAAAATTTCACGATCTTGGTGGCCAGTTGAGATCGTTACTGAAATAAATCAATTTTTTCAAGCGCGGTGTGGCAGGTGGCGCTGTCTTGATGAAACCATGTGTCATCTGAACGGCATGTATCAGTTGAGGCCAGAAGAATTGCGTTATCGCGAAGCCATTCAAATGCGCTTTATTGGAGAAGATGACTTTTTGTTACTTTGCTCCATCGCCCTCCATTTTTATGTGACAGCTGCCAGATTTCAGACTAACCACTTGCACTAAAAAAATTACACTAAATTTCAAAAGTGCACTCTTACTGAGACAGCCTTTATTTATATCATAGGAGTGCTAGAGGATTAAAAGGTTCCACTAAAATATTCCTCGTGAAATTGTTGAAAATTTTATTTAACCGCTTATTATAATCCACATATGGAAATAGAGTACAGTTTTTTTGAAAAACAAAATAAAATTTTTAATGTAAATTTAGTGCCAAATAATTTTATTTTATTTTCTTTATTCGGACATCAACATCAATTTCCATTTTTCTTTTCCAAGTGTTTGAGCTTATTTTTGGCCATTAATTATTTTATTATTTTCATTTTCAATATTCGCACGCATTTAAATTGTTTATTTCCGGTTTAGTTGCAAATAAGGCAGATGAGGCAGGCAGCTTAACGAGGCGTTATAGATTTTGCCACTTGGCCCGTCTGTTTGTGTCTGATTATTTTTTTTTTCTGCAGCCTGATCGTTTATTAAAATTATTCTCACATAAACAAAAACAAACGCAGATATCACACAAACATACACATAAACACACGCAAACATGACTTATTTACTTAAACATGAATGACCCCTGCTTCCGTTTAAAATTCAAAAAGTTTTATCTTCTCTCCTCCCCCTCCTCCCCCTCCTTCTTCTTGAGCTACCCTTTTCAGACAGTTTGGAAATTACAGCAGACAACTGCAAAAAGAGTGTAAGTGGTACAGAGAGAGACAGAGTAAAAAAGGCGAAGAGGATGTACTTTTAATGTGTGCACGTAAAGAAAAAATATGGTTGAGGCAACCATATTCTCATGGTTATGATTTCATTTAACCTTATATATTAAAAATACCTCTCAACTGCAGATGTTGCGGTTCAACCCCCAGTTAGGGCTAAAAAAATTGTTTTTTAATTTTTCATGCAATTTTTATAAATAATTTTTTTTATTTTTTACATACATAAATTATTTTGTATAAATTTTTTTGTATAAATCAAATTTTTTGATTTGAATTTTAGAATTTTTTCTTTTTAAATTTTATTTGACTCTACCAAGATTCGAACTTTGGAATATTTAGTTAAGAAGCATTAACCCACTTGGCTCATTCGTCCTTTTAAAAGAACATCAAAAGTGAGAACAAAAAGTGCGGTTATGTACGCATATTTTTCTGCATTTCTATGAATTTTTTTTTATAATAAATTTATGCAGCTCGAAAGCATCAGTTGATGAAAGCTGTCTTACGTGCTTTAATTGCTTCTTGAGTGCTTTAGAAAAGGGATCTTTTTAAATAGTGCGCAATGCAAAATAAAATTATGTAAGTAAATTATTTACATCTAGTTTAATTGTTATTTTTGTTTAAAAATTCATAAAAGTAACATCTTAGCTAAACAACAAATAAACTTAAAGCATATGTAAAGCTGTATTACAGCGCAAAGTGCACTGTTCTTTTAAAAGAACAGTGGCAAAATATGCTACCTACTATTATACGAGTAGTTTTCATTAATTCAAACCGAAAGGCATTGAAGCTTAACGAAATTTTAGAAGAAAATGTACAATGGAGTGATTTTTTTTCTATTTAGGACCAGCACTCAGGGGATGGCCCCTACTCATGCAATGCATTGTGACGGAACTAGGAAAATAGGTTATGGGAAGGAGGATAAAGGGAGTAGTGTCTATGAACATTCGATTTGAATTTTCCCAAATTGTAGGATTCAGGAAAGACGTCAACAGGAAGTTTATTCCATATGCAAACTGTACGGCTAAAAAAAGAACTCTGTCTGTAATGCGTAGTGCGATCCACTGGCCAATCGATGTGCTCTTGCTGAAAAACGAGTGGCTCGTGTGAATGAGCGGGTTTCGGGAACAAGATAGCTAATTTCATTAGAACACATTCCGTTGCAGTAGCGGTAGAAAAGTGAAACACACCCCACATTGCGAAGGTGTTCCAGTGAGTCAATAGAGCTGGCTACCCTGCTGTCACCAATAACCACTTTCGCTCTCTCCTGTATGCGGTCGGGTAATTTCAAAGTAGACTTTGAAGCACCGGCCCATATTTGTGTGTTGTATTCCATTCTCGGTGTAGATATAGAAGAGATCATATGGGGTGAAGTATTTCTTGCACCTCTTTAGGAAGCCCAGGCACTTTAGCGATCTGAAAAACGTGATCAGTCCAACGGACATCATACTGGATTCTCATACCAAGAACATCAAGAGCTTCTGATTCCTCAATATCTACACCATCCATGAATAAGGATGAGGCAGCACCCCTTGTCACTCGCTTATGGGTAAGCGTGCAGCACTTACGAGCATTAAAATCTACCCTATTCGTTCGATCCCACTCAGAGACAGTAACAATATAGTGGTTTAACGAATGAACGAGATAACTGCTATCTCTGGTGGCTTAGTCTCTTAACGGACGAATACGAGTGACAAATGCTGCTGTCATCCGCAAAAGAATGGATGGGATTTGTAGTCCTACATAAGAGATAAGAAATAAAGTCGGAGAAAGAACAGAGCCTTGCGGTACCTCTGAATTGATCTTGAACTCGTTTGATGAGACCCCATCTATAACGACCCGTACAGCGCGATCTCTGAGAAAACTCGAGATAAATCAACAGAAATTATTACCAACCCCAAAAGCAGTGGTGATGAGGTTTTTAGCACCATTAACGGATAAAGGCAGTGGCGATGAAGATGTGTTCCTCAACAATTTGCCAAGCAGTCAGCTACGTGCAGAGGAAGAAATTAGGTATGAAAATGTACCAGTTCATTTCGGACACTGTACGATGACTTTTGATTTTTGCTCATCGTTCCTTTCGTACACTGTAACAACAAACTTACGACTTTCGTTCATTGTATCTTTTATACACCGTAATACCTTTATAATGATATATTATTACAACTGATTATTGAATTTAAGCATGTGCGATTTTAATTTAACTATCAATTTATTAGTTAGTTTTATTTGACCTTTTTCTTTTTAATTAAAATAATTATATCCTGAAGCAGCTACAAAAATTGGAGCGAAATATCGATATAAAAATAAATTTTTGAAAAATAAGACTTCAAGCTTAACAAAATAGCCATTTTAATTAACTTTCATTTTTTTATGTTTAAGTCTGCAATAAAATTTTGCTACATTTTAACTAAAACAAGTTTTAATCCTAGACAGTAAAAGTCAGTGAACGATGAACGAAATAATTAAAAAAAATTGAAACCTCCGAATCGTTCAATTTACTGAATCCTTCATATGAACTAGGTCGGACATGAACGCCACAAGCCTAATTGTTTGTATGACAGTATTATAGACCATTTCATTTTCAGAAGAGTGATTGCGACTGGATCACTACAATCTTTTAAAAGATCTTAAAAAAGCGGTTTAAGCAAGTAAAGCTCTAACCTTCATATACACTCTCAATTTTATGGGCAAGGGCACCTAGTACAACACAAGGAACAGCAAACTCGTAACATTTATTGCCATAAGAAGGCCAGCTTTTTTGCAATAAATGCAATGTGAATTTGTATCCAAAAGAGTGCTTATGGCGTATCACACTTCAACTTAAAACATTATTGCCTCTACATTTATAATTTTATATTTATGTATATTTTGCTTTACGAAACCTTTTTTTATATTATTGAACAAAAACACCAATTTCTTTATGTTCATATAAAGACAGAGTACAAATATAAAAAAAAATTATAGTGTATTTAGCTACTGTCCTTTTAAAAGGACACCGGATTCCCGGTTAACTATAGATTTTAAGAAAACAAGTTGTTTTATAAAAAAATATTTAGAAGCTTATGGATATTTAAGTTTCAAAATAAAAATTTAAGTTTTCAATAAAAAAAAAAAAAATTGCGGCGCTACCTCGGTTAACTCGCCACCCAACCACTTCGGCCATAAAGCTCAGTTGAGCTTAAAAGATTAAGTTTTTATTTTATACTCACTTTATTTATAAGGTTGAGGAAGAGATAAAATAGAAAATAATTACCTTTCAACTATATTTTTTTCCTTATACTCGTATGTTAAACATATTTCCGGTTCCAAGTAAAATTTTATCAAAAATAATATGGCTGATCTATGATGCTAATCATAATATGGTTAATAATAACAACAAACATGTTTATCGGGATCATAATAATGCTTAGATGCTTGAACTTTACAAAAATATTTTTGCGGGGAGCAGACTATGTTTGCGGTGACCGTATTCAACCATCTTTTTTCTTTGCGTGTGTTACAAATGCATCGGCATTTATTCTTTGTGTTATTGTTGTCGCTTCTGCTTCTGCTACTAGTGTCATTGTTGTTTTTGTTGCTTTAATGTTTTTTTAATTTACAACAAATGTCTGCACATTTAGTTCAATTAAGTTCACAACTTTATGATGATGAAAGTTTCCACAAGTTAATTTTGAAAAAACAAAAAAAAATTAAATAAAATGAAATGGAAATCAACAAAAAAAAATACAGAATTTTGCTGTAGAGCAGCAAAGAAAATTTGATAAAACGATTTGCAACTATTTAAGTCATAAATTTACTCCAGAATTTTTTTAATTCAATATTTGTTTTGGTCGTATTCCAATCCGAATTAGAACAATCAAAAATTTTGTTATTTTATTATATGAAATAATTTTAAAATTTGGTGTTCGATTTTGCGTAGTGACAAGCTGGTGAAAAGAAGTTTTTTACTATCTAAGATTCTGTTTTATACAAGGTGGGCTAAGAGAAATCACCCTAATGGAAGATGGACGAATTTTGCAAATGGCTGCCAATGTCAAATCTGTTTTGAGATTTGTGAGCTAGACAGATGTAGAATACAAGTGAACAAGCCACGGAGCAATACACTCCCCAAGAACGCGAAATAATCGAAGGCTCATTTCCATCTCAGCGGGTACGTGAACAAGCAAAACTATCACTTCTGGGGCACCGAAAATAAACGAGTGATGCACGAGGAGCCATTACACCCGCTCAAAGTGACTGCATGGGCCATGTTAAGTGAGTTTTTTTCTGCCGCAATTGAACGAATTAGGACTGGAGGACATGCGGTTTCAACAGAACGGAGCAACGGCACACAATTCATCTTCATTTAGAAAAAAAAAATGAGAGACAAACAACATCGGATGACTTCTTTTGGCCCACCTTGTATAAATTCATGGACTGGTTTCTGTTCATCTTGTGACAGTGTTGTTAAATTTAGAATAAAATCTGTTAACACTATAGGTGTTATAATACTTTGTATTTTGATTTCAAAATCAAATCATTCGACTCTGTAAGCCTCACAAATTTTATGACGAAGATTGTTTGCTTTCTAGTCGAAATAAATCAATTGAGGCTACAAGAACTCCGTTATCAAAAAAGTAGGGAGTGACGAAAATCCTCATTAGACAGTTGCATTGATTCCTCATGAATTCCAATTTTGACAATTTTGTGTATTCACGAAGCCATTCAGATGAAAATGCGCTTCATCGAAGATGACTTTTTTCCACAAATTACCATTGAACGAAATGCTAGGGATTTTATTTTAATTCATACTTAATCGGAACGACATGTTCTTTACAATCCAATAAAAATATCACAACTTTCTGAAAGAACACGTGCTTTTATTTTAAAAGGAAAAAGTGCACTCTTACTGCAGCTCTTAAGTTTGGCTGTTTTGGCTGTTGCATAGAAAAATTAGACTTGGGCGTAATCGTTCATTTCACTGAAGCATTCAGATTTGCAAATCATTTAAATGAACTAGTTCATCTTCCTCGTTCATTGCTCACTTCGGACACTGTACGCTGACTTGTGAGTTTCGTTTATCGTTAATTTGTGACTTTCCTTCATAGAACTTTTGTTATTTGTATTTATTATACACCGTACTACCTTTACATTGATATAAAGGGTGTTTTTTTATAGACGTATAGAACTTTAAGTTGGCATTACTGTTCAAGATGGCAACCGATTTAACAGCTGTCAAGTGATTTATTCTCAGTTTGGTTTGGCAATTCATCATGAATAGACTCACGCCTGAACAACGCTTCCAAATAGTGCAATTTTATTTCGAACGAGATTGCCGTTGTTCCCGATTTTCATAAGCGAATTTTGTTTAGCGATAAAGCGCACTTCTGGTTGAATGGCTACGTCAACAAACAAAACTGCCGCATTTGGAGTGAAGCTAATCCTCAAGTGTATGTCGAAACACCGTTACATCCAGAAAAACTGACTGTTTGGTGCGCTTTATGGGCTGGTGGAATCATTGGTCCGTACTTCTTCAAAAACGATGATAGCCAGAACGTTACAGTCAATGGTGATCGGTATAGAGCCATGATTACTAACTTTTTCATTCCTGAATTGAACAACCACAATCGATTTATTGAAAGACACGTTTGGTGACCGCCTAATTTCACGTTTTGGACCTGTGAATTGGCCTCCAAGATCTTGTGATTTAACACCGCTAGACTACTTTCTGTGGGGCTATGTAAAGTCATTGGTCTATGCGGATAAGTCACAAGCTCTTGACCATTTGGAAGACAACATTCGCCGTGTTATTGCCGATATACGGCCACAAATGTTGGAAAAAGTCATCGAAAATTGGACGTCCAGATTGGACTACATCCGAGATAGCCGTGGCGGTCATATGTCAGAAATCATATTTAAAATACCACAAGATTATCTTTCGGATAAAAAAAAAAAATTCATGTCAATCGAATAATCCATCGTTGTTTTATTGCAATTTAAAGTTCTATACGTCTACAAAAAAACACCCTTTACAACTACAACTGGTTAGTAAATTCAACCAAATGTGATTTTAAATTAACTGGCAACTTTTGAAATGATTACAATTTGGCGATTATATTCTTTGTAAGTTTAAGCCGGTAATAAAATTTTGCTACATTCCAACTATTTGCAATCAAATTTTGGATGTTTTAATCCTAAACAATAAAAATCAGTGAACAGTGAACGAAATAATTTTAAAAAATTGAAGAGTCCTAATTGTTCATTTGAATTAGAAACAAGCCCATGTTTTAACTTTTTTCGGCAAAAGTTTTGTAAAAATTCAGTGACACTTGCCATGAGTTGTCAAAAATATACTGGTGCTAAAGGCAAGATACAGTGACTAGTAAAACGAGTTCAAAGTTAACCAATCGTATTTTACGAATGTAGTTAGGTTAGCCCAATATCACGCTACAAAGTACACGCTTTTAGAATATTTGAATTTGAATTTGAAATAGCTAAAAACAAATTAGTCTGACGACATGTTTCGTGATAGAAACATAAAAATAGCTTAGAAAAACATAATTTTTATTGTTACTTTTTCCTGCTTCCTTCCAACCAACACTTTGAACTAATTCAGTGATATGTGACAGGAGTATATAAAAAGTATCAATTAACTCTAGAGTGACGAATTAGTGTAAAAGTGATTACCTTAAGCTAACTGAACTGAAACTGGAACTCTGAGTTAGGAACAAGCATTTTCAATATCAAATGAAAATTATTTGATGAAAATGATCAGAAAATAAAAGTAAACTATCAAATTTGCTTTACACAATTTTATGCTTGTTTTTTTCAATCAATTTTTTAATTTATTTTTTGTAAAAGACAAGCTGTTAATTTGTACGCTTCAAAATAATTTATTACACTTGTAAGGCATTAAAATGTTAGAACATATTTATGGTATAACAAATGACTACACAGTTATTTCGTGGCCATTATGCGAGTATTTTAGTAGCATAAAAGCATTAACAGTCGAATGTTTGCATAACATAGGAAATTCTCAAATGGACTGCCAGCTTCTGCTGGCTGAAAAATAATTCACAAAAAAAAGTTTTATTGACTAAAATTTATATTTTAAATGAATGGCTGCTGAAAATAAATTAATTACAAGAAGCAGATCATTTTCAAAATTGATATTTTGTGAACCAATTATGAGCCAAAAAAAATTGTCGTCAAAATGTCCATTTAAATTAAAAAAAACACACACACACATATGGGAAACAGCACTCACTCATTTTTTGTTACAAAAAGATGAAATTTCAAATTTTTAAATTAAAATGCAGCACAAAAACATTTGAAAAAAAATAGAGAAAATTTTTTTTAAATATTTTATCAACCAAAAAAAACTCATAAGAAATTAAATTTTTTTTTTTTTTGTAAAATCATTTATTGTTCCATATTATGCTGCTTGTATTTGTTGTTGTTGGAAAATTATTATTCATTATCGTTTGTATGAGAATGTGTTATAAAAAATGTTTTAAATTTTTGCTGTTGTTGTTGTTGTGTTTAATGCCCTGCTAAAGTGTCAGCCAGTGAGTGCTCCCATTAAAGCTTCATGCTTCCCCATTTATTTTTGAATTATTTTTTTTTTCACCACCAATTTTTAACAAGCAGCAGCACGCATGTCACGCACTTTCGAATGTATGAAGTTGAAGAGCACATACCAGCATGTATTCAGAATTTAAAATACGGGCAGTACAGTAAATGAAATTTATTTAATGGCCGGTCGTTGCAGGTCTACATTAATTATTTTCTGTATAAAAAAACTCAATAATTTACAAGCATTGCCTTTTCACGTGTTAATACTAACTTAAGCTTTGATCTGTGAAAACACGCTTTATAAACAAAATTAAAATAATTTTGTGTTAGTACTTTGGCAGAAAAAAATAAATTAAAAAAGGACTAATAAAAGAGTCTTTCTTTTAGTTGAAGGTGGGCGTGGCTGTCTCAAAATCAAACTTTTGCTACCCTTTGGCACATCTGATTAGAATTGTGAAAATCTGTAGCCTTACCTTCATGTAATTTTTTTTTAATTTAAAATCAAAAGGGCGTGACACCATCTAATGAAGTGAATATTTACTTTGTCAAACCGATTTTCACCGAAAATTTAAAAGTTTGTAGTTTTATGATTTCGCTAAAAGGAACTATCATATTAAATATAATTTTTTATATTAATACTTGAAGTGGGCGTGACATCTCCCCTGCAAATGATTTTAAAACGATTTTATAGCTTAAAGAATTATATTTGTTTAATTTATAAAAAATTTTACAAATTATTTTGCACATGCCTGAACATGCAAGCAGATTTCGAGCTCCATAAACTGCCTTATATTGCTGTTGTGCTAATGAAGTTCAGCTTTTCTATAAACGCTCTTAAATAAATAGTAAGCTTCTTTAGCATTAGAATTAGGAGCAGGAACTAGTCATCTGGACACTGTGTCCAGAACACACAGTTACAAATTCTACTTAAGTCTAGTACTCATTAAGAGTACAGAAACTTTCCCAAGTGATTTGGCCGCTATGTTAGACGGCTAAAGGTAATAATGCCGTAATTGTGGGCAAATTAAACCATTACCGTAACACAATGTTCTCTGCTTCCTAGTGGTTTTCGCTACATAACCTGCAGAGGTCTTTTCGACTGATTCTCATATTTGCCATAGTAAGTCATTTGTTCTCTGCTGAGGCCGGAAAGGCATATATGTTTTCGCTAACATGATACCCTTTCACTCCAACCAGTATTGTTGCAATTCTTTTTCCAAACATTTCCTTATTAGCACACTTTAGGTGGACGAATAGCGTACACAATAAACTGTTACAGTGGTAAGCATAAATGACAACGAGAAGACCATTTTATAAGCCCCTCTAACTACTGAGAAATTAGCTTAAATTTGCCAGAGACAAGGAGGTTCTTATGGAAACTGTAGCCAAAAGAATCTCCATCTAGTCCATCTAGGACTACAACCCGTACCAACGATGAGCAATCTAAGCAGTGGCAAAAAGTTCTTTATATGTGCTTTATAGATATTCAGAAGAATGCGATTTGTAAGTAGCTTAATGTGTTTTAGACCTCCAGAAACTTAGAAAACTAATTAAATGTCTTCTATAAATCACCAGCTACACAATTAAGTATCAGTAAAATGATCAGAGAGAAAAGCTACCTTCCTGTTTAAACAATGGCAGCAGCAGTTATAATGTTACAACAGGGTAAGGCAAATCTAAAAAAAAGCTTTAAATGATGAATTTCGGAATGCCAAACATTAAAAAAAGCTTGCACAGTTTGTTCTAGTTGTTCTACTCTGCAAAATTGCTTTTTATAATCCAGAATGGGGACTAAAACCATATTTTAAACACTTCAAATATCCCTTTTTTTCTATTTTCTTGTGATTATAGAGAATGTTTTCTAAGAGCTCTAATGAAATTGCTTTTACTGTAAGTCTGCACATGGAAGCAGAGAACTAACTGTTTGCAAAGTAAATGTGTGTGCTTAGCAGGAAGCAAACGAGTCGTATTAGCAGGGGTGTGGGGTAAGGAAGAGAGAGAGAGAGAGAGAGAGAGAGAGAGAGAGTTCATTTCATTTTATAATATTTCCGGCTGCTGTTTATTTTCTATTTTCTTCTTCTGTTTCTACTAAAATTTATCAAACTTTTTAAATGTAATGCCATCCACTAAAGTATAAATGAAAATGTCACTTCCAATTCTTTAAAAATAAATTATTATTTCACTCTTATGTGAAAGCAAATTCTTTTTGGAATAAAAGAGAAAAAAAAAGAAAACACTTTCATATGCACTAATTTCATTTGAGCAGGCAATTTTTATACATCAATGAAGCATTTGAACTAAATCTGTCCACTAAGAGAAAATTCACAATTTAAAATCGAAGCAGATCGTTATTGAATGTAACATTTTGCAACTTTGAGTAAAAATGTTAATTCTAGGTTGTGAAATGTAGTATTTTCACATGAAATTGCCGTAAAAGAACGTTGAAATCAAAGTTTATCTACAAAACAGAAATGTTTCTTTTAATTTGAATAGCATTCAACCTTGAACAAGCCAAATGCATGTAATTTGTGTCTCAGTAAAAGTGCACTTTTTAAATTTGATGCCATTTTTCTGTGTAACTGCCAGCTGTCACGATTATTAAAAATGGACCGCTGTACGAAAGAACAGCGCGTTATATTGTGAAAGCTTATTACAAGCGTTTAGAAAATTATGGTGAGACTGCTCACAAACTCCAAAGACTGTGCCAACCATTCAAAAAATTTAAAAATTTAAAGTGGAAACTGCTGATTTTAGGTGGTTTTTTCTCTAAGTGTAAATGAAAAATAAAAATAAAAATTATTCATATTAGAAAATAGCAACGTGAGGAGTGAGCATTTGCTTTCACAGCTTTCCTTCAACATATTCACTTTTAAGTTGCAACATATTGAATTTGAATTCTTTGTTTTTTTAACTTAAACTGTTGATGGAATACATATTAGACGCTTTATAAAGATGCCCGGTATTAGCAAGATATCTAAACCCTTTAAATACAAAAATAAAAATAAAATTTTTTTTCTGTGTTAATAAATAAATTTTATAACGGAAATATGTAGCATATTTACATGTGTCTGTCTGTATGTGTTTTAATTTAGTTTTTAATTTCAATTCAACCAAGAGCAGAGAAGGCGTGAAAAATCTGGGAAAATTAACGGTATTAGAAAAGCTTTTTGTGTGCCAGATTAACAGTCTAATTAAAAACAGATGTTTTTTGTTAAGAATTTTACTCTCTTCCCTTTAAAATACAGAAAAAATCATGTTGGATTGAAAAGTTTTTAATAAACAAAGTCTATTTTCAAATTAAACCGCCTGCGTGCTGTCCATTATCAGTTATTTTAAGGCAATCAATTCAATGTTTTCACTGACAGCCTCTCAAAGGTTACGATAGGTTGGTTTCACGAGTCACTGCAACAGTACAAGGGAAAACAAGAGGACATAAATATAATCAGCCCTATTATTTAGGTCGCCGACAAGTAGAAACGACGTCAGCGAAATAAAAATGGTATTACCGAAGTCGCCGTTGATGGTAAGCGTTTACTGTTGACGGTTATGCAGTATTACATGAGACGGTTTTAAGTAGTCACTGAGTTAAACCTTAAATGCATGATTTTCTGTTTTTGGAAAATTTTTAGTTATAAAAATAGTTAACGGCTCACAAAGTCACAGAAAAATAATAAAAAACATTTTTTATCTCAGAGTTTTCCTTTATTTGTAAGGATAAGGGCTTGTTGCCAAATGGCTACATAGTGTTTTCAAACTATTTATTTCAATTTAAATGAACGTTTTTGAAACAATTGCTGTTTTTGTTCAAACATAATGTCGCATATTGTGCGCCTATAACCCTGACATCTGGGACATTTGCATTGAATTTTCTTTATATGCAGAAAAATATGAGTCAATGTTCAACTTTAGGCGTTGTTGACAAAGTGAGAGCTACCGTTAAAAAATGCTCAAAAAATATCTGGCTTTGACACAAAATACGTGTAAATTAACTAAATCTTATAGACGGTACGTATCCACATGTCTACGCGCTCTAAAGACTTTGTTGCCAAATGGCAACTAGATGCATTTAAGGGTTAAAATAGTGACTTATTTTTAGCTATGTGTTTTTAGAACGACTCAAAGGCCACAACATGTTTTAAACATTGGAAATGGAAAAGTTTTGAAAATGAAAAGTTCAACAAAAGCGAATAATATTTAAAATTGAAAAAAAATTTAAAGAATAAATTCGAAACAATTTTAACAAGATTGCTTTCGGCATAATTTATCAAAGGCTTCAATTAAAGAGCAACTGAATTTGATTTCTACACCAATAAGGGCTGGATATGGGATGGCGATGGTGTATGACGATGAGACTTATTTCCTTTAATTTATCGATAGGACAACTCTCTTATGTAATAATAATTTAGCGTATTGTCGCTATAATGGAATTTTTTACGACCCAAAGTTATGGCAAATCCCAAAAGGGCACCATATTGTTGACATTAAGTCTTAATTTAATTCTGCACAATAATAGCTTGTGATGCACGTCAAGTGATGTTACAAAATAAATTGATTTGAATTTCTTCATAAGAGCACAAATAAGCAGCCCATGACTCATGTTTAAAACAAAAAATTCTTTCCAGCCATTCAATTGTAATTTGCTTTTTGTTTTTCAGCAATAATTGCTCATTGTGTATGAAGATAAAAAAGTAATGAAAACTTGAAACTGACAACAAATGCACTGCCAAGTTCATAAGTGTATTAAAAATAAATCTTAAAGTATTTTTCTCAATTGCAGGCATTAAACTTGAACTTACAAGTGGAAGGAGAAGACAAGCATAGGGCAAAAACGCACGTGAGTTCTTAATTTATTTGCTTAAAATAAGTAAGGCAGAGCGAGGGTGGCATAGCCATAAGAGCTGCCAGGTATGGGAAATTTTGAAAGTGCATTTTTTTGCCAGTTTAAACGGTACGTTTAAGAAATTTCTTTACTATCAAATAGTATCAGATTTGGTTTGGATGCTTAGGCAGAGAAGAACTCGGCTGCTCTGGTATGGATATCGGGCCACGACATTTCAAAGAGTTCATTAATATTTTGATACAAAGTTTACAATTTTACAAACATTCAATAGAAACAAAATTACACAAAGTTGTATGTGGTATTCATACAAATCCATCACAGAGAAACGCTTCATTTAGATCACAAATGCAAGAGTTAAGATTTATTTCTATTGGATTTTGAAGAGCATAATCAAATGGCACTTGATATGACTGTCGAAAAATAATATGGATGTTTTACACTATCATACAAGTGTTAAAATATTCAATGGATTTGGTCAGCCATTCTTTTTTCGTAAGCAAAAATGCAGCTCTGATACAATAAAAAGTATAAACGCTTAGAAAATTTTTTAAAAATCGTGGGAGACATCCGTTGCCAAATTTCTATTTGTATTTTTTGACATATTGTTTTTACACTGTCATTCATTTTCATTTGATTTGATTTTTTAACAAGTCGTTCTCCTCAGCCAATATGAAATGTTGCAAAAGGATTCTAAGTAATTTGAATGTTGTTGTTGTTGTAAATATTCGTATTACAAGTTAAATCAAAGTAACTTTTCTGCAGAAATCGCTTGATCACATGATCCAAATCAATTAAAGGAAATAGTCTATGTTATGCGGCGCGAATCGTTTCAGTTGCTCACAAGCATTTCTGTTTATGCAACAAATGGAGTTATATGCTGTAAGCGATTGATTATGAAACTTTTACGTGCTGCAACACATAAAAACAAAAACTACGTTTGGAAATGATGAAAACATGAATTTTGTTGGCACTAGTACTAGATCGTAAATTCGTCACAAAAATGTGGAAGAACTGCGATCTCTTCAAGAAATATTTTCTTTCAGAGCTTAAAGTTCTTATAGAGCCGCTCCCGGACATTCTTCTTCTTAATTATTTATTATTAAAAATTACTTGTGTAAGTTAAATCACATTTGTACTCATACTTTGTTTAAACATTTGTTTGTGTAAAAGCACATTAATCCAATTTGGTTTCATTAGAAAAAAATCAGAGGAATATTAAACGTGTTCAGCTCTTTTTTTTTTATTGTAAACTACTGTAAAACTAATTTTTTTTTTTATTTATTATTTTTAATTAAAAATTCAAACAATGTCTCAACTATTATCATCAAAAAGAACACGCAAAAACGACTATTTTTTATTGAAATTGCTTTTGTTTTGCTTTGTTTTGATTTTTAAAGAAAAAAAATAATTAAGAATATGAAAAGAATTTTAATTAGAAAATAGTTTTAACGCCCAAAAATAAAAACCCACTTTATATAGCAGAAAGGAAGCTAAACTAAAAAGACATGAAGGGAAGTCTATATGAAGACAAGGACGGATTTCCATATTTAGCCCACAATAAATCATGACAAGACAATAAATGGTCAGCTACAATTTAATAATTTAATTTAATTTTTTAGTTCGTATTAAAGAATTCATTTTAAATGCGAAATATGTATTATGTCACCAGTTGAAGAAATTTTGGGTCTAATTTCTCATTCCGTTCCACAATCGGGGAACACAAAATTTGTTATCGTTCATTCTGCTTGTATGAAAATTTTCATGATGTTGCCACATTATTCATTCAATCAAAATTGCAAGTAAAAATAGAAAATGTGGCAAAAATAAATTTAGTTTTAGTTTAGTTTGTGCTATTTTTAGAAAATATTTTCAATTTATTTATCAAAAATTAATTTTCACTTTGTTGATTGAAAATATATTTTTTAACGTAAAAATAAAATTTTTCTTATTACCAACAACTACATAAATTCACAATGAAATAATAGCAAATTTTCATCTCGAACGTTTTTTTCTTTCAACTAGTGCTTATTTCGTGAATAGTAACACTTAGCTCATGTCTGATTTGACAGATAATTAGTTTTATCCTTTCGCTGAAAGAATATGGTTGTGTTTTCGCTTCGCTAAGTGGGCCTGCGATCGACTTACAGAAGATGCCGATTTTGCCAAAAAAAATCATCTTTTCAGATGAAGCTCATTTTGATCTTGGCGGGTATGTAAGCAACAAAATTGTCGCATTTGGGGCACAGAAAACCCGCACGCATACATTGAAGCCGACGCACCCAAAACGAGTCACTGTTTGGTGCGGATTTTGGTCCAGAGGCATAATTGGGCCATTTTTCTTCGAAAATGAGCAAGGAGTGGCAGTTACATTCAATGGCGATCGTTATCGGGTCATGTTGAACGAATTTTTGTTCACAAAAATTGAAGAGGAGGATATTGGCAACATTTGGCTTCAACAGGACAGCGCTACGTGCCACAGAGCCGAAGCTACACTCGATATTTTTATAGCATTTTCAAAAAAAAAGTTATTTGGCGGACCCTATATATTTTGTACGTTTAATTTTTACTGCAGCGCGTAAAAGAAAATGCGAAAAATATTTAAATAAAAAAGATTTTTTTATTCCATGATATTTTCTAATTTAATTTTTTCTATTGAATTTTATATCATTGTAATTTATCCTATTCTGGTCTTTTATCTTCATTCGTTTCATCTTGTCTCGTCTCATCTCGTCTCGTCTAGTATCGTATCGTATTGTATCGCATCGTATTGTATAGTATCGTATCGTATCGTATCGTATTGTTTCGTATTGTATCGTATCGTATTGTATCGTATCGTATAACATCGTATCGTATCGTATCGTATCGTATCGTATCGTATCGTCTCGTCTCGTCTCGTCTCGTCTCGTCTCGTCTCGTCTCGTCTCGTCTCGTCTCGTCTCATCTCATCTCATCTCATCTCATTTCGTCTCGTTTAGTGTCATCTCATCTCATCTCATCTCGTCTCGTCTCATCTCATCTCATTTCATTTCACCCGATCTCATACCATAACATCTCTTCTGTTCCCCTCTTCTCTTTTCTTTTTTTCTGTCCCATCCTGGTCTATTTCTTTTAATTTCTTCTATTTTGACCTTTTTATTCTATTCCATTCTATTCTATTCCACTTTTACTTATTTTAATTTTAATTTTAATTTTAATTTTTTTTTTACCACAGAATGAAATGAAACTTGTTGGCTGTTTTTTTCCCCTTACATTAGCTCAAAAAGTTAGCTTGCAGTAAAACAAAAGAAATATGGTCATTGTCAATTCAATTTGCAATTGTCGGCTGCTGTTTAAAACAACGTAGCACTATAATTCACAATAATAATAAAAACAATTTAGTTTCCAGCAAGAAATAAGACGCGAGAGTACAAAAATTTATATGAAACGATCCAAATCATTTTATACTCGTACATTTAATCAAATTTAATTGAATGATGACCCCTCTCAATAAACGATACATTCAGAACAGCAACAAAAAACAACAGCGAGCAAACATGTACGTGCGAGTATGTTTTTGTGTTTTTATAAATTTTGTCGGCGTTGCCTTTATTATTAAGAAATTTAATTGAATTTTCTACGTTGCATTCAAGTTTTTACTGAATCTCAGCACTTTATGGCTGGTTAAAATTAAACTAATACTCGTGTAATATTAAACAAAAAAATGAGACGATGGGGGAAATAATTGGAATTCTACAGGGTAAACTTGATGAGGTTAAAACCAAGTAAAGTAAGACTCCTCTCACAGAGCACTTCCATATATCAACCGTATCGGGTGGTAGAATAATATAGTGTGTAACGCACATCCAAACGTTGTTAACTTCTAACCAATTATACCTCATCTCAAAGGAATTATGAAGTCCGGCAAACATATTTGAGACAAACGTATAGTTTTTATGACAACTGAGGTTTAAATGCAATGAAAAGCTCACAACAAGGTGTTCGACTGGTAGCTCTGGACATAGTATTTCAAAGTATTATTCGTCTTCTTTTATATTGATTTGCAGGACCACATTCCTAAAACTTGCACAGAAAATGGAGACAAGAAAAACCATAACGAAAAACTTTATAAGCTAAATATTTATAGAGTTTAAAGCAAACGCTTTAAATGGCTGAAAAGGCTTTAAATCAGAATTTTTTAGATTTCCGAATAGAAAATTTGCGAATACGTTAAAAAAATCTCAAGGAGGCTACTCTGTATTGCGATGCGAAAACAGTTTCGATGCGTAAGCTAGATGTTTTGCATTTCCTTTTTTGGTTATCGCAAGATATTTGTGTGCATAATTCGACGCTGACATGCAATTACGCATTCCAGAGGGGGGTACTACCACACAAATGCAAAAAGTAAATGATCAAACACATTAAAGCTCGATTTTGTACCGTTTTTTCGCATCGCAATACAGTAAGCCCTAAGTTTTTTTTAAAAATGTAGCCTAAAACGAGATATGGATGTATGTAATTCGAGCTGTGAACTGAATGTAATTTCAGTTTATTTTCAATTGGGTTTATACGATTAGACCTTTTGAAAAGCAGTCTTTCATTAGATGCTGAATAAGGCTTAACAAATCACCTGCGACAACCCAAGTCCTATTTTAATTAAAATATGCCGTAACTCTAAATTAAGACTAATTATAGTCTTATGCTCTTATCCACAAAAAAAAACACGTGGATTTTAAAGTAAAATTTACATAAAAAATTATATGAAAAAATTCAATAACGTTGACATTAAAGTCTACCCTGAGTTTATTGGATAAGGGGGCTAATATATTAAAAGTAAGAGTGCGCTGTGTGTCAGTTGATGCCGTCTTATTACAACCACGAAAGCCATTTTGATGGAAATGCTTCGTCGGAGAAGATGACTTTTTTCGAAAAATTAGTATTGACTTCATTTATTGACTAAACATATGCGACAGCTGCCAAGTTTCAGAGTTGCCACAGGCACAGAAAAAAAATTACACTAAATTAAAAAAGTGCCTCTTACTGAGACGCTCATTATTATTAAAAACCTAATAGTTTTTCAGACTGAAAGTTAGTTACTGAATTTAACATTAAATGCACCAACAGACGGTTTTGCGTTCACATTTTCATTTCATTCAGTAGCATTAGCAGCTGTTCCCACATTTACAGAACTTTTTAACTTAGTAGCACTGAACTTAATGAACAAAAACAGTGTTGTATTTCTTAAAATTCATTTTGTATGGTAAGTACAGTTTTTATGAGTAGGATTTAACGGTAAAACTCTAGTTTTGTTAAGTTCATTCAGTCTGAAAACACTATAAACTAGGACTCTTGAAAATTTAATTAAAAATTAATGTCTTTTTTGAGGCCCTAATTTACACTCTTTGATTTTAACTGATTAGCTAAACCTTAATTGTGAATTTGAGTAAAATAAGATAAGAAAATAAATATAATTTTAATGAAAAATTACTTACAGTATGCTGTTACCACAGCCAGCAACATCAGCCATTTAATTATATTTGCAAATAGACCCATGTTGAGTTGCAACATGCGCTGTTTCTTTTCCGCAGACGTTGAAGAGCACAAATCCAAAAAACAATTTGAAAACACACTTGCAGTTAATGGCACACGAAGGTTGAGATTTTTTTTTGGTTTTACGAGAGAATTTAGCGCACTTTAATGTGAATTAATTTTTACACTTTAATTTTAATTAGCACGTTTATTTTACACCGTTTTATACGATGATATCGATTTGTTTACTTGCTGTTGTAGTTGTTGTTAACACAATCACCAAACAAATGATTTGGTGTCGTTTCACAAACAACAAAAAATCACTCTAAAAAAAAAAAGATTTGAAAATTATTGAAACTAAATTTCCTGCGTTTGGAAAAAAAGAAACACGTTACACTTTAGGGTGGAGGTGAACTGAAAAAAGCAGGAGCCTGAAAAGATAGACAAAAGGAAAATTTAATTTAATATTTCATTTCGTAAGGAGAATTAATTGAAATGATGTTGATTTTTATTTAAAACAAAGTAAATAAGGTAGTTGGTAGTTTTATTTATATACCCTTCACTGTAGTAGCCAAATTTTCATATTTTTCATTTTACACTCTTCTTAAATATTCAACAGAAATAAATTATAAAAAATATTCATTAAAATAATTTCCTTTAAATACCAATTTTTTTGTTAGTCCTAAAGTAAATAACTAATTTCAGTCAAAAAATTCAAATAAACGAAATTCACGAAAAAAATCCATTCTGGGATAATTATTTTTGAACGCCTACGTAGCGTACTAACCTATCAATCTGGAGGTCGCAGGTTCGAAGCTTCGCGGATTTGTGTTGTTTAAAAAAAATTAAATAAAAAAACAAATCTTAAAAAATTTTAAGACTGCAAAATAAACTAGATTTAATTTCGTATAAAATTATATTAAATATTTTTTTAGCCAAACATAATGCTGAAGTAAATATTTCATTCCTCTCTGTCATCCTTCTTTGTATAAAATAGTTCTAACCCTACAACAACAGTGACACTCAATTGATCTGTCATTTGATAGACATTTTTGATAGAAATATTTATCACAGGGTAGAAGAAAGTTTCTATCCAGTTCTTAAGGGAATTGTGGAAAATGTGATAGAAACTTTGTTTACGTGTGATTTTGTATCTTTCTCTTACATGGAAGACAATTAACCTTACATACGTATGGGCGCACACATAGTACGCACATGTATGCTTTAGTTTCGTTAATAGGAGTGTGTGCACGCACAATACGCATGCGTACAGCTTACAAATGTTTCGACTTTTTTGCACAGACTATCAGGCATGTTCTGAAAACCAAAGTTATTTCAAATCATGAAAAATCATTTGACATCTCGTGATTTAAAACCGGCCAGTAATTGCCTTACGATATCAAATCACTTGCAGCATTTTAAGCATTTTGCTTTGAATTCGTTAACAAAATGATTAAATATTAGTTTTTGTTAAAAAAAATTTATTAATTTACACAGCGGAACCGTAAAATTTACTAATTAAGAAAGACCCTTTATTTTTTGTAAACAATTTTTTCGTTTTGTTTATAATTTTCATGAATTTAATTTCTTGTTCTTCTTTTTCTAAGCAAAATTTTATTGTAAACTAAGCATTAAGCTTTATGAAAGTTAAAAGAACACCAAAAAAATCACTTACTTGGTTTTAAAACCGTTCATGGTTTAAAAATCATCAGGATTTCAGAATATTTATGATTGATTATGATTGTTATTTCAGATAAAAATATACAAGCAAAGAATAAATATAGTTGAGGCAACCATATTCTCATGGTTATGATTTCATCTAACCATATATATTTTTAAGCCAAACATATTAAAAATACCTTTCAACCCCCAGTTAGGGCTAAGAAATTTTTTTTAAGTTTTATGCAATTTTTATAAATAATTTTTTTTATTTTTTATAGAATTTTTTTTTGTATGAATCAAATTTTTTTATCCTATAGATTTTTTTCATTTTTATTTATTTAGCGGGCTTGAATTTTCCTTTTTCAATTTTATTTGATTTTACCAGAATTCAAACTTTGGAATATTTAGTTAAGGAGCATTAACTCGCCACTCAACTTCAGCCACAAAGCTCAGTCAGGTCTTGTTTTATACTCACTTTATTTATATGGTTGCGGAAGAGGCAAAATAGAAAACAATTTCCATTCAACCATATTTTTATCATTATTATGTTTGGTTTCAAGTAAAATTTTATCAAAAATAATATGATCTATGAGGCTAAACATAATATGGCTAAAAATAACTACAAAAATGTTTATCGTGATCATAATAATGCTTAAATACTTGAAATTAACAATAACATTTTTTCGGGGAACAAACTCTGTTTGTGGTGACCATATTCCACCTTATTTTTGCTTTGCGTGTACTCTCTAGCTCTATTAAGTTTTTTAGAAACTCTTTCTTGAGAAAAGTTTTTCTTTTAACAAAACTTTTTAAATAGAAGAAAATCTTACTATTTTTATGGCTTATATTCGCTTATTTTCCTAAAGTACTTTATTTGTACCCCCCGTACTTATATCTCCTCGATATTCACTTTCAATTGCAGATAATTTGAAATTTTTAACCAGCAAAAAGATCATGTGCACAACACGTGAGCAGCCCAGCGGTATGCATTTTTAAAACAGCAACCCTTCTAATTCTGTTTATTAAATTAATTTATAAATTAAAAAAAAAGAATATTTCTGTGGGGTTGTTTAAAGGTTGAGTTGTACTTGTTTTTTTGTTAAACATAATTTAACTTCGTAAACAAACAAATTCTGCTCATGTTTCTTTTTTTTCTAATATTTTTGTTGAAAACTTGTGACAAACTGACTGTCTATTCATCGCTTCTTTTTTTTTAATTAGAGATACAAGAAGGAGACTACTGAATCATATGCTGTATATGTAAGCCCATTTTACTTTACGTTCTAGTGATCGTGCATGAATTTAATGAATTAAAATTATTTGTGTGTATGCCACGACTGCGTGAAAATGTTTATGCGTGAAGGAGTGTGAGCTCTTAAGCTTTTAATTATAATGTTTGTTTTAAAAAATATTTAGAATTCGTTCGTAAGCTGCAGCCACTAAGAGTTTAGTGAATGTGAGGGACTATTACTGTAAGTGAGCTTGAGTCACAATGTTCTCTGCTTTTCATGATAAGTGCTATTGTGAACATGAGTAAGAAGGTTAAGTGAGCGCACAAACGTAACCACTCATCATTTCAACTTCCCCGTACTAAAGCCGAGCCCAATTAAGCAATTTCTTAAGGGGATGAAAAATATAAAATAGATTTCTATATATATATTTTTTTGAGCTTTTTAGTTCAGTATATGTACCTATTATCAATAATATTTCCATGTAATTGAAGGTTTTATATTTTGGCAATACCAAGAAAAATTAAATTTAATTAAAACTGATGAGCTGAGATGAGGGTATAAAAGTTCTAGTATTCTATTTCCGAGCATACTTGAGTTAAATATTATACAATTTATAGCATCCCAAAGTAGGTGACACAGATGGGCTGATGAGCAGAAGGGGATTTCTCAGAAAGTGATCGCTCCACCAAACCAGTGCCTGGAGTTAATATAAAATTTTCTACATTTCAAATAATATGGAATTACATGGACTTTTTGGAGATATAAATGATCAAAGTTTTAAAAAATTTTTTAATAAAAATATTAATTTGCAATTGGATCAATTAAAAATTTTATCAATATGACTTTTGTTATAATTTAAATGTTGCTTAAGAATTTATAAAATTAATTTTCAATTTTATTACACAGACTCGATATTTTTACTTGAACTGAAGACATTAAAAAAGAAAAAAAATAAAAGAAAAGCCAAATTATTTAAATTGTAAAGAAGCTTGGGTCGTTAGTTTGCTTGGCGGCCTGACGACCTTCAATTATTCGCCCAAGCAACGGATTAATATAGTGACATCAGGATATCTGAGAAGGTCCCCTAAAGCCTAAACTTTCGAAATTTGTCCATAAGATGTGCAGCCAGAAATTTATGTCTCCAATCCAGAAGAGCTGGGCATTCGGCAAGCAGTGAAAAACTGTGTCATTATGTAAAGTGCCCGGCAGGTGCGGCAGTTTTCGTTGAAGGGCAGAACCACCCTGCTGACGTGCGTGCCAATCGCAGCCACTAGCCAAAAAATATCCTTTCTATTTCTGCCCACTACCATCATAACTGGCCATAACTGTCGCTTAACCTTCTGCATATCGAGACCCTACTATCTGGTATTCGCCTTTCTTTGGTAGTACTCAAGAATGCCGCTGGCGTTAGAGCCAGATTGTGCAAGAAAGCAAAAAAAAAATAAATTAAATGGCTAGTTTAGTAAGCTTGAGATCGTATTTTATAAATTTATGTTTATATCGATATTTCGCTCCAACTTGCTTAGTTTCTTCAGTAAATTTATATAATACGACCTTAAGCTTAATAAACTAGACTTTTCAATTAAAAAGAAAAAAATTCAGTGGTCGTTGCAAATGGTCACTACAAGTTCGATATTTTGAAACTGTTTTTAGGCAAGGCAGTATTTGCATTAATTACTGAATACCAGTAATAAGAATATTACTGAATACTTACAAGAGAAGTAAATATTTATTTAGCAAAAAAATGTATTTTTTTTACTTTAAAAATGCTACGCCCTCACAAACTTTAAACCATGTGCTTTTTTAATTCTCTTCATAACTCTTCTGTTTTATAATCCTTTTAAAAATATTATTTACACTTAAATAGAAGTCCCTCACCGATAAGTTTTAAATTACAAGGCAGCACTCGTATTTCTTTCTTCTAACAATGACAACCAACGAACGAACAATTCATTCACATGATGTCTCTCAGACAAGCGTTGTTTATTCAATTTATGCAACTCATTCATTCATTTTGTTTATTTTTTTTTATTGTTCATTTCATTTTTAAATGTCCTTAATTTTCCATTTTATTAGACATCCAAAAATCCTTTTCAACTTGGTGTGGTTGTTTTAAAAATAAAACTTTTTTTGTCGTGGCTCCGCACTCATTATTTTGCAAACCCTTCACTGTCACCCTTCACTTACACATATAAAAAAAAAGTTCCTGATTCCGTTTGTAATTTATACACCGTATATGTGCTACCCTATAAAGTATATATATTCTGGATTTTTATAAAAAGTGTCTCAGTAAGAACGCAATTTTTAAATTTAGTTTAATTTATTAATTCTGAAATTTGGCAGCTGTCATATATGTTTCTTCTAATGATTAAAAATTGAGCGCTTTCCGAAAAAAATCCGTTTTTATTGTGATGAAGCAAAGTAAAGTCATCTCCGATGAAGCGAATTTCTATATGAATGGCTTAGGGAATACACAAAATTATGGAATTTGGAGCTCAGCAAATCCTCATGCAATTCATGAGAAACAAACACCTACAACGAGCAATAATCTGATGCGAATTCTTTGCAGATGAGACCGGTGACTATTATGATTAAAGAGTTCTTGTGGTCTCATGTGGTTTCAACAAGACGGTGCCCCCGACCACACATCGTGAGAAGCAGTCGATTTATTGCAGCATAAAATTAAAAAGTTTAATCTCACTGGGACACCCTTTAGATAATAGATTCGGCTTAGCGAAATCTGGTTGTCAGTCCGTGTAGTCATTGAAAAAAAGCCTCCAGGCAACGTATAGAAAATGTTGTCTTGAGGTTGCTAGTGAAATTCAATCCAATCGGTCCATATATGGCGTAGCTATGTATGAGTATAAAACGACAGCTACCTCTATTTTTAGAGTGAGAGTTTTGCGTTAAATACGGTATAGTCGGTATCTGGCTTATTTGCCTACTACCGGTTTTTACCCGGTATCGCACGGTTCTTTACTCTATGAATACGATTTCTTAGTGTAAGAAGATCGAATATATAAAAATATTAAGGCAAGACAACGTTTGCCGGGTCAACTAGTATAAAATAAATGACAACTAGGCAGGATATCTCCAACCGTCTATTCTACAGGTTTACATACTCGTATATCTGTGACCTCTTATCTATTTTAGTTTTTCACCAGGACGAACGTCGTCTGGTATAGAAAATGAGAAGCACATGATAAGTCCTTTTTTGAATTGTCATTATTGGGTATCCAGTATGAGTATTCTGTGCTTATACTGTCTTGTGTGTGAAATGGACTACGAATACAGAAATAGGGGATGCCAGATATTTTTAATTTTTTCCGTTAATTTTAATTTCTTTATTTGAATTTATATAATCAATTCAGCATTTTCCCATTTCACTGAAAAGCTTTGGAATTTTTTATTTAACAAGAATATGTAAATTGGCTACAACAGTGAAGGGTATATAAAATTCGGCACTACAAGATCGAACTTGTGTCATTTGTTTTGTAAGCGGAAGCACATTTTGATTGCATTTATTTCAGTTAAAGTGACAACAATTTGCACTTGTAAGCGACTAAACATAAAAACAAACATGTTTACGTCTATCCTTTTGTTTTTGTTTTGATAAAAACAAAAGCTTTAACAAGAAAGTTTTTAAGGGCCGAAAATTGATTTTAATTTTTTTCTTTGTTTTTAATAATTAAATTAATTTTTACTTTAAAAAAATATAAAATAAGTTCAAGTGCAAAATTTGGTTTAAAATTTAAGCTACGAGGTGCATTCAAGAAATAACGCTGACGAAATGCGCCTTAAGAAGAGAAAATAATATTGACAGTAAATTCTTATAAAGGGTGTTGCAACAAGAACGCAAGATTTAAATTTTAAATAAAACACAGATATTTAAAAAAAAATAGTGAAACTTTATTATATCGTAAAGTAGACAGAATGAGGTTATGTATGGAACAATATATCGGGCAGATGGCCGCCGCGGCTTTGCCGCACACACGCGATCTTTTAATGAAATTTTCAATGACCGTTTTGCATAAATGCTGCGGTATTTCATTAATGCAGCGTCCAATTTCCTCTTTTAAGGCTTGAGTCTTCGTCGGCTTATTCGCGTAAGTCATCGACTTCAAAAAACCCCAAAGAAAAAAGTCTAATGGTGTTAAATCGCACGATCTAGGCGGCCAATTCTGGTCTCCAAAACGCGAAATAACACGACCGAGAAATGACTGATGCAGCAATTGAATTGTTTCTCTGGATGTATAACATGTGGCGCCGTCTTGTTGAAACCACAAGCCCGCCACATTCATTTCTTCAATTCTCGGCAAGAAAAAACTGGTTATCATTTCACGATACCGAACACCATTGATTGTTTGCGCTTGACCTGCCTCATTTTCATAAAAAAAAAAGTCCAATGATTCCTCCAGCCCAAAAACCACACCACACAGTGACACGTTGAGAATGCATTTGCTTCCCGTGAATCACTCGAGGATTTTCCTCACCCCAAATGCGACAATTCTGCCTATTGACGAAGCCATCAAGATGGAAATGGGCCTCGTCACTGAAGATGATTTTATCGGCAAAATCAGCATTTTTCATGTTGTCTCTCCAATACCCAATTAAGGAACTCCCTTCGCTGTCCATGGTCAGCTGGCTTCAGTTCCTGAGTCAATTGAACTTTGTATGCATGAAGATGCAAATCTTTCGTCAAAATTCGTTGCATATTGGATTTGGAGACACCAATTTGCTGAGCTCGGTGTCGAATTGAGGTGGATAGAGTTTGAGCGACATCATCACGTACAGCTGCGACATTTTCGGTCGATCGACCTGGTCGAAGTCGCGTTGTTGTCTTTACATCACTAACAGACCCAGTTTCGGCAAATTTATCCATTAATCTCTTTACAGTTGACTCTTTTGGAGCATTATTGTGACCCCAAATTGATGGCAATTTGCGAACTGCAGCCGCAAAACTTTCACCATTTTGGTAAAAATATTTCGTGTAGCGCTCCATTTTTACTAACCTCGTACCTTCTACTAGCAAACAATAACAATTGTTCAAATGTCAAACAATGACACTTCGAATGGCGCCAAATTTAAATCTTGCGTTCTTGTTGGGACACCCTTTATAAAAAAATTTACTCAATTTATTAAACATCATAATTTGTATTTATTTATAGCGAAAACTCTTAATGCGATGCTTGAATAGCATGAGAAAATTTAAAAGAAGGGTATGGACATTTCCCATTAACGATTTCTTTATTTAGACACAATTAAATTTTTTTTTTAATTTTTATTTTAAAATTCATATGGTAGTGAATATTTTTAAAATTTACGTTACTGCAGTAAAAAAATAAATGAAATATTGCAAAAAACACATAAATTTAATAAAAAAAATACTTGCAGAAACACTTGATGTGTAACTGTTATGCTGGCGATATTTTAATTAGGCTTTGTGAGATCCTTTTCTTCTTTGAAGAACTCGCAAACAGAAAAAAATTTTAACAACAGCCCTGAAACTTCAACACAAAAAACAATTCTTTTTTTTACTAAAATTTCCTTTAAACTTCGTGCAACCAGCAGAAACTAATGAATTTTAATTGAAATCTTTATATTTATAATTCATTGAAATCTGTACGAAATTAATCAACAAAAATACTTTTTTAATGCAGTTTTTTCCTTGAGTGCTTTTATAAATATTCTTTCAAAAAAAAGTATCGATTTATTTCCGTTTAACCCCAAATATATTTTATTGTTGGATTGCGAAAAGCAAATAAAGAAGTTTTTAATACAATTGGAAATGCCAGGCCTGTCAACAAAACAAAGTTTAGAAAAAAGTTATTTACATCCTCACACACACACGTGCGCCTCTGAAGAAAAAAAATTTCAATACAGTGAATCATGGAACAAGTGCAAAAAGATTTCTTTATACAAAAAAAAAAAAAATAAAAAAACTTTTCTATATAAATAATTTTCTTATAAAACAATAATTTTTTTTTACAAAAATTTCACCACAAAGAATTAAAAAAAAAATTGTAACAGAGAAAATTCTCTATAGAACAAATTTTCTTATTTCTTTTACAAAGAAAATTGTCTATAAAGAAAAAAATATCTTAAAAAAAAAAATAGAAATATTTTCAATACAACAAATTAACCCCCTTATCCAAAAAAAATTAACGAAGACTTTAAAGTCAACGTTATCGAAATTTTTCATAAATTTTACTTTAAAGTCTACGTCACCTTTTTTTGGATAAGAGCGAATCTCTCTTAACTTTCTTACAGTTTTTTGTACTTTTAATCTATATTATTTGAATAATAACGGTATTTAAGAAACCAGTTTTGATTATATTCTGAAGTCTGTTTGCTACTCAAATTTAAAGCGATACGTTTTGACAGGTAGTTTTGTTCCGTGTTTTAAGAAGAAATTAAAATTTTATTATTAAAACAATAAAAATATAATTAAAAATTAATATTTTTCCTGTGTGAAATAGAAATATAAAATATTTGAAAACTAAGTTTTATATATAAATGAGCTGTTATTTTTTAAAGTGGTATAAGTGCACTTTTTGCGCTAATTTTAATAAGATGGCATTTATGTGCTACTATAATTACCGCCAACCCAATTAAAAAAAATGGATTTTAGCACTTTAAAAAATACCAGCTCATTTATGATTTTTTTTTTTTAAATCAATGAAGCCATATTTGGCTTTTTATGCACTTATTCCACTGAATCCAATTTCCCAAAATTAAATAAAAATTGGATGTGCGATAATTTTTTTTTTTTTTTTTTGAAAAGATTATATTTGATACTGATGAAGAAAATTTCAAAGGCAACCTTTGAGCCGGAAGCCCGCTTGCATAACTGACACTTGAGGTAAGAACTCAGATGATTATGAAGACCAAAAGCTCCAATTTGAAAAGTAAATAGTTTTCTTACTCATATTAAAGTGAAAATTTTAATTTGGAATATCAACCTTTCTTGCCTTATTGAGAAACTGCAGCAAAATATTTTAGTTTTTTCCGATGGTCTGATTGATTTATAGATATAATTATTATGCGGTTGTCACAGATTTTCCGGATTCTATATTAGCGATGTGTAAAATAATAAGAAAAAAATGTTTTACTCATATGACCGACATGTGTGGTCAGTGCTTCGAGTTAGTGGCACCGAAGGTCAGCAGAATATATGATCTTACTTGACTTAACGCCGGTAAATCAAAAAAAGAAGTACGTCCAATCTCTGTAGAATAAAATTTTGTATTATGTACTGCCCAAAATAGATGAAGAACAAATGGGCTTTGAAATTTTCCTCGTCATTATCAAATATTATCATTCTGATTGCCATAATTTTTTCAACTTTTCAACTTTTCAAAATGATTTCCTTTACTACTTTGAATGCAGAGAATTGCATATATGGTTTTTTTTTCCTCCAAAATACTTAATGGACCTTTATTTTTGTATTTTTGTTTGTAATGGTTAAAGTCTAAAGCTACCGAACCGATTTTAAACATTTATTATCAGTGAGTAGCATAGGCTATATAAAATAACTCTACGCCCACTTTTACGTTCATTATTCAATGATTTAGCAATACAAATTCTACTTTCCAAAGAATGTATTCTTGAATCCGCTGAGGTCAAATTTACGCGGGTCAGTTAGAAGTTAGCCAATTTGTAGTGGCCACGTGGCACCGGATAAAAATAGGTTATGAAAAAACGGATTTTATTTATACACACTGCTTATTCTATGATCGGCGCAAGACCGGGTAAAAACAGCTAGCATATGTATAAAGTTATTAACCACGAACATACTCGTATATTTATGTATCCAAAAAAATTTGACGCAGACTTTAAAGTAAAATTTTTGAAAAAGGTATATGAAAAATATTGATAACTTTGGCTTTAAAGTCTACGTTAGTTTTTTTTGGATAAGGGAGAGTGTCTCTATTGAAAAAAATTGTGATTTTTTCTAGAGAAAAGTTATTTATAGAAGAAACCGCATGCAGAAGTGATTTTTCTCTTAACGCTTTATTTTTGCTTTTAATTTATTTTCGTTGTCAACTGTGATTCTGTTTAAATTAACGCACATGGCCTGCAAACGAAAAAATGTACAAAACTTTAAGAAACTATAAAATAGCAACAACTTAAACTAAAAACTATAGCAACAACTACAACTTTAAAATAGAAGGGCCTGCACACATTAGCGAGAGGTTAATATCCTGGCATAAATGAAGTGATGTAAAGAGAGATGAAGGCAGCAGCTAGAGAAACGAAAGCAAAAAAAAATTAAAAAATAAATAAAATGTAAAGAGATTTGCGAGTAATAACAACAACAACAAAATACTAAGACTGGCATGTAGTGAACAAAAAATTGTGTGTTGGACACAAAAAAGGAAGAAACTAAAAATAAAAAGAATCCTTTAAATAAAACATGATGCTTTTAAAACACCCCAAAGGAATATAACATCCACACACACACACACACAGACAAAAGAAAATGTATGTAAAAGAAGTAACAGATAGAAAAAGAAGAAAAGCCACGTTTTAATGGAAATAAAAAAGAAGACACGTTTAAAAGTGTTTAGGCAGGTGAAAGAATTTTTTAAATGAAAAGAATCTGTTTGGAAAAATCCTTAAAATATTTATTTTGTTCAAAACATAAAACTTGACGAATGTGTTGTAGTCGCATGTGGAAAATGTTGCTGTTGAAAATTTACTGAATGAAAAGTGAGTGGTTTTGGTTTAAAAAATCCTTTTCTCTTTCTTTCTGTTCATGCTTCTTTCTTTCCTTACTTTGTTATCACAAATCATCATCAAGCTCTTTTTAGTTTGACAGTTGTTACAATAACATCTGACAGCGGTAGTTCCACCACATTGCATGACATGCGCATTTAATATTTGATACATTCATTTGCAACAAATTAAAAAAAAAAAAGAAAAATAAAAAGGATGAGTCTAACAAATAACAACAACAACAATTTAGGTACACAAAATAGTAAGAATACAAGAAAATCTTTTGTTAAAAACAAATTAAATAAATGAAAAATATAAAAAATGATTCATGTAGGTATTTAGCATAAAACAAATAATTTAATTTAATTCTTGATTTACATCCCGAATTCTTCACGAAATTGTCTTTGTGGTATGCAAATACATAAATTTTATATTTTCACAAACACCACTTATTTATACGCAGAGTCAATGACCACTAACCACCTCCCTCCAAACCGCCACCCTCATGACAAATGCTGCCAGATTTTCCAACTTTCTAATAAAAAAATGTTTGTTACATAATTAATTAAAATAACAATTTTTTATCGTACATCGTAACGAAAATAAAATTGTATTTTAATAGTTTTAAATATTTTATGTTTTCATGTCAAAAAATAAAGAAAACTTTGTAACGAGGACTAATTGTTTTGAATTTCCTTCTTTAAATGAAACACTGCTGGCATCAACCATCCTCTTTAAATATTTAACTTTGAGCAAGCTGCTTCATTTAGTTTGTGTTAAAAGCAGACAACCTCGTGAATTTTTAAGAGAAATTGCTGTTCCACCCTCCCCCCCCCCCTTCCGCATATTCCCTAAATTTAGCTAACTGCAGCTATTTTCTTTTTTAAAACCTGAAGAAATAGCTGGCTGACAAGAGATTTGATTAGAATTAAGTGGTCATTACCGAAACAACCGCCTATTTTGGGGGCTTTGAAAAAACCTATTATTTGGAAGAAATAGATAATTGGAAAAACGCTGAACTCAATGAATTGATCTAGAAGAAAATTATGTTGAAAAATAAAACGCTTATTTGCCGAAAAGGAAAATTTTATTCAGAAAAAAAATTATTTTTTTTCATCGATATTGATATTGTTCAGCCTTATTAAAAGTGTCGTTGACTAATTTCTTGTAGGCACACATAACACTATTTTCGACACGACAACAATATTTACAATCGGGAATATTAGATTGTAGCATATATGACTACACTAGGAATAAGCTAGGGTCAGAACTACCGCATTCGTGATCGGGTAAATTGTTTGTATTTCTTTTTAGATTCGTTATCGAGTAAGTGCTTTCAAAATTCGTAATGATAGCTTACGATAACAAGTGTCAGTTGTCTTTGTATATTTCCTAGTCGTTTTTATTTCAACTTTGCTTTTTATCGTTGTCGTCATTAATTCGACACAGCTTATAATTTTTAATAAAACAAAACACTTTTATAGCATTTGATTTAGCTTGTTTATTTTGTTTTTAATTTTCCCGACAAAATTTTTTTCTCTTCACTTTAAATTTAGAGAATGAAGCAAGAAAAGCAAAACCTTGTATTAGAGAGAAAAGTTCTCAGGAAGAATTGAAAATAATTAGATGCTACTTTATCTGAAAAACACTTTCGACTGAATAAAACAGCTTTTAAGCAAATACTAGGGACAATATTTAGCATGTGATTTAAAGAATGGAGTTAGATTTGCAATCAGCTTAAACAAAACGACTTTAATTTAGCCAATTGTTTGAAGAATTCTGGTTGAGACTGTAAATGCACTAGAAAATTCCAGTTAATTTTGTAGCAATTGAAATTAAATGGATACCTCTACCAAATCCTTTATTTTATTTACATTTTTAAGTTTTTACCCATAATAATTTTTTTAACACTTTTTAATCGTTGTCTAATACGGCGACAACTGTCACATTTTTCTTATAGAATACTAGTCTTGGGTAGTACACGAAGGAACTATTCACATTGTCCGTGTTTTGAATTCCAATAGTTCATTGCCTTGCTCTTTATAAATGAACGAACGAACTAAGCTTAAACGAAAACAATGACGAAAGAACGAAAGTTGCAAATTATTTTCTTTTACAAAAATGGTATTTAAAACAAATAAACTAAAGAGGAAATATATTATGCATTTTAAAATTAAACCTTAATATTTTTTAGCCATAGTGACTAAAGTACTTTTTGAATTACATTATTAAAAAAGAAATTGACAACTAAATTTAAAAATTTTGTCTTGTTTTCTATTTTCGTAAAATATTCTTTTCAACCCCTATTCGGTATCATTTTACATAATAAAGAAAGTTCAATGACAATCAAAAGTATAAGTGATAAAGATACAAAAGATCAAATGAACTAAATGAACGAACTATTCCTTTTCAATTTTTGAACTAGGAAGAGCACTCACTAATATGAACTACGGAGCACAAGTCTCTAGAATACCAATTATAAACACACACTTATTGGTAAATAACGATTACGCTAATTGGAATAATTAAAAGCTGTGGACAATGAACGACATCGTTATCTATTGATTGCAATAAGTGCAATATTAATTTTTATTTTTTTTTTGTAGACCAATAAAAAAAGCTTAGAAAGAATATAATTGAAATAACGTTTATCATGGAAGAATTTTTCTGGTGAAACCTGAGCACCACAGAAAACAGTTTTGCATAGAACAAACATATCAAAGCATTAGTTCTTCTATGTATGTACGTAAGTGACTGAACTAAAAATCAATGGGCCATAAACATAGTCACAAAAAACTGACTGTTTTGTTAATAAGAAAATCATAAATTTAAAATCGATTTAAAAAAAATTCCGACTTTAGAGTGACTATGATTATGGGCTAATATTTTTTCGGAAATGCTTTTGTTACTCTAATTTAAATTTGGTTAATTTTTAACTTTTTAATAAATCTCATAACGCACCACTGGACTAATCTAAATATATTAGACCCAAAGATAAGTAGTATAATTTAAATGCACGAAACCACTTTTGAAAAAAAATTTTATTTTAATTCAATTACATATTGAAGTGTGAGTGATTTATATTTTTGAAGTCTGTGATGTCTGAATAAAATTCCAAATTAATATTATCAAAACCAATGCCCGCGCAGTCAGGCTATTCAACCACATGGGTATGTGATTCATACAAAATAAACTTTTTAAATTTCCTTATTTCCATAGAATAACTAATAATAATAACAATAACAACTAAATACACAAACGATAAAATAATTAGTAGTAGAACTATGGCACAACGACAAGAAATAAATAACAACAACAAAAAGGAAAGTTTGAAAGAAAATTGTATGAATTTTGCCTAGTACACACCCTTTTGAACAGGGGTGGTGGGTTTCCACACAATACACATACACTCTCTCATGAATTCAAAAAGTACTACTGGAACTACAGTACAAAAAAAGGAAGAAAAAAAAACGTGTACGAAAAATAAAGGAAAAATCAATAAAACACACAACAACAATTATGGAAAACTTTGAGAAAAATTTGTTAAGGAAATTTTATTTTAAAAGTTAATTAAGTAAAATTAATGAAAGGGATATAATTAATTGTTAAACTTATATATTGACGGCAAAAATTAACAAAAACAACAAACGATAATAGCAATAATCATGAAAATAATAGTTTAATGAAAAAGAGAGAAGAGAGAGAGAGAGAGGGAGAGAGAGAAAATAGAAAACACCACCCAAAAAATCAAATATTTTGTTGTTGAATGAAATTTTTATGCACCCAGTTGCACAAAATTGTCAGGGGTTTAAAAAAAAGGGAGTAAAATAACTACTATTTGGGCTGCAAAAGTACTCCTCAAGCTAGAAGTTCGTTTTTAGAGAAAAAATTTTCAATTATTATCAGAAATAAAATTTTAAAATAAAAATATAAGAAACTGCTTATTCCCTTAATACTTTACATTGGAAAATTAAAATATAAGCTTTGTAAGGCTGTCACTTGTCCGTCAGGAGACCAGCAGCCAACGTCTGGGAAGTCTATTGAAGCTCTCATAAAACTAAATTCATCTACTTGACCACAGCTTTTACCAGATGGTGAAGCTTCATTTGAAATCATAGTCTTAACTAACGCTATTGAATTAAATCAGTAACATATCAGAAAGTACGAAGAGTTAGAAATAAGCTAATCTAATATAGAAAACATCATTTTAAAGTGAATAGACTATTTTATAAAACAAAATTAATTCAGAACCGATTCCTATAACTAAATTACTGTGACAAATTATATTTGGAGTTCCATCTTTTGTAAATTTACTTTTAATTATAAACAATAAACTTAAATTTAAAAAAATAAAAAGCGAAAATAATGTTAAATTTGTGGAACATTTAACAGACTATATAGCAAGCTTCTGCCTGCTCTCAGCAGTATTTTCAAAGGTCTGAGCACAGGTTTTAGTGACTTTTAAGATTTTCGACGCTCAAATTTTTAAAGTCAAACGGGTCATATAAGAGAGCAGCATCTCGCGCAATCAATTAAGAAATTGAGCTAATAACTAACAACCACAACATACCACCGAACTTGTGAAAAAGTAATTTCATTAAAGAAGGTCCGTTATAAACAGAGTTCACAAGGAAACAAATACAAATAAAAAGTACTGCAACATTTACTCTGATTTATTTTTTAATTGTATTCGCTCAAACGTAGGTTAGAAATGGCTTAATTTTCCTTGACAACTTTCTTCAGCTAAGCTAATTTTGCCAAATACAACACCAGCAAACTGGTGCCATCAGCAAAATATCAAAATCTCTGTGTTTCTATTCGGATCGACATTTCTCCGTTTATCAGCTTTGATTTTTGCTTGTTCTGTTTTACTCTGTTCCATTTTTTTACAATATTCTAAGCTGGTAACTTGCTGACAGAGCTTTTTCCATTTTTGTTTTTGCCAATACAAAAAATGTGTAATTAACGAGTAAGTTTAAGATTTGTGCTAACTTCACTCGCAATCAAGAAAAAAAATGTTTTTCAAAAGGTCTACATATTAGATTTTTCTTTCGAATTGAAAATTCTTTTGGAAAGCCATTTCCATTCGAATCGAAATACATAATAACCCCCCCTTGAACTTTAATTTTTACTAGACTTCTTGAAATAAAATGACAAATCACAAACAATACATCAAGATATCAACCTTCAGTGATTTACACAAAAGCAGAAGTGAATAGATGTTTGGTCAAAAGAACTGAAAGCATTTACAGTAAATATCAAAAACACCACCCTAGTGCTTATTTGTGTCTTCGCACCTTCATGGTGCGATTTTGAGCTAACGAAAAGCGCCGTAAATAGTGCCTAAAACACTAAGTTGGCATCGCTAGTATTCAGTTGATTCAAACAAAGGTGGTTGTATTTACGACTGTTATTAAGTGTCTGACACATGCGCAATCATGAGGGCGGAAGCGTGTTTTTTGTGTGTGAATTTGACGAAAATCAAAACTAGTTTGATTTTTGCGCAAAATTTGCTGGTCTGGCACCACTTCTGTAGCCATAATTTTTTTTTTGTAAAGTTCAGTACATATTATGGAAATTTTAGAAATAAAAATGGAGGACAACATTTTTTCATTTATTTTTTACAATCCTCTATCCAAATTGAGTTTTTTATTGCTAGTATCAATCAGAATAAAAGTGTTTTACCGACAGCATTTTTATTTAATGTGTTTTGTAAGTCTTTACACATTAAGAAAATCACATAAAAATGAGATTGATATCAATCAGCTTTATGTGTGTATCAGCCAATTTAATTTTTTCACCAGGCAAATGCATAATTTGACGTTGAATGATTGATCGTCTAGCACCCCCATTAGTCAACTACCACAGCAACTTGTCAACGTTCGCAACTGACGACGCTTATTTACTCAAAAGTGCATTATTGTGAGTTGCCACTAGCTAAAGTTAATTAAACCTTTATGGGGGAAAGATATTCGATTTTTAACAATTCTTTGCAACTAAAATTGAGTAGTTGAATCATTCATTTAGTATTTAATTTCCCAATTTAATATTAAATCCTAAGTTAGTCACACATGTGGCCTACAATTTCAAAACTTTAAGAATCTGAAAATCTTTTTTTTTTTTTTTTTTTGCAAACAAAAAGTTATTTTCGTAACACGCTTGACAGAAAGTCTACAAATTACTTTTAATTCCATTTTTTTAAGAATAAGAGGCATTACATTTTTTTATTCAAAATTTAATTGAAGTTAAAAAATCAAAATGTATCATATTTCGGTTAGCCGACAAGAAATTAATAAGAAAAAATACAAATAAATAATATTTAAGCAAACAATTGTACTCTTGACTTGAAAATTGTTTAAAAAAAATAAAAAAATTCTTATGCTGCCTGATCCCTGTTTTGCTACATAAAAGTACTTTTCTATGGTAAATTCATACTAAATCCTAAATAATTCATCCCTGCCACCCTTAAATAAAGTTATATTACAACAACAATGAAAACACCGTTAACAGCAGCTGCAGCAGGCCCATAATAAAAAACAAAAAAACAAACGAACGACGAGTTTAACGAAGAGCAAGCAAGAATAAAAAATATGTCCAACAAATTACAACAAAGATGATGAATTTTAGACTGTCTGGCTGTGGCTGTGACTTACCTTTTTTTTCACAGATTTAATATGGCGTAAAACTTCAATAGAAAAAGTAATTTTCTTTTTGAATATTTTCTCAATTTAATTTAGAAATCATAAATTCTACAAAATATTTAAAGAAAAATTTGCCACTAATCCTGGGGGGTGGCTGAATTTTTCTAAAAATTATTTTGAAAAACTAATTGGCTTTACTTTTCTTTTTCTTTTATCTATCACCTTTTTTTGCTGCTAAAGTCTGCTTAAATGGCAGCTTTAGATTTTCTTTTATTTAATTTCTTAATAAAACACTTGTTTTCTTATTTTTTTTTTATTAAGCACCCACACAATTTTAAACGACCGACCGGTTTTCTTTGGTTTGTTTATGGCAAATTAACAATTTTACACACTTTTGCTTAACGCTGATACTAGCGACGTATTTCTGCTTTCAATAAAAAGCAAACGTACCGCACAACGTCCAAACGATGACTGACTACTAGTTTCTCTCTAAAACTCTGTTACACCAAAAATCACCATCTTTATGGTTATTGTTGTGTTAAGGGGTATATAGGGATATTTTGGTTATTGTTTTCGTTTTTTATTTTAATTCTCTCAATTTAGCAACACGTTTGCTTTGATTATAGCAATTTATGCAGAGGGGAAATTAAATTTAGCACCTGTTGTTCGTACATAAAATTGGAAAAAAAAACTTTTGTAAAGGAAAGCAAAAAAATTGGCTAATAAGGAAAAATCGCTCAAGTCGACTTGAGAAAAAATTAACTTTCGGTCGCAATTAACTAAATAACTTAATTATTGTGGTCCAGGGATGGTGGGGCGATATATTCCAGAATTAACACGAGATATTAAAAGACAATAATCCCATTTGCGAGAATCGAAATTAATTTTATAAGAAAAACTTTGACAGTTGTAGTTCTCCTTAATAACTTAATGAGACAGAGGCAGAGCGGGATATCAGAAAGCGAAGTTATTCAAGTGAAAGGATGTTAGAACAATAAATCACTACATAGTATAAAGCAGTCGCTTCCCGCGTCTGCCTGCATGTATGCTTAGATCTTTAAAACTACGCAACGGATTTTGATGCAGTTTTTTTTTAAAGATAGAGTGATTCAAGAGGAAGGCTTATATGTATAATCTTGAAAGGTTTAACGTCACAAATCCGCCTGGCAGGTAGCGCTATAATCGGTATCTGGCTTATTTGCCTACTACCTATCTCGCACGGTTCTCTACTCTATGAGTACGATTTCTTAGTGTAAGAAGATCGAATATATAAAAATTTTAAGGCAAGACAACGTTTGCCGCGTCAACTAGTTTTTCTATAAAATGCATAATTATTGAGTTTTAAGTGCTATTTTTTTTGTAGAGAAAAAAAAAATTATGAGTAAAAATTTATTTTTGTAGAATTAATATTAATTTACTTAAATTTTTATTAAAAATCTAACTGCAGGTGAATTTTTAATGACAAAAGTCCGTTTTAGTCACTTTCTTTATTTGCAATTAAACAAACCAACAACTGTCAACTGATTGGTTTCAATCCAATAGCAAAACCGATAACATTGGTTTCTGTGACAGCTAAAACCGACATTAATTCTAGTTCGAAAATGAAACCGACAACATTGGATTTCATGACACCAAAGTAATTTTTTTGTCGGCTTGAAATCCAATACCGACAACATTGGATTCTATGACAACCCTAAGTGTGTCAAAACTTTTTATTTTTAGCTTTGTTTTTAACCCATTTTTTTTCGGTGTTCCAATATTGAACAAACTAAAGTTTTTCATAAAAAGACGTCCTTTTAATTTTTATTTTTCTATTTCGACCCGCTTTTTGTAAATAATCATTATATGTATTTCTTTGCATGCTTTGAAAATCAGTAACCCGCGCTGAAAATATGACTTAAAAAATGTGAGTACATTTTTGTTAATAATGTAAAATTCCATATTTTAATGCATACGAGTATGTATTAAAACGACCAAATTTTACATTTAAATACAAGGACTGTATGATAGCTCCGTGACTTTTTGCACACTAACTTTAAGTGAATTACTGCTTTTAGTAAGCTACTGTCACATTTTGAGCAAGCTACGCCATAAAAGCAGGCAACCCCGTAAATTTTGACATAAATGTGTGTTGCCCATTACTGTAACCAAGGAAAAACTTTATAAATACTATTGGAACTTTGCATCTTCAATTTCAATGGTCAAAAAGTTGTTTACTGCGTTCCGTTGTGATCGTATCACAAAAATTAAAAGCTGTGACGTTAGGCTGCACGCAATTTCAAAGCAAGTTTTTCAACAAGATGTTTTTTTTTTAACCTCTTCCACCGACAGTTTTGTTTCGGCGGCAATATATATGCAGGAATATTCATATTCCACAGAGCTTCATGCCTTCTGTATATCTCTATGAACTGCAAAACGTCGTTACATTTGTTTTAATTTGTTCACAAACATATTTAAAAAAAAACAAAACAATACTGGCGGCAGAATAAGAATTCAAATTTGGAATAAAAAAACTGCAGTCAGCTGTTTTCTTGACTGTAATTTGAAACACTCAATTCAACGAAAAATTGAAAGCACTCTCAGCAAATTTTAAAAGTGTGAGTGTATTGGTAAAAAAATGAGAGAAATTTTAAAATTTGAATTAAAACTTGATCGTGTGACACCCAAGTTAGAGAAGAATGGCGCGATTGCTCATACTTTACCCTAACGCATCTCTGTGAGCAATTCAAAAAGGGTGTTCTTAGAAATTTTATGAATTCTTTTTTATTATACATTCATTCTGCATTGATGACGTGCACAAAATTTCACGTGAAATTCCTGATACCAGTTTTCTCTTCGAGTGGAATGAAAATTTCAAGATAGCTAAAATTTCGCTTAGCCCCTATTTAGACGAGAAACATTTGGAAGAAAAACTTCTTGAATTCTCTTTTGTTTTTTCTTTCGCGGTCACACAGACGAACATGTTGCCGGCAACATTCCATTATTATTGTTATTATTTGCACACAAAACAATGAAAGAAAAGAAAAGTAAAGCAAATATCAACAAAGAATATGTGAACAAAGCGTATCGCCGAGTACCGAACACAAAAATGATTCTCTCTTCTCCACCCGTAGGCAAACAAACGAAATGTTTCCCTTCTAAATGTTCTTCGTCTAAATAGCGACTTTTATGCACGATTTCTTTAGAATTGTTATAAAAATTTTAGGATACTTCAAGGACCGTTGACGTCTTCATAACTCTTTTGAAAAAAAATATGAAAACTAGCAGAGATAGAGCTCATGAATATGAATATAAATCATTTCTGTGGGCGGCAATAGATACCAGCGCTAGCTATTATTGTAAATAAAATTTTTTATTAGCCTGGTGTTCCAAATTTGGTACATGTCCAGCAGCACTCTTGCATATTTTATCTTCAGTTTGTATTTTAGAGTATTTTTAGTGGAAAATCCTTATTTGAGAACAAAAAATAATTCCAAAGCAGGCTTTTTTTCTGGTCGGTGATAGTAATGTGTGTGATGGGAGATAAGCGATTCGCATTTCTAATCCACCCCTGGGGCCCAGTAAAATTATTATCATTGATTTTAAAAAATAAAACTACAAATTTTATTGCTTAAATATTTGTTTTTTATTTAATATTTATGTTTGTAGGTATGTATATGTATTTGTATGTATAATTATAATTCTCCATGTAACATTGATGGATTATATAAAAAGTTTTTTTTTTTTTTTCATTATTATTCTATCATATGTTTCGTAAATCGATATTATATATTTTGGATATTCCAAAGGAAATTATGTATAACACAATTAATTATTTAAATTTTAAATGCTTTTTCTTTTCTTTTTAAATAAAATCTTAATAGTAGAGAATACAATATCATAAAATTTATACAAAATGAATGCATTTTTTGTTTTTAATTAAAATTATAAAAGAGACTAGTGGATTTCCAAGCTTAAAAATATTGAACCGTCATCATGGTCACTAACAGTAAGCTTTTAGTAAAAGTGACTGTGATCATGGCACATAGTTGTTTGTAAAATAAAATACAACAAACAATCCATTCAAGATTAACAAAATAATTTCTTTGTGTTCTTAACAACTAAATTTCAAATTGAGTATTCTTCTTAAATACGAGTGAGTGAGTAGTTAATTAAAATTTTACAATTTTAGAGATCAAATATTTAAAATATTTAGTTTCTTACCCAAAAAGAATTAAAATACAACTATTGACACGTTAACTTAAAGTAAAAAAAAAAAAAAAATTAAAATAAAATCGCAGGTATACCCTGAAGTTAATGTCTAATCTTTTTGGATAATGAAACGAATTGTGTGTGTATACATTTTTTCTGCGCGGTGTTTAATTATAAAATGGAAGAATGATTTTTAGATTAAAAATTAAAACAAAAAATAACATACAATTCGATTATGATTACAATTATAAACATTTAACAATAATAAAAACAATTTTTTAAGATTTTTTTTTAACCAAATTAGAAGTATTCACCAGATGAGACACGTACAATATACTTGATTATTTTAAGAAAAAAAATCAATTAACTGTGTAATCAATATAACAATTTTTATAGTTCGATTTATAAAAAAAAAATTTATTAAATTAAATGAATTTTTCAATTCTATCAAAAAAAAAAAAAATTATTAATTAACATTTTCTTATCAAAAAAAAAAAAAAAAAACCTAGACTTTAAAGTAAAATTTATGCAAAATTTCGACAACATTGAATTGTCTACGTAAATTTTTTTGGATAAGAGGTTAAATGTTGAAATAAATCCATTCTATTAAAAAAAATTGTCATATTGATTGATCAGTTCAATTAAAATATTATCACACTGATTACATTTAATCGATATTATCATAATTCGGGTTAAAAAATCCAGAATTAAAGATTTAAATATTATTTGTGTACATTAATCACCAAATATTCAATCAGCACATTTTTTAAGTTGACTTAAAACTATTTAAGAAATTAATGAACACTAAATTTGATGAATTAGAAAATTCTTCGAAATGGTTTTCTTTTTTAAATTAAAACGCTTAAGGAAATCAGTGGTTTCTGTGCATGGTCATGATAAAGCCGTGCCATTAATTTAATATTTTATAGTTTTTACAGGTCATAGTAACCAAGAATGATAGAAATACAAGATTACGCCGGTTGCGGAGAGGCAATAGTTGACAACATTCTTCTTAGTACTTTTTATATTTTATATTTATACTTTTTTATACAACTATGATTTGTCAGATTTATTATACAACTATGAGTTGTCAGATTTAATAGCTTGGCGTGGGTTGAAATAACACACCATTTTGATAGTATCGTTTGTTCCAGAAGGACGTAATTACAGCCGTAAAATTATTATAAGAAAAGTGGAAATTGGATTGAAACAGAATGTATGTATTTATTTATATATGTATAATTTTTAAAATAAACTATGTAAATTTTTATTAGTGAAATAAACCTCCATAAACAACGTTTACATGTAATTTGAACAATAAATATAATTTGATATTAATATATCAGCCGAGTGTTCATTTCTTCTGTGGCCGCCATTTAACTTTTAGCCGCTTTATGTTCGTAACTTTCGTGTACGCAACATAAATTTTTATTTCAATTCTTTCTGGAATAAATTGAAGAGTATTTGTCTTTACGGAGCTTTATGATATGCCGAATAGAAGCCTCCGATCGACAAAGGGAAAATTGCCAAATCATTTAACAGATTTTATAGTGAACATGTCTGGCTCATCAACACCAAAAGGGAGCAATGAAGAGTGTAGTCGAACGCCAGGAGAAGAGGATGCCGAAAGCACAATTGTGCAACAGGGTGACAGTGCCGATATAGTAGCCACGCTGATGGAAAGATTGAAAGTGTTGGAAGAAAATAATAGACGCATCTCTCAACAGCTAGTACAGAGTGAGACGAAAAGACTACAATTACAGCAGGTAAATGATGTTGCAACCACAGTGCAGAATACAATCGCCGCAACAACAAATCATAGTGTGGAGAACACCAACGTATGCTATAACATAAATCAACAGCCAATTGCTTCAACAACGTATGTGCCAACGATGGTGATGGGTCGGTCTGTGAATGCACAGCCATATTTTACTACGGGTGCAGACAATGTGTCAGTAAGTGTACAGTGGGGTACAAATACATGTCCTACGTATTCCACTGCTTCTACGAATGGTATGTATATGGGGCCGAGTATGTGTGGGGTAAGTTGTGCAAGTACACGAGGGTCTTGTGAGACTCAACATTTGAATGTACAACTGCCTACCAGAAAATTGCACGAGTTGCCAGAGTTTTCCGGCAGTCCGGAACAGTGGCCGATATTTATAACAGCGTTTACAGAGTCATCAATGGCATACAAATATACTAATTTAGAAAACACGTTTAGATTACAGAAATGTTTGAAAGGGTCAGCTCGTGAGGAAGTAGATTGTTTATAAATAAATCCGGGAAATGTTGCACAGATAATCGAACAGCTTAGATTTAAATATGGCCGCCCTGAACTCTTAATTAAGAGTCAGCTACAGAAAGTAAGAGACATTGTTGCCATATCTGAGAACCATTTAGAAAAATTAGTGCCATTTGCTACGAAAGTTCAAAATTTAACAACCTTTTTGAAAAACTGCAATGCCGCGCAACATTTGAGTAACCCAACATTAATGGAAGAGCTTATAGCTAAAATACCAATGTCAAAACGGATAGAGTGGGCATCTTATTCGTCAGCCATTCAACCGTATCCCACTCTTGAACACTTTAATAATTGGATTAGTCAGATGGCAAAGATTATTGCCACGGTCACGCCGATCGTACCTACGGTGTTGCCACATAGTACCATAAAAAATAGCCTTGGTCAATCACGTGGTGGCACAAGACAAGTATTTTCAGTAATGGAAGGGAATAATATGAAGGATAGTTGTGTCAAGTGTAGGGAATCTCATCCATTGTATAAATGCGAACAATATCTAGCCTTACCAATACATAAACGTTGGAATTTTGTGAAAGAAAATTATTTGTGTTTTTCGTGCCTTTATAAGGGACACACTATACCTCAATGTAGAAGAAAAAGAGTTTGTGGTGTGAACGGTTGTAAAAAGAGACACAACCTTACATTACATGAAAATCAAGATGAGCAAATCAACATGATAAAACAGAAGACGACGAATTTGTTGTATAAAGTCTTACCAATAGAATTGTGTGGGCCAAATGGTAAGATTATACGCACACATGCATTTTTGGATGAAGGATCATCATCAACGCTGATCAGTGACAAGCTTTTACATCAGATGGGGTGTCAAGATAGAATGGAACCACTCTCAGTACGATGGTTTAAGGGTGAACCCTCTACAATAATGTCAATGAGAGTGCATGTTAAAATAAAGGGTGCTGCAAAGAATGGAAAATGGCGTGAACTTAATGCATGGAGTATTCCCGAACTAGATTTACCAACGCAAACAATTAATCTAGCAGAACTCCATGATAAGTATAAGGGAATTAGAAGACTTCCAATTGCCGAATATTTTGCAGCCACACCACAAGTATTAATAGGTTTAGATAATTGCCACCTAACTCCAAATTTTAAGAGTCTAAAGTTGAATGATGGTATCATTGCCGCCAATACCCCTCTTGGGTGGGTAATATATGGCCAGAACGAGAAGTTTAATTCTAGGACTTCTAGAATAGTATCAGTTATACTTCATACTCGCGTAGAGAATACAGAAAATATAGAAAAGTTAGTAAGTGATTATTTTACTACGGAAAATTTTGGTGTTGCCATACCTAAAGAAAGACTTGAGTCTGAAAAAGTAAAAAGGGCAAGGCAGATTTTGAAAGATACAACAGCAAAAATTGATAATTGGTATGAGACAGGGCTATTATGGAAATCAGATGATGTGCAGCTGCCAGAAAGTTATGAGATGGCGTTTAATAGATTACTTCTGTTGGAAAAGAGAATGAGAAAAGATGAGTCATTTGCAAAGGCATATAAGGAAAGTATGAATAAGTACATTTCATCTGGCTACGCCAAAAAGTTGTCTGCAAGGGAAGCTGAGAGGAATAGCGCGCGTAAATGGTATTTACCACACTTTGCAGTTTTTAATATCAACAAGCCTGATAAATTAAGAGTAGTGTTTGATGCAGCAGCCTCCACCAACGGAACATCTTTAAACTCACAATTGTTGAAGGGACCTGATGATAATCAGTCACTTTTGAAAATACTGTTTCAATTTCGTGAGGGAAAGATAGCAGTATGTGCCGATATAAAAGAGATGTTTTTGCAGATTCGTATACGTGAAGCTGATCAAGATGCCCAGAGATTTTTGTTTAGATTCGATGAGAATAAGCCAGTACAAACCTATGCTATGGTTTCCATGATATTCGGGGCAACCTGCTCCCCCTGTAGTGCACAGTACCTGAAAAATTTAAATGCAACAGTAAATGCCAAAGAACAACAGGAGGTGGTGGATGCGATTCTGAACAATCATTATGTAGACGATATGGTATGTAGTTTTCAAAATAAAGAAGATGCGTTAAGAATTTCAGTAGCAGTAAAAAATACACACGCAAAAGCTGGGTTTGAACTTAGAGGATTTACTTCAAATTGTCAGAATATACAGGAAAAGCTTAATGGTGATTTAGAGAACAACTCTACAAATATAAACTTGAATTCGGCCGACAAGGTAGAGAAAGTGCTTGGAATGTTTTGGGAAAACGGTAGCGATGAGATTGTTTTCAGGTTACATATGAATAGAGTCGAGCCTGCTATTGTATCTGGTACGAGATGTCCTACGAAGAGAGAATTATTAAGGGTAGTTATGTCAGTGTACGATCCATTCGGAATGCTAGCGGATTTACTGGTTTATGGAAAAATGTTGCTGCAAGAGGTATGGCGAACTGGAATAGGCTGGGACGAGTCGGTTCCCCTTAATATATATCACCGTTTTTCACAATGGGTAAAAAGTCTTCAAATAACCAAACAATTTAAAGTGCCAAGGTGTTACCATCCTAATATTTTTGATAAAGCAATCTTAGTTGAACTTCATATTTTCAACGACGCTAGTGAGACAGTCTTCGCATCAGTAGCCTATTGGCGTATAGTTTCAGAGGGTGAAATATTCGTTTCTTTTATAGCGGGAAAAACTAAATGTGCACCTCTTAAGGTTTTGTCAGTGCCACGGCTGGAATTGCAAGCTGCAGTGATGGGTACGCGTTTGAGAAATAGTATTATAGAAAGCCACAAAATTAAACCATCAAGAACATTCTTTTGGACCGACTCTAGAACCGTGATAAGTTGGATAAAATCCGATCATCGTCAATATAAGCCTTTTGTAATGCATAGAGTGGGTGAAATTCTCGACTCGTCCAGTGAAAGTGAGTGGTATTGGTTGCCGACAACATTGAATGCCGCAGATGTAGCTACACGCGCAAAATATCCTATAACATACAGTGTTGACAGCATATGGATAAGAGGACCTGAATTTTTGTTACAGGATGAGGAAACATGGCCGAGAAAAATAGATATTAATTTTGGATCGGTGACGCTGGAAAAGCGAAAGTTTTGTATGACAATTCATACAACAGAGTTTATTCAATATAACAGATTTTCTCATTACTATCGTTTATTGAGAACCATCGGTTGGGTGTTACGGTTTATTAGTTCGTGTCGCAGAGTAACAAGAGAAAATCATCTTTATGAGTTATCAGCTGGGGAGATTCGTGCAGCCGAGGTGAGATTGTGCCGATTGGTTCAACATGAAATATATGAAAAGGAAATTAATAGTCTTAAATCGACAGGCATTGTACAGAAAGACAGCTCAATTTTGACGTTGACACCACAACTTAATGCGGATGGATTGCTATGTATATATGGCCGTATAGATTATGCAACGAGACTTCCAGAGTCAGCCAAACATCCAATAATTATGCCCAGCCGTCATTACGTTACTGTGTTGTTGGTGATGTGGTATCACCTAAGATTTTTTCATCAAAATGACGAAATGGTAGTTAACGAAATCAGACAGAAATTTTGGATAGTTAATTTGCGTGCAACGGTAAAACGTATTAAGGCGAAATGTCAGCAATGCAAAAACAGATCTGCTAAGCCGAAAGCTCCACTTATGGGACAACTGCCAATAGACCGTTTGCAGGCATATGTTAGACCTTTTACATATACGGGCCTGGATTATTTTGGGCCAATGTACGTCACCATTGGTCGCCGAAGGGAAAAGAGATGGGCAGCATTGTTTACTTGCTTGACGATTCGAGCCATTCATATTGAATTGGCAGCCGATTTGACAACAGACGCGTGTATAATTGCTATTCGAAATTTTGTGAATAGAAGAGGAATTCCCATAAAAATTCGATCTGATATGGGAACTAATTTTGTGGGCACCGACAGGGAGATACGGCGAGTTGGTGATTTATTTGATTACGATTATCTTCAGAGTGAATTGGCTGTTAAAAACATACAATGGGACTTCAATTGTCCTGCTAATCCAAGTAGCGGAGGATGTTGGGAACGACTAATACAGTCCACGAAAAAGGTTTTAGCCATCACGTTAAAGGAAACAGCACCTCAAGTTGAAACTTTAAGGAGCCTACTCATAGAAGCTGAAAATATCGTCAATAGTCGCCCACTGACACATCTGCCTGTATCACCAGAAAACCCCGAACCATTAACACCTAATCATTTCATGTTGGGTACCACCAATTCAACACAAACGCCTGGTGAGGAGAAACAAATAAGTACACGAAAACAATATCGAATAAGTCAACATTTAAAAAATCAGTTTTGGAAAAGATGGTGTAATGGACAAAACAAAATATTACTAATATTACTAATATTACTAATAGGAAATATTAGTAGTAGTGGGAACAATTAGAATAGTTGTTAGGCAATCTCATTGTAATGAAAATATTAGTTGTTCTTACTACTATAGTCACACTAGGAATGGTACGCACGTTCTTGCTAACTAGCTAGTTCGGTAGTGGTGGGCGGGGATCTTATTCCTGTGCTTGACCAAAATCCATTTGTTCAAATAAAAAAAAAATAACGTGCGTTTTAATAGCCCTTATATTATTTTTCTATTATATTTTTCCTTACACCTTTTATAATCCTTACTAACGAGCGCAGATGTTGTGCTCTAAGCCTCTCTATACCCTTCCCGACCATGGTTTTTCAATGGCTTAAAAATATTTTAGAAAAACCCCTTTTTTTTCCACTTATTTTAATAAAATTGAAACTTTATTTGACTTATAAAAAAAAATTTTTCGCTTTTGAAATAAAGAACACCCTTCCGCTGCGCAACCAAATTAAGAAAGAATGAAGTTTCACGTTTTATTGATCCTATTACTTCTGACAGAATAATGCAACTATGTTCATCCCTCTCTTACCACAGACTTCAGGTGGCTAAAAAAAAATTCGCGTATCTGTCTTTTTCTCAGTCCCCATGTATTTTACACGCCACCCGCGTACTACTGTTCATCATGTATTCGCTATACATGGCAATGAATAATAAAAAAAAAAAATGCAATCCACACAACGGCTGACAATAATAATAGTGCTGATACCATTGATTGTCAATGATATTAGCCATACATCAAAAGAAAATAATTCAGTAACGTACTTTTATGTACGACACATAATTTTAACAAAATTATTTACAGAACAAAATAAATAGTTTTTTTTTTTTTTTTTTTTTTTTCCTAAAATTTCATATATTACAATGGATTAGAGAATACTTGCCAACATTAACGAAGCGCACTAAGTGGTTTTTACATCAGAAGCCTATTGCAGTCAACGACCTGGTAATCATATGTGATGGGAACCAACCAAGAAGTCAATGGAAACGTGGTATAGTAACTCGAAAACTAACAGCTAAGGATGGTATTACACGAGTGGTAGAGGTACGTACGGCCAACGGAAATTTGCTTAGACCTGTGTCCAAAGTCGCAGTGTTAGATGTCTGTGGTGAAGTTCCAGGGAACTGTCACGAAGGGGGGGATGTTGCGGAGAGGGAATAGTTGACAACATTCTTCTTAGTACTTTTTATATTTTATATTTATACTTTTTTATACAACTATGATTTGTCAGATTTATTATACAACTATGAGTTGTCAGATTTAATAGCTTGGCGTGGGTTGAAATAACACACCATTTTGATAGTATCGTTTGTTCCAGAAGGACGTAATTACAGCCGTAAAATTATTATAAGAAAAGTGGAAATTGGATTGAAACAGAATGTATGTATTTATTTATATATGTATAATTTTTAAAATAAACTATGTAAATTTTTATTAGTGAAATAAACCTCCATAAACAACGTTTACATGTAATTTGAACAATAAATATAATTTGATATTAATATATCAGCCGAGTGTTCATTTCTTCTGTGGCCGCCATTTAACTTTTAGCCGCTTTATGTTCGTAACTTTCGTGTACGCAACAACGCCATACGCTTGATTTCCCGTTAGATGAAAATATTACATTTCTTTCTCTCCTATGTAATTAATAGCATGACGTCATAAGTGCTATATGCGCAAAAAATTTCAATTTTAAATGTGGGATGGCGTAACCTTGTATTTCTATTATTTTTGATAGTAACGGCATGACCGTATGACAACATTCTTGTAAATTTTTAAATAAATTTTATTTAAAAAAAAAAATAAGAAAAATAATTGCGAAAACATTTTTTGTCATAAATAAAATTTCTCTCTTTTCTTTTTATCTTTGTTACTACATTAAAAGCAGGGCTCACGATATTCGATATTGATTGAAATTTTTGTATTTTTTTCAGCAAATACCGAATGCTATAATTTGGCTTAAATTTGGAAAAAGATAATGGCTGTGTGTGCTTAAGAGAAAGTGTTAAATTCATGAAAACATTTTTTAGCTTTTGATTGCTTTTTGAAAATTATTTTGCTTTTTATATAATTAAGCGATGCCATTTTTAATGCATGTAAATTCTGCTGCCGCCACTTCTCAGTCTTAAAATAGAACTACTAGAAAAAAAATTTACACCAAAGCGAAATCTACTACATACGAGATTTCTGTTGATAATTGAAAATTTGGCAACTCATCTGCTTTAAATTTTATACTATTTTATACAACCCTACGAGATTATTCTTGTACTTTATTACACTGCGTTACATTTAAGCAGCATAACAGGCTATGGGCCAAGAGTGTGTTCAAGAACTGTTTTAAGAGCATTTGAAAGCTAAAATTAAAAATTTCGATTACTTCGAATCTTAATATGGAGAAACTCTTAGGCAGAGAAAATTATGCATCGTGGTCTTTTGCCATGAAGAACCTACTTCAACATGAATATCTGTGGGAGACAGTTCAAATACTGGAATGAATGCAAAGGCCGACATTAAAGCAAAAAACAAAAATTATATTGCTCGTTAACAAGATCAATTATGTCCACATTGAAGACACTGAGACTTCAAAATAAGTTTGGTACAAATTATAAGCAGCTTTTCAGGATTCCGGGTTTACTAGTATACTTGCATTATTAGTCAGCTCATAGCAACATCTTTTTCTACATCAGTAATGCGATTCAGTAACTTTATTTCAGAACATTCGTATCGAAAAATCCAGTATAACGATATTTTATCGAATTCGGTATACAGTAATTTTCCGACAAAAATATTCGCTATGATAGAAGTCATTATTTGCGATGATTATTTATGTGTGTAGAAAATGGATGTTGAGAATTTAGCATTTTATTTGCCAAGAGAAAACAAAAAAATAATAAAGAATTATATGTTTTACATTACATTTATCTGCCAATCAATCACAAAATAGTTCAGGCGGCTCTTTTCTTAAGCTTAAACACAAACCAAAACCTTTCTAAAGGAATGATTCTTTTTTAGCAATATACGAGTATTTTTTTTTTTTTTTTGCAGACTTTCCTTTCTGCTCGTAAAGCTTAAATAACATAATTTACATTGCGTTACATATTAATTTAATTATTTAATTAAAAATATCAATACATACTAATAATATATTTAAAAAAAAACACTTAAAATTAATAGGAATTTTAAAAGTTTTAAATTTGTACAAAATACGTTAAATAAATAAAAATGTGACAATAACAGAAGTGAATATGAACAATTTCAAAAGGTTCGAAACTGCGGTGCAAGATATAAGGTGTGTTCATTTACTTTACTAGTAAAAACTAGCATAGAGAGAAAAAAGAAATTTTGCTAAATAGCTCTCAAAAATTTAAAAAAGTAAATGAACACTTTACCACTCAAAACTTGCAAGCTAAAATAGTGTTGTAATATATAGGTATATATGAATACTTAGTAACTACCAATATATTTTGGAAACTTTTACATATCACAATAAAAATAATGCGATTTTAATCATTTATTCAATCAAGAGAAGCAGAAATTATTATTTGCACGTCAACAGATCAAAACTTTTATAATTTTTTAAGAAGCGAAAAAGTTTTTGAGTTTAACGATATCGAGAATAAACGTTCTTTCGACAATTTTAAAAACAACAATAAAATATTAAATTTTGTTTTTGTTTTCAATATAGCATGCAGAACGAACATTTCCCATCGTGGGAGGCATTAAAAGTTTAAAACTAAAAAATATTAACATCTTGATTCAGTAAAACTGTTTGAAAATTTATATTGCAAGCAAAAAAGAAAGAACTCACTATTATTCTTGCTTTCAATAAAAACTTTCAAACCTATTTTTTAAAAAAGTTTAAAAATATTTGTCGAACTGCAATGGAAATTAAAAATTGATTTCATTTTACTTTAGTTTTTTCCCAATTAATTTTAATTGTTTTTAAAAAATGTAAATTTAGGAAATAATTAATTCATTTGCACAAACATTTCTAAACTTTTTGGGTTATATACCTATGTTCGGTCAGAACAATACGAATTATTAAAATATTAAATTATTTTTATTGCCAATATATATCTGTTTAACAATTCATACATTTAAAGAACTAACGATACTTTTTATTAAGTTGCCTAACGTTACTTTATTACTTTGTTTCTTGTCCTTTAAGTAACATTGAAATTGTAATTCATTTTCTTTTGATTAGTTGAACAAACCAGTCGTGGTTAAAGTGGTCCAACACATAATTTATAATTGTTTTGAATTACATAAAGAAAATAACAAATATCATTTTGAACATTGAACAAAATTAATAAATATTAAAACATTGAAAACAAAACATTTTTTATTTAACATAAATTTGGCGCCCGAGCAGGTACATCTGTGTTCTATATACCTAACAAATAAAAAACTATTAACACCTGTGAATTAAACAAATAAAATTTGGTGTTCCAAAATAAATTTGTAAATTCGCAAAAATAATAGAAAAGGTGTTCCTAAAAACATTTAAAAACCTTTATAAATTGCATTTAATTTTGACTATAAAACGAAACAATAAAGTGATTCGTTCTTATAATCGGTTTGCTTCATCATTCATTGCTCAGCCACATACTCGCTGCTGCTTGCAGTGAAGTTCATCATCATTAACCAACAATATTAGCAGAAGTCAGTCAGTTACAGAGAAGTATCATCAAAATTCAAGGGTATCTTTTTTTTAATCTCTTTTTGTTGTTCATTTGCATACGTACACATACTAGTGAAATCTTCCTTTTGAGTTTAATACACAATAAATCAGTGTTGGCCGCTATAAACCTCTATTAACAGTGTTGGCCCGCTTGACTTACATTTGGTACATTTTGTTTCACTTGGTACCTTTTTGAATTAAACATTAATTTTAATTTTAATCAAATTGAAAGCTATTTCTTGTAAAATCGTTGGCAAAATGAATACTGAAAAGTCAGAAATGGAAACATCAGATTATACGACTCTCGAATGTCGGTTACAAATTTTGGAATCGTATTTTAAACAAATAATGCATATTCAAACCCAAATCGAAAGGCTGGATGAAACTGATATCAATCGATCAGATATTGAAGAACTGTTTATTGCAGCTAAAGCACAACTAGTAAGTCTCATGAATAGAAAACGTACATCTAGTGACTTTGAACAAAGCTTACTAAGCGTGACTCAACCATTCGTATCGCATCAAAATCGCTTACCCCAAATAAAATTACCTAAATTCGATGGTAAATACTCAGAGTTCTCGCGATTTATTAGTACATTCAATATCTTAGTACATAATGAATCAAACATACCAACAATAGACAAATTTAATTATTTACTCAATTGCTTGTCTGGACAAGCATTAGCAGTTGTCGAAACGTTTCAAGTTATTGAGGCAAATTATCAAAAAGCTCTTGACCATCTAATTAAACGTTATGATAATAAAACTTTAATTTTTATCGACCACATAAATTCGTTATTTTCTATTCCCTCTGTAACAAAAGCAAATGCTCTAGCACTTCGTTCAATTATTGATACCTTTTCTGCTCTTCGAAGTTCTCTGCTCACTTTAGGATCAGAAGTTGATGTTATGAACGCCATTATTATACACATGCTTTTATCAAAAATAGATGCAGAATCAAAAAAAAAAGGTATATGATGAAAAACAAGATTTCAGCGCACTACCATCTTGGGAAAGTTGTTACTCAGTCTTAAGCCGACGTTGCCAATATTTGAAGAGCCGCGTTACAGAAGTTGAATCTTTTCAAACTCGTGATACTAAATCAAAACAAACCGCCAAACGTCCAGGGCAATCATTTATTGTTTCAAGCGGTTTCTGTGAATACTGCAAAAGTAAGGAGCACTTCATTAGCACTTGTTCTAACTATTTATCTCTACTCGTACCGCGTCGTTTTGAATTCGTTAAAAGTGCAAAGCTATGCATTAACTGTCTCAGAAAAGGCCACGTATTATCTGATTGCTCTTCTAAATCCAGATGTCGCACATGCCGTGCATCACATCATTCGTCATTGCATAAATCAACAAACGAACAACAAACTTCGTCGCATCTATCGTATCAACATTCGTCACCTTCAAATTCGTCGTTAAACTCAGCTGGTCAACAGGCACATTCATCATCGTTTCAACCATCGTATTTCCCATCACAAGAACTAACGTTCTCTAAATCTACAAATCCTGGTACAAACCTTCGTACAACAGTCTCAACACTCGTCACTCGTAGTCGTCGTATGAATTTGCTTCCAACTGCTATTGTTTTTATTAAAGACTTTTTCGGTGCTTATCAGCCAATTCGAGCTTTACTTGATTCTTGCTCCGAAGTAAATCTGAGTACTCAAGAAGTTGTCGATCGTTTTCGCCTCAAGCAAAACAAGGCAATTCAAGAAATTGCTGGTGTTTCTAATATTCGAACTCAAATCAAGCATAATGTTACAGCTACTATCAAATCTCGTTTTACTGAATTTGAATGGACCTCAGTGTTCTCAGTCACAAAATCTATTTCGTTTCAACATCCAGCTGAACAAATCATCACTGCTAACTGGGACATTCCTCGTGGTCTCAATTTAGCAGACCCTGATTTTCACGTACCTCAACGAATCGACATGTTACTAAGCTAGGAGATATTCTTCGATTTATTGTTAGATGGTAAAATTTCACTCGGAAACGGCCTACCTTGTCTCATTAATTCAACTCTCGGTTGGGTTGTCGGTGGTAGTATCAACATGCAAGCGGCACAGAGACCTTTATCATGCAATGTCATAACGAAACACGATGATATGGACTTGTTGCTCAGAGCCTTTTGGGAGATTGAAGAATTCAGTCAACGAAAGCCTGCTTTTACTACAGAGGAACAGCTATGTGAAAATCATTTTGTTGAAAACACTATCATTGACGTAAGTGGAAAATTACAGGTACGTTTACCATTTAAATCTTGTATAAACAAACTTGGAAGCTCATTTAATACATCTTATAAACGATTTTTGTATCTTGAAAAACGTCTTTCAAAAGATAACAATTTGAAACAAATGTATATTGTATTTATGAACGAATACATTAGTATTGGACACATGTCACCAGTAAACTTCAATCACTTGTATTCTCCTCATTATGTAATACCACACCATTGTGTTTTGCGTCCTGAAAGCAGCTCTACAAAGCTTCGAGTTGTTTTTGAAGTAATGTATGTTTGTATGTATGTATAGATATAAATGTTTTTGTCATGTATAAGCGAGACATACATCCATGTATAGCGGATTTTTTGAACGGAATTTTTGAACGGATTATTTTTCTTTTATACCGTATACTATTCTAGCTGTGTACATATGTATGTTCTTTTTTCTTTAGGTTTTTATATATATAAATACACAGTTACATACATACACTTTTTTTCCTTTAAGGAACACTTTTAAGCACCACTTTTTTTTGTTTTTATATATACTCTACTGACCTCATTTTATCCTTCAGGGGAATTTGATTGCTGATCTGACCTCTAAATTTTCTATACTTCGCTTTTTGATCTCCAATATCGTTTTGTTGATGACCTGGTGTTGTGTTTATGCGACTGATGAAACGTCTTCAATTATCGTGTTCAATTTTCCTTAGGCCGTTCTTCAGTGCTCAATCAACCGAAACAAACCAAGTGTAAATCTGTTTTAAAAGTGCGTTTAGCTTGTTCTCATCTAAATCCTCTATAAATCCTTTGTGTTTAATTCAATCCTAACTTAACAATATGAATCGTGCCAATTTTAATAACTTACTCTCTAAGGCCAAGCGCTCAGCTCGCTTCGCAGTTGCCCATGGGCAGTCCCCTATCTTAAGTTTAGCAGGGAGCAGTGCCATGGACACTCACCTGTCCACCACATCTCTCTTCTTAACGGCTTTCGCAGCCATTGTCGACGGTGACTTCGAAGGTTGGGTGACAGCTCGCGGTTTAATGGCCATGGCTGACCTCGTATTTCACCACCATAATGAGTTTAAGCGCCTGCCCTCCCCCAACCAGGACGCGTTGTATTATGGCTCCATTACCGCGATGTGGAATGTTGTCACCCCAGACCAGCCAATGACACCCGATAGAATCCGAGAAGCTCGCAGCCGACTCCTATCTAAAGTTCGTCGTATGGGACCCCCACTCACAATGATAAAAGGTGCTCTTTCCAACTGGGTAACTAATTGGATGCGAGGCGACATAATCAACCGACATGCTCTTTTGCTCCATTGGTTCCCCTTGGCTCTGTCCAATGGGGCTACTGACGATTTAATTACTCTAATTAATAGTGTCTGTGTTGGGGGAGATGACGAGAACCACATAGACTTGACTAACGAGCAAATGATTGCCAAGATCCTACCAAAATCCGCCGATGAATTGGCTAGTATTTGGCACGGTCTAGATGAAAGGGAATTGACAGCTTTCTTTGTAACCCTAAGCTGCAATAATGTGAAATATGAAATCGATCTAATTAAAGCTATGTTCTGCCTTGTGGCAACCACAACCAAAACTTCATTCTCAGATCAATGGCTTCAGAGCCGCTGGGCAAACATCCAGCAGGATAACCCCATCCTCATTGAAACTGACGCAGTGGACAGGGATGTCCTGACCTTGTATGAAAACTTTTTTCAGAGACCTCTGGTCTCAATAAACAAAAAGGTTACCATTTTATATTATGGGTACTTCATCGCCCATCAACAACGGTTGGAGGGCGTGAAAAGGATCATAGAGCAGTCGAAAGCCCCGCACGTCAGCGGCTTGAATGCATTATGTAACTTAACTCTCCGATTTCCGACAGTCACCTACACTGTCTTAAAGCAAATCTTCGGTATAAGGCAAGTGAACAGTGTGATAAAACTCGCCGCAAGTTTGATTCACAACCCTTATGCAACTCTGGTAACGACTCCAATCCCAGTCTCAATGTATGCTGACATAGCGTATGTCGCCACGGAAATCCTCTACTCATCGGCGCAAAATCGACGATCCAGGCAAGCCCGGTATATTTCCCCCGCAGAAAAATCTTTAACCAAGACAGTGGAATACTTGAAGGCTTTTGCTGCGAATCTGGTGGCGGAGCAAGAAAAAAGGGCTACTCAAGATATGGCATCTCATGCCATCTTGTCAGCTTACGGGTTGTCTATCATAGAGTCTCGGGACAATTTAATTGTCGTTAGTAGTGTGGGAGCAGAAGTTCCGGTCGATCCTCAGAACCTCAATAATCCGGCTCGAAGGACCATGAATATATTCGTCGAATATAATTTAAAATTATGACCACTGGTTTTAAATTCCTTTCACTTTATTCAATTATTTTAAAATTTTACTTAGCAATAGTGGTTTTGTTTTAAGAAATATTTATATAGTTTTCCAATTTTTTGAATAATAATAAAGTTTTTTTTCAATTTTTTATAATTAGTAACACCAACTGGTTGCTTTGATTGCTCAATTTGAATTAAAAATTCTTTTTTCTCCTTTCCCTGTTTTCTTGGTTTTTTTTTTTTTTTTGATTGATTTGGCCGTGACTACAATGGCAAGCAGTGTTGTAATTCTTCTTTTTCGTTCATCACTGCATGCCATTGTAGGGTGGTCCAAATCAATTCATTTGCTAATGTTTTGTCCAAACATTGTTTGGACAAAGGGTTTGTTTTATTATTGTTCGCTCGTTTGTGTGGTTGCTGGTGCAACGCAATTTTACTTCGAATTTTAGTTGCCGCCGCAACAACTACATCACCAAAGCACTAGGGATGTCATGGAAGCCAGCAGATGATATTTTATGTTTTCGTTTTGAGCTACCAAATATTGAAGTCCCAACAAAAAGAACAGTTTTGTCAGCTGTCGCAAGAATCTTCGACATACTTGGTCTTTTGAGTCCTATTGTTATATCTTGTAAAATTTTAATTCAAGAAATGTGGAAACAAAATTTGAATTGGGATACACCATTGAATCAACGCCTAACTATGCGCTGGAGGCAATTGGAACAAAGCTTTTCTCACATAAATACAATTGAAGTTCCTAGATTCGGCGGAACTTCTCCAATACAAAATTTTGACATTCATGGCTTCGCAGATGCTTCTCAATTAGCATATGGATGCTGCATCTACGCTCGAGTCCCATATGGAAATGAATTTAAATTAACTTTAATTATAGCAAAATCGAAAGTAGCTCCAGTTGTTCAACAGTCGCTGCCACGCCTAGAACTTTGCGCCGCTCTGTTGCTCAGTCGCACTTGGGATAAAATAAAGAAAAAATTTAGCAAATATTCGTATCGTATCTTTTTTTGGTCAGACTCAAGAATCGTACTCAATTGGTTAACTAATCACTCATCATCATACATCTGCTTCGTAGCAAATCGTGTTTCGGAAATTCAAAATTTGACACACAACATAACTTGGAGACACGTGCCATCAAAACAAAATCCTGCTGACTCGTCTCAAGAGGTTGCCTTGCAAACGAATTGTCTCAAACAATTTGGTTCAGTGGACCTGAATTTTTGACAAAACCTGATATAGATTGGCCCAAAGGTGGTCCTGAAATTGTAGAGCTTCCTCAAGAAGAAATGAGAAAATGCTCATTTAAAACTACTATTGTCATCGAATCCCTCATCGATAAAATTGTTTCAAACCAATCTTCGTATACTCACATTCTTCGCATCATCGCATATGTTCATCGAATCGAGTCTTTATTAAGGAAAATCGTCATTCGTTCATCACATCCGATGAATCGCAATTCTCATTTTGGAGGATTATACACATAGTTCAAGCTTCGTCATTTAAAGAAGAAATCCATTTGCTCAAAAAAGGACAACACTTAACACCAAGTCTCCAAAAACTTTCCCCCTTCTTAGATGAAGTGCAATGTGGGAATTCAACTTTAGTCATCGTTCGAGTAGGTGGCCGGCTTGCAAATTCATCATTGTCATGATACAAAATTCCTGCACTTCTACCAAAAGATCATCGCTTTACACAACTATTCATCGAATATCATCATCGCAAATATTTACATGCTGGTACCAAAGCACTTCTCGGAATCATTCGTCAACAAGTTTGGGTTATTAATGCCAGAGATATTGTTAGAAAAGTCGTTCGAAACTGCGTTCATTGCTGCAAATATAATCCTCGATTGCTACAGCAACTAATGAGCAATCTTCCAGCCGTTTAAAGGCTCAACGTCCTTTTCTTGTTTCTGGAGTCGACTTTTGCGGCCCTTTTTATACTTCCTATCGTATAAGAGGAAAACCACCATATAAAACTTATGTTGCAATTTTTGTTTGCTTTAGCTCTAAAGCTATTCACATTGAATTGCTATCAGATCTGTCTACTAATATGTTTCTTTTATGTCTCAAAAGATTTATAGGTCGCCGCGGCATCCCTCAAAGGCTCTACTCAGATAACGCAACCAACTTTGTAGGTGCTAACTCAAAGTTGAAAGAGTTCAAACAACGCTTTTTTGATGACTCAAACTTCCTCCTCGTTCTCCACATTTTGGTGGGCTTTGGGAGTCAGCTGTAAAATCCACAAAAACACTTTTGGTAAAAAATATTAAATTATTTTTATTGCCAATATATATCTGTTTAACAATTCATACATTTAAAGAACTAACGACACTTTTTATTAAGTTGCCTAACGTTACTTTATTACTTTGTTTCTTGTCCTTTAAGTAACATTGAAATTGTAATTCATTTTCTTTTGATTAGTTGAACAAACCAGTCGTGGTTAAAGTGGTCCAACACATAATTTATAATTGTTTTGAATTACATAAAGAAAATAACAAATATCATTTTGAACATTGAACAAAATTAATAAATATTAAAACATTGAAAACAAAACATTTTTTATTTAACATAAATTTGGCGCCCGAGCAGGTACATCTGTGTTCTATATACCTAACAAATAAAAAACTATTAACACCTGTGAATTAAACAAATAAAATTTGGTGTTCCAAAATAAATTTGTAAATTCGCAAAAATAATAGAAAAGGTGTTCCTAAAAACATTTAAAAACCTTTATAAATTGCATTTAATTTTGACTATAAAACGAAACAATAAAGTGATTCGTTCTTATAATCGGTTTGCTTCATCATTCATTGCTCAGCCACATACTCGCTGCTGCTTGCAGTGAAGTTCATCATCATTAACCAACAATATTAGCAGAAGTCAGTCAGTTACAGAGAAGTATCATCAAAATTCAAGGGTATCTTTTTTTTTAATCTCTTTTTGTTGTTCATTTGCATACGTACACATACTAGTGAAATCTTCCTTTTGAGTTTAATACACAATAAATCAGTGTTGGCCGCTATAAACCTCTATTAACAGTGTTGGCCCGCTTGACTTACATTTGGTACATTTTGTTTCACTTGGTACCTTTTTGAATTAAACATTAATTTTAATTTTAATCAAATTGAAAGCTATTTCTTGTAAAATCGTTGGCAAAATGAATACTGAAAAGTCAGAAATGGAAACATCAGATTATACGACTCTCGAATGTCGGTTACAAATTTTGGAATCGTATTTTAAACAAATAATGCATATTCAAACCCAAATCGAAAGGCTGGATGAAACTGATATCAATCGATCAGATATTGAAGAACTGTTTATTGCAGCTAAAGCACAACTAGTAAGTCTCATGAATAGAAAACGTACATCTAGTGACTTTGAACAAAGCTTACTAAGCGTGACTCAACCATTCGTATCGCATCAAAATCGCTTACCCCAAATAAAATTACCTAAATTCGATGGTAAATACTCAGAGTTCTCGCGATTTATTAGTACATTCAATATCTTAGTACATAATGAATCAAACATACCAACAATAGACAAATTTAATTATTTACTCAATTGCTTGTCTGGACAAGCATTAGCAGTTGTCGAAACGTTTCAAGTTATTGAGGCAAATTATCAAAAAGCTCTTGACCATCTAATTAAACGTTATGATAATAAAACTTTAATTTTTATCGACCACATAAATTCGTTATTTTCTATTCCCTCTGTAACAAAAGCAAATGCTCTAGCACTTCGTTCAATTATTGATACCTTTTCTGCTCTTCGAAGTTCTCTGCTCACTTTAGGATCAGAAGTTGATGTTATGAACGCCATTATTATACACATGCTTTTATCAAAAATAGATGCAGAATCAAAAAAAAAGGTATATGATGAAAAACAAGATTTCAGCGCACTACCATCTTGGGAAAGTTGTTACTCAGTCTTAAGCCGACGTTGCCAATATTTGAAGAGCAGCGTTACAGAAGTTGAATCTTTTCAAACTCGTGATACTAAATCAAAACAAACCGCCAAACGTCCAGGGCAATCATTTATTGTTTCAAGCGGTTTCTGTGAATACTGCAAAAGTAAGGAGCACTTCATTAGCACTTGTTCTAACTATTTATCTCTACTCGTACCGCGTCGTTTTGAATTCGTTAAAAGTGCAAAGCTATGCATTAACTGTCTCAGAAAAGGCCACGTATTATCTGATTGCTCTTCTAAATCCAGATGTCGCACATGCCGTGCATCACATCATTCGTCATTGCATAAATCAACAAACGAACAACAAACTTCGTCGCATCTATCGTATCAACATTCGTCACCTTCAAATTCGTCGTTAAACTCAGCTGGTCAACAGGCACATTCATCATCGTTTCAACCATCGTATTTCCCATCACAAGAACTAACGTTCTCTAAATCTACAAATCCTGGTACAAACCTTCGTACAACAGTCTCAACACTCGTCACTCGTAGTCGTCGTATGAATTTGCTTCCAACTGCTATTGTTTTTATTAAAGACTTTTTCGGTGCTTATCAGCCAATTCGAGCTTTACTTGATTCTTGCTCCGAAGTAAATCTGAGTACTCAAGAAGTTGTCGATCGTTTTCGCCTCAAGCAAAACAAGGCAATTCAAGAAATTGCTGGTGTTTCTAATATTCGAACTCAAATCAAGCATAATGTTACAGCTACTATCAAATCTCGTTTTACTGAATTTGAATGGACCTCAGTGTTCTCAGTCACAAAATCTATTTCGTTTCAACATCCAGCTGAACAAATCACCACTGCTAACTGGGACATTCCTCGTGGTCTCAATTTAGCAGACCCTGATTTTCACGTACCTCAACGAATCGACATGTTACTAAGCTAGGAGATATTCTTCGATTTATTGTTAGATGGTAAAATTTCACTCGGAAACGGCCTACCTTGTCTCATTAATTCAACTCTCGGTTGGGTTGTCGGTGGTAGTATCAACATGCAAGCGGCACAGAGACCTTTATCATGCAATGTCATAACGAAACACGATGATATGGACTTGTTGCTCAGAGCCTTTTGGGAGATTGAAGAATTCAGTCAACGAAAGCCTGCTTTTACTACAGAGGAACAGCTATGTGAAAATCATTTTGTTGAAAACACTATCATTGACGTAAGTGGAAAATTACAGGTACGTTTACCATTTAAATCTTGTATAAACAAACTTGGAAGCTCATTTAATACATCTTATAAACGATTTTTGTATCTTGAAAAACGTCTTTCAAAAGATAACAATTTGAAACAAATGTATATTGTATTTATGAACGAATACATTAGTATTGGACACATGTCACCAGTAAACTTCAATCACTTGAATTCTCCTCATTATGTAATACCACACCATTGTGTTTTGCGTCCTGAAAGCAGCTCTACAAAGCTTCGAGTTGTTTTTGAAGTAATGTATGTTTGTATGTATGTATAGATATAAATGTTTTTGTCATGTATAAGCGAGACATACATCCATGTATAGCGGATTTTTTGAACGGAATTTTTGAACGGATTATTTTTCTTTTATACCGTATACTATTCTAGCTGTGTACATATGTATGTTCTTTTTTCTTTAGGTTTTTATATATATAAATACACAGTTACATACATACACTTTTTTTCCTTTAAGGAACACTTTTAAGCACCACTTTTTTTTGTTTTTATATATACTCTACTGACCTCATTTTATCCTTCAGGGGAATTTGATTGCTGATCTGACCTCTAAATTTTCTATACTTCGCTTTTTGATCTCCAATATCGTTTTGTTGATGACCTGGTGTTGTGTTTATGCGACTGATGAAACGTCTTCAATTATCGTGTTCAATTTTCCTTAGGCCGTTCTTCAGTGCTCAATCAACCGAAACAAACCAAGTGTAAATCTGTTTTAAAAGTGCGTTTAGCTTGTTCTCATCTAAATCCTCTATAAATCCTTTGTGTTTAATTCAATCCTAACTTAACAATATGAATCGTGCCAATTTTAATAACTTACTCTCTAAGGCCAAGCGCTCAGCTCGCTTCGCAGTTGCCCATGGGCAGTCCCCTATCTTAAGTTTAGCAGGGAGCAGTGCCATGGACACTCACCTGTCCACCACATCTCTCTTCTTAACGGCTTTCGCAGCCATTGTCGACGGTGACTTCGAAGGTTGGGTGACAGCTCGCGGTTTAATGGCCATGGCTGACCTCGTATTTCACCACCATAATGAGTTTAAGCGCCTGCCCTCCCCCAACCAGGACGCGTTGTATTATGGCTCCATTACCGCGATGTGGAATGTTGTCACCCCAGACCAGCCAATGACACCCGATAGAATCCGAGAAGCTCGCAGCCGACTCCTATCTAAAGTTCGTCGTATGGGACCCCCACTCACAATGATAAAAGGTGCTCTTTCCAACTGGGTAACTAATTGGATGCGAGGCGACATAATCAACCGACATGCTCTTTTGCTCCATTGGTTCCCCTTGGCTCTGTCCAATGGGGCTACTGACGATTTAATTACTCTAATTAATAGTGTCTGTGTTGGGGGAGATGACGAGAACCACATAGACTTGACTAACGAGCAAATGATTGCCAAGATCCTACCAAAATCCGCCGATGAATTGGCTAGTATTTGGCACGGTCTAGATGAAAGGGAATTGACAGCTTTCTTTGTAACCCTAAGCTGCAATAATGTGAAATATGAAATCGATCTAATTAAAGCTATGTTCTGCCTTGTGGCAACCACAACCAAAACTTCATTCTCAGATCAATGGCTTCAGAGCCGCTGGGCAAACATCCAGCAGGATAACCCCATCCTCATTGAAACTGACGCAGTGGACAGGGATGTCCTGACCTTGTATGAAAACTTTTTTCAGAGACCTCTGGTCTCAATAAACAAAAAGGTTACCATTTTATATTATGGGTACTTCATCGCCCATCAACAACGGTTGGAGGGCGTGAAAAGGATCATAGAGCAGTCGAAAGCCCCGCACGTCAGCGGCTTGAATGCATTATGTAACTTAACTCTCCGATTTCCGACAGTCACCTACACTGTCTTAAAGCAAATCTTCGGTATAAGGCAAGTGAACAGTGTGATAAAACTCGCCGCAAGTTTGATTCACAACCCTTATGCAACTCTGGTAACGACTCCAATCCCAGTCTCAATGTATGCTAACATAGCGTATGTCGCCACGGAAATCCTCTACTCATCGGCGCAAAATCGACGATCCAGGCAAGCCCGGTATATTTCCCCCGCAGAAAAATCTTTAACCAAGACAGTGGAATACTTGAAGGCTTTTGCTGCGAGTCTGGTGGCGGAGCAAGAAAAAAGGGCTACTCAAGATATGGCATCTCATGCCATCTTGTCAGCTTACGGGTTGTCTATCATAGAGTCTCGGGACAATGTAATTGTCGTTAGTAGTGTGGGAGCAGAAGTTCCGGTCGATCCTCAGAACCTCAATAATCCGGCTCGAAGGACCATGAATATATTCGTCGAATATAATTTAAAATTATGACCACTGGTTTTAAATTCCTTTCACTTTATTCAATTATTTTAAAATTTTACTTAGCAATAGTGGTTTTGTTTTAAGAAATATTTATATAGTTTTCCAATTTTTTGAATAATAATAAAGTTTTTTTTCAATTTTTTATAATTAGTAACACCAACTGGTTGCTTTGATTGCTCAATTTGAATTAAAAATTCTTTTTTCTCCTTTCCCTGTTTTCTTGGTTTTTTTTTTTTTTTGATTGATTTGGCCGTGACTACAATGGCAAGCAGTGTTGTAATTCTTCTTTTTCGTTCATCACTGCATGCCATTGTAGGGTGGTCCAAATCAATTCATTTGCTAATGTTTTGTCCAAACATTGTTTGGACAAAGGGTTTGTTTTATTATTGTTCGCTCGTTTGTGTGGTTGCTGGTGCAACGCAATTTTACTTCGAATTTTAGTTGCCGCCGCAACAACTACATCACCAAAGCACTAGGGATGTCATGGAAGCCAGCAGATGATATTTTATGTTTTCGTTTTGAGCTACCAAATATTGAAGTCCCAACAAAAAGAACAGTTTTGTCAGCTGTCGCAAGAATCTTCGACATACTTGGTCTTTTGAGTCCTATTGTTATATCTTGTAAAATTTTAATTCAAGAAATGTGGAAACAAAATTTGAATTGGGATACACCATTGAATCAACGCCTAACTATGCGCTGGAGGCAATTGGAACAAAGCTTTTCTCACATAAATACAATTGAAGTTCCTAGATTCGGCGGAACTTCTCCAATACAAAATTTTGACATTCATGGCTTCGCAGATGCTTCTCAATTAGCATATGGATGCTGCATCTACGCTCGAGTCCCATATGGAAATGAATTTAAATTAACTTTAATTATAGCAAAATCGAAAGTAGCTCCAGTTGTTCAACAGTCGCTGCCACGCCTAGAACTTTGCGCCGCTCTGTTGCTCAGTCGCACTTGGGATAAAATAAAGAAAAAATTTAGCAAATATTCGTATCGTATCTTTTTTTGGTCAGACTCAAGAATCGTACTCAATTGGTTAACTAATCACTCATCATCATACATCTGCTTCGTAGCAAATCGTGTTTCGGAAATTCAAAATTTGACACACAACATAACTTGGAGACACGTGCCATCAAAACAAAATCCTGCTGACTCGTCTCAAGAGGTTGCCTTGCAAACGAATTGTCTCAAACAATTTGGTTCAGTGGACCTGAATTTTTGACAAAACCTGATATAGATTGGCCCAAAGGTGGTCCTGAAATTGTAGAGCTTCCTCAAGAAGAAATGAGAAAATGCTCATTTAAAACTACTATTGTCATCGAATCCCTCATCGATAAAATTGTTTCAAACCAATCTTCGTATACTCACATTCTTCGCATCATCGCATATGTTCATCGAATCGAGTCTTTATTAAGGAAAATCGTCATTCGTTCATCACATCCGATGAATCGCAATTCTCATTTTGGAGGATTATACACATAGTTCAAGCTTCGTCATTTAAAGAAGAAATCCATTTGCTCAAAAAAGGACAACACTTAACACCAAGTCTCCAAAAACTTTCCCCCTTCTTAGATGAAGTGCAATGTGGGAATTCAACTTTAGTCATCGTTCGAGTAGGTGGCCGGCTTGCAAATTCATCATTGTCATGATACAAAATTCCTGCACTTCTACCAAAAGATCATCGCTTTACACAACTATTCATCGAATATCATCATCGCAAATATTTACATGCTGGTACCAAAGCACTTCTCGGAATCATTCGTCAACAAGTTTGGGTTATTAATGCCAGAGATATTGTTAGAAAAGTCGTTCGAAACTGCGTTCATTGCTGCAAATATAATCCTCGATTGCTACAGCAACTAATGAGCAATCTTCCAGCCGTTTAAAGGCTCAACGTCCTTTTCTTGTTTCTGGAGTCGACTTTTGCGGCCCTTTTTATACTTCCTATCGTATAAGAGGAAAACCACCATATAAAACTTATGTTGCAATTTTTGTTTGCTTTAGCTCTAAAGCTATTCACATTGAATTGCTATCAGATCTGTCTACTAATATGTTTCTTTTATGTCTTAAAAGATTTATAGGTCGCCGCGGCATCCCTCAAAGGCTCTACTCAGATAACGCAACCAACTTTGTAGGTGCTAACTCAAAGTTGAAAGAGTTCAAACAACGCTTTTTTGATGACTCAAACTTCCTCCTCGTTCTCCACATTTTGGTGGGCTTTGGGAGTCAGCTGTAAAATCCACAAAAACACTTTTGGTAAAAAATATTAAATTATTTTTATTGCCAATATATATCTGCTTAACAATTCATACATTTAAAGAACTAACGACACTTTTTATTAAGTTGCCTAACGTTACTTTATTACTTTGTTTCTTGTCCTTTAAGTAACATTGAAATTGTAATTCATTTTCTTTTGATTAGTTGAACAAACCAGTCGTGGTTAAAGTGGTCCAACACATAATTTATAATTGTTTTGAATTACATAAAGAAAATAACAAATATCATTTTGAACATTGAACAAAATTAATAAATATTAAAACATTGAAAACAAAACATTTTTTATTTAACATAAATTTGGCGCCCGAGCAGGTACATCTGTGTTCTATATACCTAACAAATAAAAAACTATTAACACCTGTGAATTAAACAAATAAAATTTGGTGTTCCAAAATAAATTTGTAAATTCGCAAAAATAATAGAAAAGGTGTTCCTAAAAACATTTAAAAACCTTTATAAATTGCATTTAATTTTGACTATAAAACGAAACAATAAAGTGATTCGTTCTTATAATCGGTTTGCTTCATCATTCATTGCTCAGCCACATACTCGCTGCTGCTTGCAGTGAAGTTCATCATCATTAACCAACAATATTAGCAGAAGTCAGTCAGTTACAGAGAAGTATCGTCAAAATTCTTTTTGTTGTTCATTTGCATACGTGAAAATCTTCCTTTTGAGTTTAATACACAATAAATCAGTGTTGGCCGCTATAAACCTCTATTAACAGTGTTGGCCCGCTTGACTTACATTTGGTACATTTTGTTTCACTTGGTACCTTTTTGAATTAAACATTAATTTTAATTTTAATCAAATTGAAAGCTATTTCTTGTAAAATCGTTGGCAAAATGAATACTGAAAAGTCAGAAATGGAAACATCAGATTATACGACTCTCGAATGTCGGTTACAAATTTTGGAATCGTATTTTAAACAAATAATGCATATTCAAACCCAAATCGAAAGGCTGGATGAAACTGATATCAATCGATCAGATATTGAAGAACTGTTTATTGCAGCTAAAGCACAACTAGTAAGTCTCATGAATAGAAAACGTACATCTAGTGACTTTGAACAAAGCTTACTAAGCGTGACTCAACCATTCGTATCGCATCAAAATCGCTTACCCCAAATAAAATTACCTAAATTCGATGGTAAATACTCAGAGTTCTCGCGATTTATTAGTACATTCAATATCTTAGTACATAATGAATCAAACATACCAACAATAGACAAATTTAATTATTTACTCAATTGCTTGTCTGGACAAGCATTAGCAGTTGTCGAAACGTTTCAAGTTATTGAGGCAAATTATCAAAAAGCTCTTGACCATCTAATTAAACGTTATGATAATAAAACTTTAATTTTTATCGACCACATAAATTCGTTATTTTCTATTCCCTCTGTAACAAAAGCAAATGCTCTAGCACTTCGTTCAATTATTGATACCTTTTCTGCTCTTCGAAGTTCTCTGCTCACTTTAGGATCAGAAGTTGATGTTATGAACGCCATTATTATACACATGCTTTTATCAAAAATAGATGCAGAATCAAAAAAAAAGGTATATGATGAAAAACAAGATTTCAGCGCACTACCATCTTGGGAAAGTTGTTACTCAGTCTTAAGCCGACGTTGCCAATATTTGAAGAGCAGCGTTACAGAAGTTGAATCTTTTCAAACTCGTGATACTAAATCAAAACAAACCGCCAAACGTCCAGGGCAATCATTTATTGTTTCAAGCGGTTTCTGTGAATACTGCAAAAGTAAGGAGCACTTCATTAGCACTTGTTCTAACTATTTATCTCTACTCGTACCGCGTCGTTTTGAATTCGTTAAAAGTGCAAAGCTATGCATTAACTGTCTCAGAAAAGGCCACGTATTATCTGATTGCTCTTCTAAATCCAGATGTCGCACATGCCGTGCATCACATCATTCGTCATTGCATAAATCAACAAACGAACAACAAACTTCGTCGCATCTATCGTATCAACATTCGTCACCTTCAAATTCGTCGTTAAACTCAGCTGGTCAACAGGCACATTCATCATCGTTTCAACCATCGTATTTCCCATCACAAGAACTAACGTTCTCTAAATCTACAAATCCTGGTACAAACCTTCGTACAACAGTCTCAACACTCGTCACTCGTAGTCGTCGTATGAATTTGCTTCCAACTGCTATTGTTTTTATTAAAGACTTTTTCGGTGCTTATCAGCCAATTCGAGCTTTACTTGATTCTTGCTCCGAAGTAAATCTGAGTACTCAAGAAGTTGTCGATCGTTTTCGCCTCAAGCAAAACAAGGCAATTCAAGAAATTGCTGGTGTTTCTAATATTCGAACTCAAATCAAGCATAATGTTACAGCTACTATCAAATCTCGTTTTACTGAATTTGAATGGACCTCAGTGTTCTCAGTCACAAAATCTATTTCGTTTCAACATCCAGCTGAACAAATCACCACTGCTAACTGGGACATTCCTCGTGGTCTCAATTTAGCAGACCCTGATTTTCACGTACCTCAACGAATCGACATGTTACTAAGCTAGGAGATATTCTTCGATTTATTGTTAGATGGTAAAATTTCACTCGGAAACGGCCTACCTTGTCTCATTAATTCAACTCTCGGTTGGGTTGTCGGTGGTAGTATCAACATGCAAGCGGCACAGAGACCTTTATCATGCAATGTCATAACGAAACACGATGATATGGACTTGTTGCTCAGAGCCTTTTGGGAGATTGAAGAATTCAGTCAACGAAAGCCTGCTTTTACTACAGAGGAACAGCTATGTGAAAATCATTTTGTTGAAAACACTATCATTGACGTAAGTGGAAAATTACAGGTACGTTTACCATTTAAATCTTGTATAAACAAACTTGGAAGCTCATTTAATACATCTTATAAACGATTTTTGTATCTTGAAAAACGTCTTTCAAAAGATAACAATTTGAAACAAATGTATATTGTATTTATGAACGAATACATTAGTATTGGACACATGTCACCAGTAAACTTCAATCACTTGAATTCTCCTCATTATGTAATACCACACCATTGTGTTTTGCGTCCTGAAAGCAGCTCTACAAAGCTTCGAGTTGTTTTTGAAGTAATGTATGTTTGTATGTATGTATAGATATAAATGTTTTTGTCATGTATAAGCGAGACATACATCCATGTATAGCGGATTTTTTGAACGGAATTTTTGAACGGATTATTTTTCTTTTATACCGTATACTATTCTAGCTGTGTACATATGTATGTTCTTTTTTCTTTAGGTTTTTATATATATAAATACACAGTTACATACATACACTTTTTTTCCTTTAAGGAACACTTTTAAGCACCACTTTTTTTTGTTTTTATATATACTCTACTGACCTCATTTTATCCTTCAGGGGAATTTGATTGCTGATCTGACCTCTAAATTTTCTATACTTCGCTTTTTGATCTCCAATATCGTTTTGTTGATGACCTGGTGTTGTGTTTATGCGACTGATGAAACGTCTTCAATTATCGTGTTCAATTTTCCTTAGGCCGTTCTTCAGTGCTCAATCAACCGAAACAAACCAAGTGTAAATCTGTTTTAAAAGTGCGTTTAGCTTGTTCTCATCTAAATCCTCTATAAATCCTTTGTGTTTAATTCAATCCTAACTTAACAATATGAATCGTGCCAATTTTAATAACTTACTCTCTAAGGCCAAGCGCTCAGCTCGCTTCGCAGTTGCCCATGGGCAGTCCCCTATCTTAAGTTTAGCAGGGAGCAGTGCCATGGACACTCACCTGTCCACCACATCTCTCTTCTTAACGGCTTTCGCAGCCATTGTCGACGGTGACTTCGAAGGTTGGGTGACAGCTCGCGGTTTAATGGCCATGGCTGACCTCGTATTTCACCACCATAATGAGTTTAAGCGCCTGCCCTCCCCCAACCAGGACGCGTTGTATTATGGCTCCATTACCGCGATGTGGAATGTTGTCACCCCAGACCAGCCAATGACACCCGATAGAATCCGAGAAGCTCGCAGCCGACTCCTATCTAAAGTTCGTCGTATGGGACCCCCACTCACAATGATAAAAGGTGCTCTTTCCAACTGGGTAACTAATTGGATGCGAGGCGACATAATCAACCGACATGCTCTTTTGCTCCATTGGTTCCCCTTGGCTCTGTCCAATGGGGCTACTGACGATTTAATTACTCTAATTAATAGTGTCTGTGTTGGGGGAGATGACGAGAACCACATAGACTTGACTAACGAGCAAATGATTGCCAAGATCCTACCAAAATCCGCCGATGAATTGGCTAGTATTTGGCACGGTCTAGATGAAAGGGAATTGACAGCTTTCTTTGTAACCCTAAGCTGCAATAATGTGAAATATGAAATCGATCTAATTAAAGCTATGTTCTGCCTTGTGGCAACCACAACCAAAACTTCATTCTCAGATCAATGGCTTCAGAGCCGCTGGGCAAACATCCAGCAGGATAACCCCATCCTCATTGAAACTGACGCAGTGGACAGGGATGTCCTGACCTTGTATGAAAACTTTTTTCAGAGACCTCTGGTCTCAATAAACAAAAAGGTTACCATTTTATATTATGGGTACTTCATCGCCCATCAACAACGGTTGGAGGGCGTGAAAAGGATCATAGAGCAGTCGAAAGCCCCGCACGTCAGCGGCTTGAATGCATTATGTAACTTAACTCTCCGATTTCCGACAGTCACCTACACTGTCTTAAAGCAAATCTTCGGTATAAGGCAAGTGAACAGTGTGATAAAACTCGCCGCAAGTTTGATTCACAACCCTTATGCAACTCTGGTAACGACTCCAATCCCAGTCTCAATGTATGCTGACATAGCGTATGTCGCCACGGAAATCCTCTACTCATCGGCGCAAAATCGACGATCCAGGCAAGCCCGGTATATTTCCCCCGCAGAAAAATCTTTAACCAAGACAGTGGAATACTTGAAGGCTTTTGCTGCGAATCTGGTGGCGGAGCAAGAAAAAAGGGCTACTCAAGATATGGCATCTCATGCCATCTTGTCAGCTTACGGGTTGTCTATCATAGAGTCTCGGGACAATGTAATTGTCGTTAGTAGTGTGGGAGCAGAAGTTCCGGTCGATCCTCAGAACCTCAATAATCCGGCTCGAAGGACCATGAATATATTCGTCGAATATAATTTAAAATTATGACCACTGGTTTTAAATTCCTTTCACTTTATTCAATTATTTTAAAATTTTACTTAGCAATAGTGGTTTTGTTTTAAGAAATATTTATATAGTTTTCCAATTTTTTGAATAATAATAAAGTTTTTTTTCAATTTTTTATAATTAGTAACACCAACTGGTTGCTTTGATTGCTCAATTTGAATTAAAAATTCTTTTTTCTCCTTTCCCTGTTTTCTTGGTTTTTTTTTTTTTTTGATTGATTTGGCCGTGACTACAATGGCAAGCAGTGTTGTAATTCTTCTTTTTCGTTCATCACTGCATGCCATTGTAGGGTGGTCCAAATCAATTCATTTGCTAATGTTTTGTCCAAACATTGTTTGGACAAAGGGTTTGTTTTATTATTGTTCGCTCGTTTGTGTGGTTGCTGGTGCAACGCAATTTTACTTCGAATTTTAGTTGCCGCCGCAACAACTACATCACCAAAGCACTAGGGATGTCATGGAAGCCAGCAGATGATATTTTATGTTTTCGTTTTGAGCTACCAAATATTGAAGTCCCAACAAAAAGAACAGTTTTGTCAGCTGTCGCAAGAATCTTCGACATACTTGGTCTTTTGAGTCCTATTGTTATATCTTGTAAAATTTTAATTCAAGAAATGTGGAAACAAAATTTGAATTGGGATACACCATTGAATCAACGCCTAACTATGCGCTGGAGGCAATTGGAACAAAGCTTTTCTCACATAAATACAATTGAAGTTCCTAGATTCGGCGGAACTTCTCCAATACAAAATTTTGACATTCATGGCTTCGCAGATGCTTCTCAATTAGCATATGGATGCTGCATCTACGCTCGAGTCCCATATGGAAATGAATTTAAATTAACTTTAATTATAGCAAAATCGAAAGTAGCTCCAGTTGTTCAACAGTCGCTGCCACGCCTAGAACTTTGCGCCGCTCTGTTGCTCAGTCGCACTTGGGATAAAATAAAGAAAAAATTTAGCAAATATTCGTATCGTATCTTTTTTTGGTCAGACTCAAGAATCGTACTCAATTGGTTAACTAATCACTCATCATCATACATCTGCTTCGTAGCAAATCGTGTTTCGGAAATTCAAAATTTGACACACAACATAACTTGGAGACACGTGCCATCAAAACAAAATCCTGCTGACTCGTCTCAAGAGGTTGCCTTGCAAACGAATTGTCTCAAACAATTTGGTTCAGTGGACCTGAATTTTTGACAAAACCTGATATAGATTGGCCCAAAGGTGGTCCTGAAATTGTAGAGCTTCCTCAAGAAGAAATGAGAAAATGCTCATTTAAAACTACTATTGTCATCGAATCCCTCATCGATAAAATTGTTTCAAACCAATCTTCGTATACTCACATTCTTCGCATCATCGCATATGTTCATCGAGTCTTTATTAAGGAAAATCGTCATTCGTTCATCACATCCGATGAATCGCAATTCTCATTTTGGAGGATTATACACATAGTTCAAGCTTCGTCATTTAAAGAAGAAATCCATTTGCTCAAAAAAGGACAACACTTAACACCAAGTCTCCAAAAACTTTCCCCCTTCTTAGATGAAGTGCAATGTGGGAATTCAACTTTAGTCATCGTTCGAGTAGGTGGCCGGCTTGCAAATTCATCATTGTCATGATACAAAATTCCTGCACTTCTACCAAAAGATCATCGCTTTACACAACTATTCATCGAATATCATCATCGCAAATATTTACATGCTGGTACCAAAGCACTTCTCGGAATCATTCGTCAACAAGTTTGGGTTATTAATGCCAGAGATATTGTTAGAAAAGTCGTTCGAAACTGCGTTCATTGCTGCAAATATAATCCTCGATTGCTACAGCAACTAATGAGCAATCTTCCAGCCGTTTAAAGGCTCAACGTCCTTTTCTTGTTTCTGGAGTCGACTTTTGCGGCCCTTTTTATACTTCCTATCGTATAAGAGGAAAACCACCATATAAAACTTATGTTGCAATTTTTGTTTGCTTTAGCTCTAAAGCTATTCACATTGAATTGCTATCAGATCTGTCTACTAATATGTTTCTTTTATGTCTCAAAAGATTTATAGGTCGCCGCGGCATCCCTCAAAGGCTCTACTCAGATAACGCAACCAACTTTGTAGGTGCTAACTCAAAGTTGAAAGAGTTCAAACAACGCTTTTTTGATGACTCAAACTTCCTCCTCGTTCTCCACATTTTGGTGGGCTTTGGGAGTCAGCTGTAAAATCCACAAAAACACTTTTGGTAAAAAATATTAAATTATTTTTATTGCCAATATATATCTGTTTAACAATTCATACATTTAAAGAACTAACGACACTTTTTATTAAGTTGCCTAACGTTACTTTATTACTTTGTTTCTTGTCCTTTAAGTAACATTGAAATTGTAATTCATTTTCTTTTGATTAGTTGAACAAACCAGTCGTGGTTAAAGTGGTCCAACACATAATTTATAATTGTTTTGAATTACATAAAGAAAATAACAAATATCATTTTGAACATTGAACAAAATTAATAAATATTAAAACATTGAAAACAAAACATTTTTTATTTAACATAAATTTGGCGCCCGAGCAGGTACATCTGTGTTCTATATACCTAACAAATAAAAAACTATTAACACCTGTGAATTAAACAAATAAAATTTGGTGTTCCAAAATAAATTTGTAAATTCGCAAAAATAATAGAAAAGGTGTTCCTAAAAACATTTAAAAACCTTTATAAATTGCATTTAATTTTGACTATAAAACGAAACAATAAAGTGATTCGTTCTTATAATCGGTTTGCTTCATCATTCATTGCTCAGCCACATACTCGCTGCTGCTTGCAGTGAAGTTCATCATCATTAACCAACAATATTAGCAGAAGTCAGTCAGTTACAGAGAAGTATCGTCAAAATTCTTTTTGTTGTTCATTTGCATACGTGAAAATCTTCCTTTTGAGTTTAATACACAATAAATCAGTGTTGGCCGCTATAAACCTCTATTAACAGTGTTGGCCCGCTTGACTTACATTTGGTACATTTTGTTTCACTTGGTACCTTTTTGAATTAAACATTAATTTTAATTTTAATCAAATTGAAAGCTATTTCTTGTAAAATCGTTGGCAAAATGAATACTGAAAAGTCAGAAATGGAAACATCAGATTATACGACTCTCGAATGTCGGTTACAAATTTTGGAATCGTATTTTAAACAAATAATGCATATTCAAACCCAAATCGAAAGGCTGGATGAAACTGATATCAATCGATCAGATATTGAAGAACTGTTTATTGCAGCTAAAGCACAACTAGTAAGTCTCATGAATAGAAAACGTACATCTAGTGACTTTGAACAAAGCTTACTAAGCGTGACTCAACCATTCGTATCGCATCAAAATCGCTTACCCCAAATAAAATTACCTAAATTCGATGGTAAATACTCAGAGTTCTCGCGATTTATTAGTACATTCAATATCTTAGTACATAATGAATCAAACATACCAACAATAGACAAATTTAATTATTTACTCAATTGCTTGTCTGGACAAGCATTAGCAGTTGTCGAAACGTTTCAAGTTATTGAGGCAAATTATCAAAAAGCTCTTGACCATCTAATTAAACGTTATGATAATAAAACTTTAATTTTTATCGACCACATAAATTCGTTATTTTCTATTCCCTCTGTAACAAAAGCAAATGCTCTAGCACTTCGTTCAATTATTGATACCTTTTCTGCTCTTCGAAGTTCTCTGCTCACTTTAGGATCAGAAGTTGATGTTATGAACGCCATTATTATACACATGCTTTTATCAAAAATAGATGCAGAATCAAAAAAAAAGGTATATGATGAAAAACAAGATTTCAGCGCACTACCATCTTGGGAAAGTTGTTACTCAGTCTTAAGCCGACGTTGCCAATATTTGAAGAGCAGCGTTACAGAAGTTGAATCTTTTCAAACTCGTGATACTAAATCAAAACAAACCGCCAAACGTCCAGGGCAATCATTTATTGTTTCAAGCGGTTTCTGTGAATACTGCAAAAGTAAGGAGCACTTCATTAGCACTTGTTCTAACTATTTATCTCTACTCGTACCGCGTCGTTTTGAATTCGTTAAAAGTGCAAAGCTATGCATTAACTGTCTCAGAAAAGGCCACGTATTATCTGATTGCTCTTCTAAATCCAGATGTCGCACATGCCGTGCATCACATCATTCGTCATTGCATAAATCAACAAACGAACAACAAACTTCGTCGCATCTATCGTATCAACATTCGTCACCTTCAAATTCGTCGTTAAACTCAGCTGGTCAACAGGCACATTCATCAACGTTTCAACCATCGTATTTCCCATCACAAGAACTAACGTTCTCTAAATCTACAAATCCTGGTACAAACCTTCGTACAACAGTCTCAACACTCGTCACTCGTAGTCGTCGTATGAATTTGCTTCCAACTGCTATTGTTTTTATTAAAGACTTTTTCGGTGCTTATCAGCCAATTCGAGCTTTACTTGATTCTTGCTCCGAAGTAAATCTGAGTACTCAAGAAGTTGTCGATCGTTTTCGCCTCAAGCAAAACAAGGCAATTCAAGAAATTGCTGGTGTTTCTAATATTCGAACTCAAATCAAGCATAATGTTACAGCTACTATCAAATCTCGTTTTACTGAATTTGAATGGACCTCAGTGTTCTCAGTCACAAAATCTATTTCGTTTCAACATCCAGCTGAACAAATCACCACTGCTAACTGGGACATTCCTCGTGGTCTCAATTTAGCAGACCCTGATTTTCACGTACCTCAACGAATCGACATGTTACTAAGCTAGGAGATATTCTTCGATTTATTGTTAGATGGTAAAATTTCACTCGGAAACGGCCTACCTTGTCTCATTAATTCAACTCTCGGTTGGGTTGTCGGTGGTAGTATCAACATGCAAGCGGCACAGAGACCTTTATCATGCAATGTCATAACGAAACACGATGATATGGACTTGTTGCTCAGAGCCTTTTGGGAGATTGAAGAATTCAGTCAACGAAAGCCTGCTTTTACTACAGAGGAACAGCTATGTGAAAATCATTTTGTTGAAAACACTATCATTGACGTAAGTGGAAAATTACAGGTACGTTTACCATTTAAATCTTGTATAAACAAACTTGGAAGCTCATTTAATACATCTTATAAACGATTTTTGTATCTTGAAAAACGTCTTTCAAAAGATAACAATTTGAAACAAATGTATATTGTATTTATGAACGAATACATTAGTATTGGACACATGTCACCAGTAAACTTCAATCACTTGAATTCTCCTCATTATGTAATACCACACCATTGTGTTTTGCGTCCTGAAAGCAGCTCTACAAAGCTTCGAGTTGTTTTTGAAGTAATGTATGTTTGTATGTATGTATAGATATAAATGTTTTTGTCATGTATAAGCGAGACATACATCCATGTATAGCGGATTTTTTGAACGGAATTTTTGAACGGATTATTTTTCTTTTATACCGTATACTATTCTAGCTGTGTACATATGTATGTTCTTTTTTCTTTAGGTTTTTATATATATAAATACACAGTTACATACATACACTTTTTTTCCTTTAAGGAACACTTTTAAGCACCACTTTTTTTTGTTTTTATATATACTCTACTGACCTCATTTTATCCTTCAGGGGAATTTGATTGCTGATCTGACCTCTAAATTTTCTATACTTCGCTTTTTGATCTCCAATATCGTTTTGTTGATGACCTGGTGTTGTGTTTATGCGACTGATGAAACGTCTTCAATTATCGTGTTCAATTTTCCTTAGGCCGTTCTTCAGTGCTCAATCAACCGAAACAAACCAAGTGTAAATCTGTTTTAAAAGTGCGTTTAGCTTGTTCTCATCTAAATCCTCTATAAATCCTTTGTGTTTAATTCAATCCTAACTTAACAATATGAATCGTGCCAATTTTAATAACTTACTCTCTAAGGCCAAGCGCTCAGCTCGCTTCGCAGTTGCCCATGGGCAGTCCCCTATCTTAAGTTTAGCAGGGAGCAGTGCCATGGACACTCACCTGTCCACCACATCTCTCTTCTTAACGGCTTTCGCAGCCATTGTCGACGGTGACTTCGAAGGTTGGGTGACAGCTCGCGGTTTAATGGCCATGGCTGACCTCGTATTTCACCACCATAATGAGTTTAAGCGCCTGCCCTCCCCCAACCAGGACGCGTTGTATTATGGCTCCATTACCGCGATGTGGAATGTTGTCACCCCAGACCAGCCAATGACACCCGATAGAATCCGAGAAGCTCGCAGCCGACTCCTATCTAAAGTTCGTCGTATGGGACCCCCACTCACAATGATAAAAGGTGCTCTTTCCAACTGGGTAACTAATTGGATGCGAGGCGACATAATCAACCGACATGCTCTTTTGCTCCATTGGTTCCCCTTGGCTCTGTCCAATGGGGCTACTGACGATTTAATTACTCTAATTAATAGTGTCTGTGTTGGGGGAGATGACGAGAACCACATAGACTTGACTAACGAGCAAATGATTGCCAAGATCCTACCAAAATCCGCCGATGAATTGGCTAGTATTTGGCACGGTCTAGATGAAAGGGAATTGACAGCTTTCTTTGTAACCCTAAGCTGCAATAATGTGAAATATGAAATCGATCTAATTAAAGCTATGTTCTGCCTTGTGGCAACCACAACCAAAACTTCATTCTCAGATCAATGGCTTCAGAGCCGCTGGGCAAACATCCAGCAGGATAACCCCATCCTCATTGAAACTGACGCAGTGGACAGGGATGTCCTGACCTTGTATGAAAACTTTTTTCAGAGACCTCTGGTCTCAATAAACAAAAAGGTTACCATTTTATATTATGGGTACTTCATCGCCCATCAACAACGGTTGGAGGGCGTGAAAAGGATCATAGAGCAGTCGAAAGCCCCGCACGTCAGCGGCTTGAATGCATTATGTAACTTAACTCTCCGATTTCCGACAGTCACCTACACTGTCTTAAAGCAAATCTTCGGTATAAGGCAAGTGAACAGTGTGATAAAACTCGCCGCAAGTTTGATTCACAACCCTTATGCAACTCTGGTAACGACTCCAATCCCAGTCTCAATGTATGCTGACATAGCGTATGTCGCCACGGAAATCCTCTACTCATCGGCGCAAAATCGACGATCCAGGCAAGCCCGGTATATTTCCCCCGCAGAAAAATCTTTAACCAAGACAGTGGAATACTTGAAGGCTTTTGCTGCGAATCTGGTGGCGGAGCAAGAAAAAAGGGCTACTCAAGATATGGCATCTCATGCCATCTTGTCAGCTTACGGGTTGTCTATCATAGAGTCTCGGGACAATGTAATTGTCGTTAGTAGTGTGGGAGCAGAAGTTCCGGTCGATCCTCAGAACCTCAATAATCCGGCTCGAAGGACCATGAATATATTCGTCGAATATAATTTAAAATTATGACCACTGGTTTTAAATTCCTTTCACTTTATTCAATTATTTTAAAATTTTACTTAGCAATAGTGGTTTTGTTTTAAGAAATATTTATATAGTTTTCCAATTTTTTGAATAATAATAAAGTTTTTTTTCAATTTTTTATAATTAGTAACACCAACTGGTTGCTTTGATTGCTCAATTTGAATTAAAAATTCTTTTTTCTCCTTTCCCTGTTTTCTTGGTTTTTTTTTTTTTTTGATTGATTTGGCCGTGACTACAATGGCAAGCAGTGTTGTAATTCTTCTTTTTCGTTCATCACTGCATGCCATTGTAGGGTGGTCCAAATCAATTCATTTGCTAATGTTTTGTCCAAACATTGTTTGGACAAAGGGTTTGTTTTATTATTGTTCGCTCGTTTGTGTGGTTGCTGGTGCAACGCAATTTTACTTCGAATTTTAGTTGCCGCCGCAACAACTACATCACCAAAGCACTAGGGATGTCATGGAAGCCAGCAGATGATATTTTATGTTTTCGTTTTGAGCTACCAAATATTGAAGTCCCAACAAAAAGAACAGTTTTGTCAGCTGTCGCAAGAATCTTCGACATACTTGGTCTTTTGAGTCCTATTGTTATATCTTGTAAAATTTTAATTCAAGAAATGTGGAAACAAAATTTGAATTGGGATACACCATTGAATCAACGCCTAACTATGCGCTGGAGGCAATTGGAACAAAGCTTTTCTCACATAAATACAATTGAAGTTCCTAGATTCGGCGGAACTTCTCCAATACAAAATTTTGACATTCATGGCTTCGCAGATGCTTCTCAATTAGCATATGGATGCTGCATCTACGCTCGAGTCCCATATGGAAATGAATTTAAATTAACTTTAATTATAGCAAAATCGAAAGTAGCTCCAGTTGTTCAACAGTCGCTGCCACGCCTAGAACTTTGCGCCGCTCTGTTGCTCAGTCGCACTTGGGATAAAATAAAGAAAAAATTTAGCAAATATTCGTATCGTATCTTTTTTTGGTCAGACTCAAGAATCGTACTCAATTGGTTAACTAATCACTCATCATCATACATCTGCTTCGTAGCAAATCGTGTTTCGGAAATTCAAAATTTGACACACAACATAACTTGGAGACACGTGCCATCAAAACAAAATCCTGCTGACTCGTCTCAAGAGGTTGCCTTGCAAACGAATTGTCTCAAACAATTTGGTTCAGTGGACCTGAATTTTTGACAAAACCTGATATAGATTGGCCCAAAGGTGGTCCTGAAATTGTAGAGCTTCCTCAAGAAGAAATGAGAAAATGCTCATTTAAAACTACTATTGTCATCGAATCCCTCATCGATAAAATTGTTTCAAACCAATCTTCGTATACTCACATTCTTCGCATCATCGCATATGTTCATCGAGTCTTTATTAAGGAAAATCGTCATTCGTTCATCACATCCGATGAATCGCAATTCTCATTTTGGAGGATTATACACATAGTTCAAGCTTCGTCATTTAAAGAAGAAATCCATTTGCTCAAAAAAGGACAACACTTAACACCAAGTCTCCAAAAACTTTCCCCCTTCTTAGATGAAGTGCAATGTGGGAATTCAACTTTAGTCATCGTTCGAGTAGGTGGCCGGCTTGCAAATTCATCATTGTCATGATACAAAATTCCTGCACTTCTACCAAAAGATCATCGCTTTACACAACTATTCATCGAATATCATCATCGCAAATATTTACATGCTGGTACCAAAGCACTTCTCGGAATCATTCGTCAACAAGTTTGGGTTATTAATGCCAGAGATATTGTTAGAAAAGTCGTTCGAAACTGCGTTCATTGCTGCAAATATAATCCTCGATTGCTACAGCAACTAATGAGCAATCTTCCAGCCGTTTAAAGGCTCAACGTCCTTTTCTTGTTTCTGGAGTCGACTTTTGCGGCCCTTTTTATACTTCCTATCGTATAAGAGGAAAACCACCATATAAAACTTATGTTGCAATTTTTGTTTGCTTTAGCTCTAAAGCTATTCACATTGAATTGCTATCAGATCTGTCTACTAATATGTTTCTTTTATGTCTCAAAAGATTTATAGGTCGCCGCGGCATCCCTCAAAGGCTCTACTCAGATAACGCAACCAACTTTGTAGGTGCTAACTCAAAGTTGAAAGAGTTCAAACAACGCTTTTTTGATGACTCAAACTTCCTCCTCGTTCTCCACATTTTGGTGGGCTTTGGGAGTCAGCTGTAAAATCCACAAAAACACTTTTGGTAAAAAATATTAAATTATTTTTATTGCCAATATATATCTGTTTAACAATTCATACATTTAAAGAACTAACGACACTTT